>CM051493.1:10830045-10855130 GCA_028031935.1 Paedocypris micromegethes
CTCTCTCTCTCTCTCTCTCTCTCTCTCTCTCTCTCTCTCTCTCTCTCTCTCTCTCTCTCTCTCTCTCTCTCTTTCTCTCTCTCTCTGTCTCTCTTTCTCTCTCACTCTCTCTCTCTGTCTCTCTCTCTCTTTCTCTCTCACTCTCTCTCTATCTGTCTCTCTCTGTCTGTCTGTTTCTCTCTCTCGATCCCTCTCTCTCTCTCTTTCTATCTCTCATTTTACTTATATGTATTTTACACTTTTTCTAAATCAATTCTCTCTTATCACGTCTTACTCCTGGTTTCTTTTTTTTTTTTATTAATTTCCACATTTCTATTTCTCGAACACGTTTTTCTTCCCCATCACCTCTGCTACTAATTCTTTCACTGGTATTTCCACAGACTCTACCACTTTTCCATTCTCTCCGGACACGTTTCTATTTCTCTCTACTTGCACTCTTCTCACACTCACTTCTTCACACGCCAATGTTCATCTTTATTTACACAAATAGCATCTGATCTACTATTGTTATCATCAGTCACATGACACGTATCTAACGCCTCCATCTGAAGCATTTTGATAGCGTCTGTCTTGACCCCGTGACCTTTTCCTCGTGATTCACTTCCATCCACGCTCACACGTTTACAACTGAAATTTCACCGTTCGGATCCCAAACTCCTCTTTGTTTTTTCTGTTTTTCTTTGTTTGTCATCCTGTGTTTTATGAGTCTTGACTAGATTTGGCGTTTGAGTTTATTATTCTGCTTTCAGCGACGGTGAATCACGGTACAGTGACTAACACGAGGCGAATTGACAACTCGCTTTATATATATAGTGATCAAGCGTCTTCTGGATTTGCTGCGAAATCACGTGACATAATGTTCAAGTTTATTTATACAGCTCTTCACTTAGTTCGAGTCCAACAAACCAAATGTTCGTTCCAAAAAATGGTCTTTAAAAAATAAAAGACCATTTTATTATCTGTGTTTGAAAATTACGGGGGAAAAAAAAGAGTCAGTTAAAAAAGAAAAAAATGTGATGATGTTTCTATTGCATCTGACATTCCTAACTTATTTAACCCATTTGCCTTTTAACGAAGAGATAAAATTGCCATTGGACCTCAAACACGTCCAGTACGTTTCTAATGTTTTAATATAAGTTACGTAATGTGTTAAGTGGATCAGTTCTAGAATCTATTGCTATTTCTACTAGTTTAATCATCTTGATTGTTTTTTTTTTTTTTTTTAGAAATACTACGACAAATAGTATTTCTATCAATACTATGACGAATTAGCAAATTAAAACTGTGACGCAATTGGAAAGCACGTTTATTGACACAGCTATTGAAGAATATATCTGCCGTCATTAAAGATATAAGTAGAAGAAAATCCAGTCTACTTTTCCAGATCGATTTATCGCTCTAGTCTGATGGTTTTCTGACCAACGCACGATTCGCTTGTCGTTGAATTTTCAACTCTTTTGATTTGATTTGAACTAATTTACTTATTAATCAAGTACATTGATGTTCATTCATTTGTTCGCTCCTCCCACTTGTTAACTCCTCCCACTTGTCCTTCTCTATGATGCCCAAGGTATTTGTCGTCTCAAGTCAAGTCGACACGGTTAGCATGGTGGCTAAGCTAGCACCGATCGGTTATTTTTGAAAGCTCACTCAAAAACGCGATATTTGAAAGCTTGTCGGTTTTTGCTTTTGTCCGTTGTGGTTGTACATTGTGTGCGCTGTGCAAAAACGTCTCCTCACAAAGATTTTGAAATGATTGAGTTCAAGCGCAAGGGTTTTTTTTTTACAGGAGATTTATCGATAGCAATTGCTAATGCATGTTTTGCAGCTTTTCTTTACGACGCGGCGTTGTCATCAGTGGATAGGACGCCGTACACGCTGCTATTATTTTAAATCATCGCTGGCATGTTCCTCACGGCGTCGACGTAAAAGCGCTGTGATTTACGCTTCACATTCCGTGATTATTCAATTTCAGTTTTTAATAAGTTGAAGGCAATGTTTAGTTGAGGCTGCGCCATCGTGAGATTATTCAGTCAAAAAGACGAAAGACACTAGAATGCGTGTTTTACCGATTCTGTTCATCTTTCTGTTTCAGGGTATTTTTTCTTTATTTTTAAGGGACGGAAGGGAATTACTCAAGTGTGAGAGATTTTAAGAAGTGTTTTTGACTCGTAGCATAGCTAACTCCTAAACAGTGTTCGGTAAGTTACTGTAAAAAAAAACGAATTACAAATTAATTGCTCGCCCAGCAGGAGTCAGCGATGAGCCCAAGAGATTAATTTGTCTAATTGCTTACATCACATTTTAATTAGCTCTAGATAGAGTGTGCATTTTTGTTGTAGTTATTTAATTTTGGTACATTGTTAAGTATTATATTGAGAGCTGAACATGTCTTGTTAAACTTATTTTCATTTATTTTTGTAACATTTCTTATGTAGCATAATTTATATTTAGACTTATTTGTTGGCCAGTTTTGGTCTGTGCAATAAATATGAAACGTTACTGGTTATCTATTGCGTTTTATTATTCACTATACTAATGATAATATTTACAATATTCTCTCACATTGTCCCACAACAATATTTAAATAATGTACAGTGCTTTACAATCATAATAATTTATTTTATTTAGTGTCCATTTCCTTCATTTAACATTTTAATATTGACAGCATCCAAGTTATTTAATTTACTATTAGTTATTAAATAAAAAAAAAATTGTCACAAAAAGTAACGCAATAGTTCGTTTCTTGGTAAATAGTTACTTTTATGACATTGTAACTCAATTACTAACTCAGTTACTGTTTGTAAGAAGTAACTAGTAACTTTAACTAATTACTTTTTTAAGAAACATTCCCAACTCTGCTGAAAAGTAACTTGGTTACTGGGTAAGTAACTTTACTAAATACTTCTTTAAAGTTGCCGTGTCAGCGCTTGAGTAGTAGCGGCCAACAGTGTTTTCTCCGCAGAACGTTTCTCACAAATTACTGTAATGATCTTATCTGCTTGTTTCAGAACAGCGAAGTGACGGATTACTAAACTTTTACCATTAGATAAATTCATAAAACCAAAAAACATTCAGCAGGTTTCATTATTTTACAATGCATTGCAAGAACATTGTAAGTGACTGTAATTAAATGACCTAAAAATGAGAAGTAATCCGTTACATTACTTTTCCAATGAAAATGTGTTTTAATTACAGTAATGCGTTACTTTGTGATGCGTTACACCCGACATCACTGCTACAATTATGGTCTCAAGTTTGAGGCCCAATCAGTCTTTCTCTGCGCGTGTCCTAAAGGCTCCGGACCAATAGCATGTGTGCCAGTGTGTTCTCATTGGTCGCCGAATACAGATTGTATGTCCCGCCTTCTGTCCAAGAGTTGCTGGGATTGGCCACAAATTTTTAATTTCTTTTTTCCCATACTTCCGTAATAGTGTAAAAGTAGTGTAATATCCCATAATTTCATAATAGTAATTCCCATAAGTCCCATCATAGTGACTTTGCGTTGCTCTGGAACTAAGAAAAGTAAGATATATAAGAAAAGTAATATATATATTAAATGTATATATATATATAGCCACTGTCGCAATCTAGCTTGCTCTTCTGGTCATAGCCCATAGTCATAATAATTTGGGAATATTGAACAACAATGGATATTATTTTTTTTTTCCTAAATTTTTCTTTTAAAAGACTTTTTCACATAGCGTCTTTGCGTTGGTCTCGGTTGAACTCGAACTTGAACTTAAGAAGAGTGCTATATGAAAGAACTTGAACTTGAACTTGAAATGGAAAAGCGCTCCAGAACACGGCTGGGAGGGTTTTTTTCTGATCGGTTTGTCGCACCCGAAGCCAGTTCTGTTACCCTCAGTGTTGTTCTCTGAGTTGTGGTGGTTTGTGTGGAGATGTCGTCTTCCCGTTGAGTTAGTGAGATGTGGAAGATCACCAGCTGTGAGCTCACACACTCCATATGCTACGTACATCCAGCAGAAGTGTGAAGCTCATTTACTGTGGTTTCTCCACACGGCCTGAAGGAATCGCACACGCACTTCTCTCCATTAAACCCTTCTCACCGTGTTCGCTCTTTTGCATCGCAAGCTCAATCAAACGCACTCAAATCTGGGGAGTCGACTTTCGTTTTGCCGCATGCGGAAAGCTCACGCTATATGTTTGAGACGCTTTAAAAAGACGTTTTTTTTTAGATCGTTTGCTGTGTTGAGAGTAGATTAGGGTGGATTACGGTTAAAAAGACCAACGAAGCAAATCCGGCAACGTGGGTCTGAGTGAGTGATAATTTGAGGAACCAATCAGCTTGCAGAATTGCTTTTGGGCTCATTTTGTAAGAGCTGAGACTAAAAAGCTTGTAAGATCTTCTCAATATATATATATATATATATATATATATATATATATATATATATATATATATATNNNNGAGAGACAGAGAGAGAGAGAGACAGACAGGTACAGAGAGAGACAGAGAGAGAGAGAGACAAAGAGAGAGAGAGAGAGAGAGAGACAGAGAGAGAGACAGAGAGAGAGTGTGTGTAATATGTATAATCTCAAATGATACGTTTTCTTAATGTTTTCTCATCGGAAGAGAGGAAAACCAGACCACCACCCTAATTTAAGCGTATATTTGCATATTTGTTAATTGAGGCTAGTGTACGTACTAGCGGGTTGAATATAAATAATAATAATGTGTATTAGACCATCTAACATTATATCGTAACATATGAACAGAAACCCTTGTGTCTTGACCAACCTATTCAAATAAGTTGCCTTATAAAGAGACTCCAATCAGCAGATAATCTGCTCTATTGGTCCATTTAATAGACAGGCAGCAATAGCTCCTCCCATTATGGGAATTGTACACGGGTAGAAAAGCAGCCGAGTGGTTACATAATTATATTATTTAAACATACATTGTTTCTTTTTAAGACGAATCACTCCAATTGCTCCTTTTTACAACTAATCAAGATCATGTAAACGCGTTCATAATTTATTTTAAAATTCAAAAGAGTTACAAAATTGCAAGCAGCACATGCAAGCTTCTCATTGGCTCTTTGGTCAAGAAACAAGGTCGTCTCGTCTCATCACCATCAAACCACCTTTTTACTTTACTTTAAAGAAATGTATTTACTTTACACTACAAGATACGTACGATAAGGACAATTTTTACATTACACTGATGGTTAGACAGAAAATGAAACACTTTGAATTAGATATAATAACTCTAAATAAGTATAAAAACGTATTCAAAGTAATGACGCTATTAGAGGTTTTATGGTGTATACAGTTTCACCCCGACTTGCCAATGTCTTAGATAACAAAAATCCCAAGTAACGGATTTTAATGCGTCGCCGCAAAAATGTTGTTCCTATTTCTGACATATTTTTTGCTATACGAAAGGTCTTTTTCTGCTAGCGTGCTTTTCCGCTATCTTGCTTCTGAAATATAAAATAACCGTAGAAAGTAATGACACGCCTTTGGCTCTTTTTTCAGTGTGTGTGTGTATATTTATTACACATTTATATTATTTATTTATTTATTTTATTTTTTATGATAAACAGTGCAAGGTATTACTTGGTTGTATTCAAGTAGTACTTGATTCACTTATTTACTTGGTTTAACCACATCATCCATTCATTCATTTTCTGAACTCCTTTTCTATTTCTGGGTCACAGGGAGTCCATCCTAATGAAATTGAATTATTTTTAAAAAAATCCACACAGAATTGCACATAAATAAGTCTCTTAATCACGGGAAATCTTGTGGCTGGAGGTTTGTGGCGCTGGAAAGCAGGTTGAGCGTCTCCCAGTTTGACCCATTTAACCGGGTGTTTCTCGACGCTTCTAAAAGTGACTTTTACAGTAGAATTACTCACTCTGCTCGACGGGTATTTATAACTGTTGACACTTGCTGGTGTTTCCTCCCGGTACCAGAACTGGCTCACCCGCTGATCTCTCCCAGCTCACACTCTCACATCCTTCATTGCTGATGTATGATGCTAAATAGGTGTTGCGCCCAAAATAGTGTGTTCCTATAGTATTACGCAAAGACCTATTCATCTGTTTACCACTTCAAACGTGCCAGTCACACTGCCAGCCCTACGCCGCGCCTCTGAAACCTCCTTCGCTTTACGTAACTCACTTTGACATCGTTCGTGAGGGCGGGTGAAAGGCTGTCAGGGCTTTAAAATAGATTTAGTCGCTTTTGCTCAAAGTTTTCAGTTAGGGCTTGAAATGAAGACTTACTCCAAAATAGTTTGTTCTTCACAGATTCGGATTGGATGTTGTTAATACGCGTTGTTTATAAGCGGTGGGTTGACGTAGGAGTTTTGTGTGCGAACAGTTATATTTTATGTCCAATACATATACAAAAAAAAAATCAATCACTATGTTAAAATGCACAGATGAATAAACAGAGAGTCAAAAAGACAGATGACTCGATTTAAGCTTGAATGACGGATAGATAGATGGATAGATAGATAGATAGATAGATAGATAGATAGATAGATAGATAGATAGATAGATAGATAGATAGATAGACTTTTTAGTTTTGTGTGCGAAAAGTTATAATCGGTAACGCCCAATTGTTCTTCAAATTTCTCACCATTCATTTCGATTTCCGGGTCACTGCAGCCATTTGTCAAAAATAAGGACGATTATAGTGCGGAGTGGCATAAAAAGGGGTAAAAGTCGCCTAAAACCTAAAAATTCGAAGCCCACCTCTATTAGAACGTCAGTTTTACACGGGTAATATATTGTAGATTTATAATGTGCGTTATCAGTGCAATTAAATATCAATCTTCGCCGTTGTTCATTTTGCCCTGGGACAATTGTGTGATCTTTGATCTTTTCTCGTCAATTAAATTTATTTTCTTTAAATTATGATTGGCTTTAAATTATGACCAAGAACCTCCAATAGAGCGCCATTATGACGAAACGGTTGAAAAATAGAACGCCGTGGCCCACTATTAGAGGTTTTATGGTGTATAGAGTTTCACCCCGACTTGCGAATGTCTTAGATAACGAAAATCCTGAGTAACGGAATGCGTCGCCGCAAAAATGTTGTCACAATTTCTGATGTGTGTTTGCCGATTTATGAAAGGTCTTTTTCTTACCGCTAACATGCATGGAGACGAGAGTCCAGACGTGTGTAAAACAGTCGTTTAATCTTCTTTGCACGTCAAATAAACAAAAACCAACAAAAACAATAGTTAGTTTCAGAGATCTTGCTGCCGAAATATAAAATAACCTTGTATTCTCCCAGTATGGCGATGTTTTTTTTTTTTTCTCTCCCGATGAGCCGCCATCTTGAAAAGACGTTGTGCACCGTTCTCGGGAGATTATGATTTAATCATTTATAAAAATGTTTTGTCGAATTTATGAAGTCATGGCACGGAGTAGATGGATTACTAAAGAAGCAGCAAACCATCTGTCAAACGATTACATTTTTAACTAGTTAATTGCACTTCCCTGACCAAATTAATCGCGATTAATCATGATCATAAATAATGATAATAAAACACAAAAACAGTCAATTTTGCTCTTACATATAAGAGTTATTCATCAATTGAAAGTTTGAAGTACATGTTTTTTTTTTAGGTTACACTTTTAGTAAAAACAGGATGTAGGAAATAATAATAATAATAATAATAATAAACTCAAACGTGAAACGTGTTTTGCCTTCTCTTTATCAGCTGAAAAGTAACTGTAACTTAATAAAGACTTATTAATGAATCACTGCGTTAATGCATTAACTTTGACAGCACTTTTTTATATATATATATATATATATATATATATATATAATTTTTGTTTTTTAATAAATAAAACATACTTTATTAATAATTGTGTGCGTGTGAGCAAGTTCTTGTGTTGAACGCTGCTAATTCCTCGAATTTTCCCCTCAGGATGTCGGCGTAATCTTCGGCGTCGCTGTGGAGACAACAACCCGTGCTACTAATTTATTAAGGTCAGCTTCAATTACCCAGCCCAGAAGCAGGAGATATCTATCACAAGGGTCCGAGAATATGCTTCAAGGACAATTATGTTTTATACGACTGAGTCTAATCCATCTGCATGAGAGTCGGTGGGAGAGTTTGACAGACCGTCCTTCAGCGAGGCGTCTGCTGTCGCCTTTGACATATTCGCCACTTGCTTTATTGCGCTGCCCATAAAACGCACACCGGGTTCTGACCAATGACGGGCAGCGTTCAGCATCTCCATCAGGACGTGGAGCTCAAACCTCACGGACGGAATTCATCTTAACGCGATGTGTTTTGCGGTAGATGATTTGTGCCGGTGACAGGAAGTTGAGCTTGAACGCGCTTTCACGTCCGTCGGGACAGTGTGTAAATCACTTGTTGTTACTCTTTCACGATTAGCTTGGAGTGTTTGGTAGACGAGTGTAACTGTGGTTTTACACGATTAGACAACAAATCTAGAATCGAAAATAACAATTTCATCCGGTTGATCAGGTCTAGTGTCTGCTCGAGGAATCTTCAACGGATTCGGATCAGTGCCAAAAATATCGTACATTTGTAGAAAAAATGCCTCACATTGCAATCGTCAATTTTTCGAAACTTTTTTTTCGCTCGATATTTTTTGGTTTCTGATTATCCTGTCCGATTTTTGCGCTTCAACTGGCACTAGTTTCAGGTGGGGGGCGGCCCTTACTCTGATTGGCTGGTGAGAATGTGATTACCAACAGCTGACGTTTTGGAAACTTTACGTTGGGCATTTTTGGTCCTAACCTGATTCCACAGAGGAGCCGCACCTGCAATCTTTTGGTCACTTTTATGTCCAATACATATACTAACAAAAATAAATCAATATGTTAAAATGCACAGATGAATAAACAGAGAGTCAAAAAGACAGATGACTCGATTTAAGCTTGAATGATGGATGGATGGATGGATGGATAGAAGGGTGGATGTATGGATTGACAAAAGGATGGGCAGACGGATGGATGGATAAATAGATAGACAGACAGACAGATAGATAGATAAAAGGGTGGGTGTAGATAGACAAATAAACAGATAGATAGATAGATATATATTATAGATTATTATCCCCTGTTCAGCAGACCCAGCGTTTTGATTGTGTCTGTTCCTTAGATTTTTTTACGTGTTCTTTATTTTCGACTGTTTAGATTCTTTTTGCTATGAAACGTTAGACCCGTTTGTTAGCGCTAAGCTAAGCCTCTGTAATTTTATTAATGACTGTATTTAGTTTAATCTTACTTCTTCCAGTGTTATTCTTCCAGTTTATTTTTCTTTATTTATGTTATCGAGCCAAAAAATGGGCGCTTATATTTACACGCATATTTGAAATCCGCGTCAAAAATGCGAAAAATGGGGTGCTTATAATGGCGTCAAAGACCCTATATAGAATCTTCCATATGGTTCCATTTCCACGTACGAACCCACACGCCCCGATTCGGAGCGATTTTTTCGTGATCACGGATCGCTTTTTGGTGATCGCAATACAACTATTAGCCGTGTTAATCTTGCTCGACAGACGGTGAGATGTGCGGATTAAATCCTTCCCCACGGATCCAATGTATCGACCTAATTAGTGAACGGCATCGGGGTGATTTATTTTGTGTGCAAATGTTGTTCATGATAAACAAAGATTACGATGATAGCTTTAAAGATTTCCTGGCTTTAAACGCCTGTAATTACCCTGTTCCTATCTACCTCGGCACAGGGTTCCACTGGCATAATGAATGAGGATTAGAAACGTCTCTGTGGTAACACTGTTTATCGCTTTATGCCGGTTATTTTTATCTAAATCGATGAGTAAATATTGAGTCGATGCCTCTGTTTGTTGGATTTATTTTAGCGCATTGACATCTTGGCTAGCCATCAAGCTAATCTTATCAACAGAGACAACATACCTTGGTTTTTTCTTTACAGAAACTCACTGTATCTTTCCTCAGAATGTGGCAGTATTTATTATTATTGCTAATACCACGTGCTAAATTCAAGTATCTGAAATGGTTTTTTAAATGAACTCTGCGAAAAATGTAATTTGCTGCTTTTTTCACCTGTTCCATTTATAATCTTTGTATTATCAGATTGTCATTTGAGCGGCGTGATTTGAATTGAATTTATTTAACAAGATTTAACAAAAACAGAAAGTTGATTTCCGCCAATCAGAAACATCAGGCCATGATCAATTTGGTTGTAACAAATCGACTAGTCCATTTAAGGACATCCATGGTGTTTGCTACAATAAAAAGTAGACGTATAATATGTATCATGAAAATGTCCGCACAGCCTGTAATGTTTCAACAAAATACTACTGTTTCAAACAAACTGTGCTAATTGATAATAAATGTACAAAACGTTCTTTTTGCTCTACAGAATATTGTGGGATGAAAAAACAACGTTCGTCATTATTTTCCTGATCATCCGATACTGTCTTTGTCTGCGATTCGAGCAACAATAGCATCTTATTTGATTTCATATTATTCTCTCTCACACTGTGAGAAATGAATCACGAGGCTTGGAATTTTCATTAAAAAATGATGTGATTGCTAAAAAGAATGTGCACGCGTCCTTGAAAAAAATTGTTGTTCTATGTTCCTCTTTTTAAATATTGAGAACATTTTGGTAAAAACAAATTAAAACGTAAATTTCCCCTCTTTTTTTTAAGCGAAGCAGTGCAATTTTAGGGTCAATTTAAGAAACCATTTTGGCTAAAAGATTGAGAAAGTAGGAATTCATATTTATTTTAAGAAAATTGGTTCAATTGGTTTGCGGTTTTAATTGAGTCATGTTCAGTTGAATCTCAACACGTGAAGTGATCAAATGCCATTTTGATGAACAGCAGATAAAGGAAAGAGAATCAACAGCTCCAAATCATCAGATGAACTTGTTCCTTAGGAGAGCCAATGAGAAGCTTGCATGTGTTGCTCGCAGTTCTTGAATTCTTTTTAAACTTTAAAATAAAGCATAAAGAGTTTTGACATTTGCTGTGACGTTATAACAAGGATAAATTGATGAAATGTGTCTTAAAATATGACAATATATGTTTAAATAATGTACATAACCGTCTACTGCTCTTCAGAACGAGGTTGATTTCACTTTGTTTTTAATCTCTGACCATGTGAGGCTGTTGCTTCCTGGCTGTTAAAGGTCTTAATAGAGGAGATTATCTAACGAGTGTTTTAATCATTAATAGAGTGTTCTCTAATTAAAAAGCACAATCCACTAATCATTGTTAAATTAAATTAAATTTCAAGTATGTCCTAATTAAAAAGTGAGCTCTGAGAAACGACTTGAATATAATTTGTGTAATATGTTAGCAAACATTTAACGTAAATAGGACATCGCATTTTTTTTTTACAGTGCACGCAATTTCTATCTCAAATGTCTGAATAATATCAGCTTCACGTTATATGCTTTGTTCCGGATTTTTAAGGTCCGACCAAGTGGCTTTTCCAATCTTCCCGTCTTATAAAATCCTCCTTCTGAGGAATCCTGGACAAGACCAAGCAAACTTCAGCACAAGTCTCGCCTTTCACCAGCTTCGAGTCGACTTTCAGGCACGCATCCGTAAACCAGCTTCCTTATCAGCCACTAGAACGTTCCAAAGCTGCGTATTTCATCCACCACACAGATAGTGTAGGACTTTCCGTTCTACATCAGGGAGTAGAGCTCTGCCTCATTCTGCTCACATTCATTCTGATTTACTTTGACTCGAACTCGGACAGATGCTACTGATATCTTTGCATAATGCAGCAGCATTATTCGCTGTAGATCTCGGGCTGAACGCTGGTTATCGTCTTCGTTGCGGCGCTTTCCCGTGGTTAAGTAGTTCCTCTGATTCATAATTCATAGAAGAAAGTAGAAGTTGCTCTTTAAATACAAATGACTGGATGTCGTAGAGCGCGTTAGAGATGGGATGATTGGAATGTTTATCCTCAGCTGGAAAGTGGTAGGATGGATGGATGGACACAGAGGTGGATGAATGGAGGGAGGGATGGCAATTTTCTAAAGTTCAAGTTCAAGTTCATTTGTATAGCGCTTTTCTCAGTCCGAGACCAACGCAAAGACGCTATGTGAAAAAAAGTAAAAAAAGAGAAATGTCGATTCTTTATATGAGTTTTAAAAATATGGAGGGGGGGGGGGTCAGTTAAAAAGGGAAAAAAAAAATTATGGTAGTTGTGATGCTGTGTTAGGGAGCTGGACCTGTTCCCCACGTGAGCCTCGTGGTCCCAAAGTTGCTGACACTGATCTTCCCAAGCACCACGTTTTAGCACAAAAGACAAAATCTTACTTTCTGTTGAGGTTTACGATTGTTTTTCAGTGGGGAAGTTCCATATGGTGATCTCATAAACCCTTTACATATTATACTGATGTGGGCTTAAGTTAAAAGCGGGAAAAGTATTAAACGTGTAGTATGAAACACAGAAACGATTTTTCGGCTTAATTGCCATATGGCGACATCGATCCCTGCCTATAATTATTCCATCTTGACTAATGATTCAAAGAAAAGAAAGAAAACATCTATTTGGTATTGTGCTGCATCCTTCTGTGACTGTGTCTGTGTCTCTCTCTTTTTTTCTTTTAACACTGATGACTCACAGATGGAGAGAGAGAGAGAGAAATACGTAAATAGAGAAAGATGGTGAAAGAGATGGAGAAAGAGACAGAGAGAGATGGTGAAAAAAAATGACAAAGATAGAGGGAGAGAGACTGAGAGAGTTAAAGATCTGGGGAGACAGTGAGTGAGATAAGGGATAGAGAGAGAGAGATAAAGATGAGTGAGAGAGTAAGATAAGGGAGAGAGAGAGAGAGAGAGAGAGAGAGAGAGAGAGAGAGAGAGAGAGAGAGAGAGAGAGAGAGATGAAGATAGTGAGAGTGAGAAAGAAGAGAGAGAGAGATGAAGATAGGGAGAGTGTGAGAGAGAGAGTAAGATAAGGGAGAGAAAGAGAGAGAGAGAAGGGAGAGAGAGATGAAGACAGGGAGAGTGTGAGAGAGAGAGTAAGATAAGGAAGAGAAAGAGAGAGAGAGAAGGGAGAGAGAGATGAAGATAGGGAGAGTGTGTGAGAGAGTAAGATAAGGAAGAGAAAGAGAGAGAGAGAGAGAAGCGAGAGAGAGATGAAGATAGGGAGAGTGTGTGAGAGAGAGTAAGATAAGGAAGAGAAAGAGAGAGAGAGAAGGGAGAGAGAGATGAAGATAGGGAGAGTGTGTGAGAGAGAGTAAGATAAGGGAGAGAAAGAGAGAGAGAAAGAAGGGAGAGAGAGATGATGATAGGGAGAGTGAGCGAGAGAGAGAGATGCAAAGAGTGAGAAAAAGAGAGAGGGGGGGGGGTTCATGGCAACAACAACAACAAAAAAGTCTTTTGTTTGTTTAGAAGAATTCCTTTTCATCTAAAAAGTGCTACAGGGAAAAGCCACCGGATTCGTTGGATTTCAACGAGTCGAGACACTAAATATAGTTGTTATAATTGTGCTGTCAATCTCCATTTGACATGTCGGATGTGCAGAGACACACACACACACACACACGCTTCACTCCGACAGCATCATGGATCTTTCTATTTTTTCCTTTTGCTCTGGCATGGAAACCACAACCCAGAACAGTCACCCCGTGGTCTCTATACATCACGCTAATCAGCCCAGATGGTGGTTCTGACCGTAGTCACTTCATTGTAGAGCTCATGAGGAAAACAGCAGCTTGCTCCGGAGACACGGTTATTCTGGGAACGTGAGAGACGCTCATTACTCTGGTCGGAGTTTGATTGGCACGACTAGTTTGCCACCGAGTCCAAACCTCCTTCTTCCAATTACAGATCCGCCGGATGTGAGAGCAAAACGACTGCAAAATGTTCTACTGAGTTGAGGTTTCTAGAAGGGAACCAAACACGATTCCGACTGAAGACATGTTGAGTGTAAATAATCACTCCCAGTCGCCTGTTAAAGGAGCCGCCGCTTTATCGGGACAAATCCCAACGTGCAAATCATGTCTCCTGATGCAAATTTGTGCCTCTACTTTGGGAAAAAATGTCCCGATGTGTCCCAATTACCAGGAGAGATCAAGCCACCTTCAGGTTTCCACTCAGTCCAAAATGTGCTATTGTGGATTTCTACCAGGTACCGGAATTGGCTGCCGCTCCATGCAACCCAGAAATGGAAAAAAACATGAAAAAATGTATGGATTTTTGTCACCGTGCTTTGTCCTATGATTGGCTGGAGACCTCTCTGGGGTGTGTCCCAACTTTAGCTCAGTGAGAATTGGCTTTGAGAATTTGCCGTCCCCTGAACCAGAACGGAGTCAGAAGGCAAAGGCATAGAAATGTATTATTTTTCAGCGATCTGTTTTTTCAGTGTTCTTTCTTGCTCATCGGCTGGTGTCAAAACGTATTGAAGGCTCTCTGATCAGCCGGCTTCTGTTCTCCGACCACAGCGGAGCGGCCTTAAATAATTCACCCAAATCCCAGACTCTGCTTTTTAATGGGCAAATATTGAGGCAGCGAGTAGGTAGAGAGGATCCTGGCAGTCTCGGCGGGCTGCAGTGAGAGAGAAAGAGTTCTACTAACGGAAAGAAATGCTGCCTCATGGATTTTCATCTGCCGCTGTCTCTTCGCTAGTGAACTGTAGGGAAACACGCATGAGTTACTCCTCATTTAGGATGTAACTCATCCTGTCAACATGCGTGAGGCAGCACAACTCTGGAGTGTTGAGCCCTGCTTCACTATTACAACAGCACACAAGCCACCAAGACGGAGAAAGGTACAGGTACGTATATATGCAAATATGGAACGAGGAAATATTCAAAAGTGCATGAGATTGTCAGTATGGCCACTAGGGACCACATCGAAAATGTCTTTATTTAACACATGCGGTAAAGTGGACATAGACACAGAGAAGTGAACGCACACCAACCTGGAACAGTTTGGGCTGAGGGGCATCACCTTGACCTATGATCGTAGGTGGATTCAAACCTGCAACCTCTTGGACTCAAGTCCAAGTCCCCAACCACTGGACCAAAAAGTTCTCCCAACTAGTTCTGAGAGTTCCTTTTCCAGAAACGTAAGTCTTAGAGCTTCGGTGCCTCCAAGTAGAAATGCATATATGTGTCCACCCTAGGTAGATCCAGGTTGTGTATCATCGGTAGATCAGTTTAAGTCTTCAGTCTTAAGTAACTCAGTTTAAGCACCTTATTCCTAATTAGGTGTACTTGTTTTTCGGTAAATTGGTTGGGATCAAGACCAACTTGTATAATGTCATTTTCGATTGTTCACGATTGTTTCGATTGTTCGTCTTTCTTGAATTTGACTTTGAGGGAAAACACCTGGATCTCACGCTGAAATCATTCAACCAAATACATCCCGATAGACAGGGCAGTTTGCTATTGGATAACATCATGGCTCTCCAAACACGTTTAGGTGGCACCTTCAATTAAAATTGCACTGCTGTGATATGAAAGCAGACGGGTAGCTTTGCTTCGAGATGATTGAGAGTTCAGGAGATTCTCTGTGACGAAGCTTTTTGGGAATAGTGTATAAGGAAGTAGAGTTTGAAAGTGACCAATCAAGTCCTTTTGATTGCTCAGGAAGCTAGTGTATTTAATTGACTGCATTAGTTCAGTGGTTTTCTTGAAAAATATATGCAATGGTTTGGAATGCGGTGAGTGCGCGGTGTCTCTGCTGGCAGCATAATTAAACCGCCTACCTTTGTGCGCTGACGAGCCTGTGAAGTCTTCAAATCCCCGTCCACGAGCTGCTCGGGTGGTTCGGGAACAAAGCCATTGTGTTTTGTTTCTCTGTTTGTGTGCCGAACTACACATGTGAGAGATGAAACAAACCCAGACAAGAGAACGTGGAAAGTCGTGTTTAATCCCCTAAGAGTCGCAAATATTATGTCAAATAGCGTTAATCTGGAGGTCCAGTTGCCTGCCTCTGGTGGAGACTGCAGGCTGTCTGGCTTTGATGAGTCTATCGGCGGTTTGGTTTCCCTGTATCATCACAGACGAGGAGAAAAGCGGCGTACCTTCAGCAGACTCCTGCAGACCTGCATTATTCAGTCCTGAGGTCTTCAAAGAGCTCAGAAGCCCGTCCGCAAATCCACACATTGTGAAGTTCATTTACTCGGCATAAAGCTCCATCAGAAATGGCCCTCGCGGGAGTTATTAAGATCAGACGAGAAAGTTCCCCGACAACATTGTTTTAAACGTGATTGTGCGACCAGCTGTTCGGCTTTTTCGGTAAAACGTTCTCTCGGCGACGGCAGGGGTTTTCTTTAAAGTCGACGGCATTTTTGATTCCTTTTCCCTCTTTCTCTTTTTCGGCAAGATAACAGGCACACTGAATTAAAATGGAGCGCTGCGTAATTCAAATTCTTCGAGGAGGTTAAGGTGCCTTCACGCTTTTACTGTGCCATTAATCATGGTCTTATGAGGCGACTATAGACGGGGGCATTACTCATCAACCGCTGGATATTTCTGTCGTCATGGGAATGGACAGTCACAATACTTGTTTGATGTAAATCACTCCCTGTTCATACCATGCAGCGCTAATAGACTTTATGTTCTGACGTCAGAGCAGGATACCGATTTAAACTTGTTCCCTATTTTATAGAATGCTTGTTAAACATTTAAAACATTATTACATTTGGTCTAGGTGGCCGAGTGATGTCGTCTCAAAGCAAGAAGACCTGTCAAGTTTGAGGCCTGGACGTTATCCAGCGTGGAGGTTAGAGGTTCTCCCAGTGTTGGCGTGGGTTTCCTCCGGGTTCTGTTTTTTACCTGCAGTCCAAAAATGTAGTAGTAGTAGTAGTAGTAGTAGTTTATTGTCATTACAGCATTGGGGTAAATATGTAGTAGTAATAGTAGTAGTAGTAGTAGTAGTAGTAGTAGTAGTAGCAGTAGTAGTAGTAGTTTATTGTCATTACAGCATTGGGGTAAATATGTAGTAGTAATAGTAGTAGAAGTAGTAGTTTATTGTCATTACAGCATTGGGGTAAATAGTAGTAGTAGTAGTAGTAGTAGTAGTAGTAGTTTATTGTCATTACAGCATTGGGGTAAATAGTCATAGTAGTAATAGCAGTAGTAGTAGTAGTAGTAGTAGTAGTAGTAGTTTTTTGTCATTACAGCATTGGGGTAAATAGTAGTAATAGTAGTAGTAGTAGTTTATTGTCATTACAGCATTGGGGTAAATAGTAGTAGTAGTAGTAGTAGTAGTAGTAGTAGTAGTAGTAGTAGTAGTAGTAGTAGTAGTAGTTTATTGTCATTACAGCATTGGGATAAATAGTAATAGTATTAGTTTAATGTCAGAATGGGTGAATATGTGTCCGCTTTGTGATTGGTTGGTCACAAATTTTACCCTATACTGCCTCCCAGAGTCGCTAGGATTGGCTCTGTCCAGCAATTAAAACAACAGATGAAATGAATGAATAGATATGGTCACTGATTCTGTTCGACACTGAGGGGTAAAAGAATTAAGGCTTGTTAAAAACAAGCATCCAGTTTTGAACATTCTTTTTCAGATGTCGTGAGTATGAGATAGGTGGAACTCTGTAGGTATTGTTCTGTTTTTCTTCATTGTGCTGCCCCTCAGTGATTCAGTTTTGCCAGGAAAAAAACGTAAAATCATTTTTTTGCCGATTAGCAGGGCGCATCTAAACGCCTCATAATGCTTAAACGATCGGCCTTGCCAGCAAAAAGGCAGCAGACTCCGGCCTGAATCAGACCACCGTTGAATTAGCACATGTTTGCGTTTGTTTTCACATAAATTCCACATAATGGACAGAACTGACTAATGTTGCAGTTGCGCTAATCCATAAAACTGCACATTCCCTCAAATGTCAGCATGTCGCAATAAGCCGTCAGCTTTTTAATAGCCTCGCCTTTCATGAATATTCCCTTGTAGATGCTGTCAGCTGACCTTAAGAAGCAATATTCCCCGTTATGAAGATCTGTCATTATCAACACACCCTCCTGTTCATTAAAAATCCAGAAGATCCATCCTCACGTCTCCTATAGACTCGCCGTAGCATTCTACCATCAACCTTCTGAGGGCTAAATGAATTGATGAAACGTGACCTTGTGATTTCCACATTTAGCCTTGTTGTATATTTCATACTTGATGTGCAATTGTCCAAGATGATGCGTTGAAATATTTAAAGGCATAAATGATCTACGAGTCGAGCAGAGGCGGCTAGAGCGAGAGGGACTTGCTGACGTGTGGAGAAACTCCCGACTTCTGCGAAACCAAAAAGAACAGCATGACTGTGCAGAAACGAAGACAGACGTTTCACGTTTTCGGTCAGATGTTCCTCAAAACAGCAGACACACTATCACAGTGGGCAAACAAAGAGTTGTAGTCCTCCCTCAACCAGCTAACCTTCCACTAGTGGTTGACCTGTCAGCTTAATTTAACGAGCCCAGACCTTCTTCGGTGGTTCTGTCAGGGTTTGCTTTCATAGAGTCGAGCACATGCCACAGGCCAAGCACTGTAGGAGAGAGCCTGCAGTTCTTCTGACAAGCCAAACGTCCCTTTGGGCAGGAGTTGGAGATAACCTTGAAAGCGGACTGTCGGAAGACATCCTGCCGTGTGAGCTATTAAATAACATCCGGGTGGATCGTTCCTCTGAGCATTACGGATGCAGTGCGGCGCTCCGAAGCTCAGATGGAGATCTCCAGCGATGTAAATGAAGCCCATGCAGAAGACAGGCCTCATGCTGAGAAACGCCTTGTTACTGAGTAACAGAAGCAGATACCGTGTGGAAGTCCGTCTAACTAATGGCCAGATGAGCGTGTGAAGGAAGCGGCGAGTGAGGACGTGGAGCCAGAGCAGAGGGAGCAATTGAGCGAGAAATGTGAGAAGCAGCTCGAACGTTGATCGTGGTGTGAAGGATTCCAGGAAGTGGTGAAGAACATTCTCAGACGTTCGCCGACTCTCCAGCATGTACTGGTTTCTGCGCAGACCGACATCGTATTAACTTAACGTTATCACTTCTTTCGTAGATCAGTACGATTGTAACGTTATGCCTGTAGTTGCAACAATCACGACCTGGCACTTTGGAACTATTTCACAAGTCTTGCCCAACACTCTTACATAATAATGACAAGTAATGAAGATGTACTGAGAAACATCACTCTGTGCTACTTGAATATACTGCACTTTGTAATAGTCTCAAGCAAGTTGCTCAGCTCCACCTAGTGTGACAGAGTAAATTTGCGAGTAAACTCGGCTCGTTGAAGCCAAAATTGTTTGGATGGGGTTAACGTGGAAAAAAATGAGTCTTTTGGTAAGTAGTAGCTTGTAAGTTCTTGAAGGTTGGCATGTTATTGTGCTGGGTGGGTTTTCTGTCAATGTGTTGACAATCAGACTAACTACATTGAACTGTCTGGGTTTAGAGTTCCTGCCTTTTTGGGTCTTTTACAGATATCAAGTCACTTTCACATCAGATCACTTCCTTCTTTATGTTTTGCCATCAGGTGAGGTGATATTTTCTTAGTTTATAACCTATTTACGCAAATGTAGGCACACTCAAAAGTTTACGGGGTGCTGAAGTGCGCATAATTTAAATATGCAGGTGCACATCTTCCCACATTTCAAGTCAGGAGCAATCACAAATAAACGGAAATACATAAACGTGTCTGTGCTCGAGCATCTGAATCGTGACATGAACACCTCTTTATTACCTGTCGTTTGCCAACGTAATCCTTTGGCCTTGAGATGACGAGATTGTTGAAGAATCAAAGAAGAACCTTGACTCTAAATGGACACGTTATTCACCTTCAAGATCAGTTTGCTGTCCAGGTGCTATTCACAGTTGCATATCTTCTCAAGCAGTTCTACAAAATTAACTGGACAGTTTATTTAACAATAACAATTATTAGGGATTGGCTAGGAAATGTCTCCTTTGACTCTCAAACAATAAAACAAATTGTTGCGATAGTGGCGCATCAGAACATCTGACTTGAACATTGTCTCTCCTGATTGTCCGAATGAAACTCCATCTCTCTATCAAATGGCAGAAGGCACTAGCCACGTCCTAATAATTCAGCCTGACATTGCCTAACCCTCCTGTCCCTTACCCATGGATGGATGGATGGGTGGGTGGATGGAGAGACAATTTGTTGGGAAACATTTGTGGAATATGTATTCTGCGCATCCACGCCTAAAGAACAACTAGTATTAGATGCCTTCCTCCTAGCAGGTCCTAGTAACCTTTTAAGTTCTCTCTAGATTAAGTTCTCTGATCATCAAACTCTAGACAAGCCGTTCTTGATTGGCGTGTGAATAATCGTCATGCCTTGAGGAGTTATAGTACGAAATCAGCTGTAAGAGGAAAGACAGTGAAGAGGTTATCGGAGCCAGATGGTCCTGACATTGTTGAGCGGATCAGATGCTATAAAGGATCAGGTGACAGAAGCCACCAAGGGATGGCATATTGAAGCTAGACTAAACTACAGAAGTACGGCCAACCAATCAAACATGTGGGAGAATGTGTTCAAATGTAGACCGTGTGAGTTAAATTAACCAGGCGTCATGATTTCTAAGGACGCACAGTGCTCAAGATAGAGGTGCGATGGAAAGCTAGGAGACGAGGAGACTCCTGTGTGACTCCTGTGCTGCAGTGTTTTCCCAGAGCATTTTACACCTTACCCACATGTTGGCACCGCGTTCCTGATGCCTGCATGTGCGAATGTAAACTGTGATGAAGGGTGAGGCATAAAGAGCTCTTGTTTGAATATGTTTTAATTTGATGATACAAACTTGTCCGCATGTGTCGTAACTGTTTCCATTTCTGATTCAGCAAGTGTGGATCTGAAGCTCTATATACCTTATTTACGTGAATATAGGCACCCTGGTTATGAATGGTGTTTGCTTTGCATAAACCTCCTTAATCTTGCTAAATACTTCTCTTAACAATACTTAATAGATTTAAAAAAAATAGAACGTTGAATATTATTTCAAAATGTAGTTTAGAAGCATATCTCCTGTTGGGGTGCTATGATTCCACTTGGTATGTCCATATATGGGCGTATTTTGTTATTGTACATAATTAACTTTTTTTTTTTTTCATTATTTCTTCCAGTGTTATTTAGCCACTGCTAATGGTCGCTGTGGGCATAATACTTTGTTTTTCTGTTTTTCAGGTACATTTTTTGTTATTTCTATCTTTTAAATTTTGGTTTGCATGAGGTATCAGAGCATAGCCACAGCTAAGTGTCACGTCGTGGCTAATGTTCCTTTATTTCTGTTAGTGAGCCAGTAAAAGCATATATGCATTTATTCGCGATTGCTCCTGACTTGAAGTGTGGAAAAGGGTTTTGAGTTTCTAAAAAAAAAAGAACAAAAAAAAAAGGGTAAATATAGTAATTTTTTCTTTGATGGTTTTCAGAACGCACATCTTACTTTTGGTTGTAACCTTTGCATCAACTCTTGCTGTATGTATTGTGAACTTTTTCACCGCTGAGACGTTGACGGAATCACAAAAAAGTCACGTTTACAAAAAGGAATAGGACAAAGGGACTGGACATAAAGCAACCAAAATCGTCTTCCTGCTTCTCTCGTGCGTTCTATTCCTTTCTACAGCTTCCTTCTTCTCCCAGGCTTTTCCTGGTTCTTCATCATTTTTCCAAATGCTGCTTTTCTTTCTACTGCTAATGACAAACATTAAAAACACCTGTGGCTGTGCTGTCCCTGGTCCTGAAATGGCCAGGTGTCTCACAGTACTTTAAGTTAAATGTATGATTCGAGTGTATGTGTGTGTTGACTAATACGTCATAACAACGTTGTATTGACGTCATAACAATGTCAGATTCTGCAAAATTGGTGTATTATTGTCAGCA
The DNA here is from genome assembly GCA_028031935.1 of Paedocypris micromegethes. Taxonomy (NCBI): domain Eukaryota; kingdom Metazoa; phylum Chordata; class Actinopteri; order Cypriniformes; genus Paedocypris; species Paedocypris micromegethes. Next base: position 10,851,866 of record CM051493.1, read on the forward strand.
ACCACAATTAATATAACCTGCTGAAAGCAATGCAAGAACATGTCCAAACGGGCCAGTGAGTAGCAGCAAAAAGGCATGGAAACTTCACACTATGGAGTATTATATTAGAGTGTGGAACCATTTTCAGCCATGAGCCTCAGCCAGGCCTTTGTGAGCTCCGGTGACTTTGTGGCTTTTTTCCACTGCGAGTTTTACTCCTGGCTTCACCCTGCCACTCTGAGATGACTTCAAGCTCGGAGCATGCAGTGTCCAATTAAAACCCAGATTACTGAGAACCAGGCTCGGGAGACTCGGCTCTCCTCCGAGGGAGGACTGAGAAACCTGAGCATTATCTGCCAGCCGAGGATGAAGCAATTACAAGCAGAGTTACCCAGACTCCAGCCTAATGAGGACACGGTGTGGAGGTCCGCAGTAGAAAGCACATTTACTGCTGAGTCACCACTTCTCAGCTTGTGGAACTGGCCTGGTCCGTGGTGACATCAAAGCTGACTTCTGCTCTCGGTGTGTGTGTGCACAAATGGGAAAGGCACTTATTTTGTGCCGTAATTCATACAATACTGCAGACTAGGACCAAAGGCTCTTTTAATCTTTATTATTATTGTTATAACCCAAAAGCTCTGTTTTTATGGTCTTGGGGAGAACGATAAAGCCGAGCAGTTTGCAACAAAAGAACATACCGAGTCAACAAAGAAGCGTTTGTGCTGCACCGTTGGGAAATAATGAAGTGTTTTGTTTATCCATGCTAATTTAAGACAAACACATTTAGCGCAAAGAAAGCAAGACCCACGAGTGCTGAATGGTTGTAGAAGCAGACAAATCTAACGTATATCAGCAACGAGCTGCTTTTGTATTTTTCGTGGGCAGTTCTCCGTCGGAGACCCATGATCAACCTAAGACTTGCATTCTCTTCTGTGCTGAGTTTGCATGTTTCTCCCGAACTCGCTTCGGTTTTCTCCTCATCTACGTTTTTCTCCCACAGTCCAAAAAACTAATTCAAGTTCAGTGCATTTGTAAGGCGCTTTTACTCCGTTACACACTGTCTCAAAACGCTCAGAAAAAGGAGTGAAACAGAAAAAACAAAGCTTTAGGAAAACATGAAGTACCATAATTCATTATTTTGAGGAGGAGGTCCAGGTTTGATTCGGTTCCGAGCACCTAAACTATGCAGCCTTTCTATACGAAACCTGGGGAAATTTGAGTTTGGAAAATTCTGTCCCGTTCTATGATTGGTCAGCCACTAATTCAGGTTGTAGCCCGCTTTGATGGTCTCCAGCTCCCATTGACCCCACAATCAAGAAGGCGCTTCAGAAAGTAGATGGATGAAAGGATGATTCGAGCACCACTGCAGCCAACAACTTCTTTTGTTCTTCCCCAAGTTCCTTGTAAAGGCAAACGCCCAAAGACTTGGATTCTTTCAACCCTGTAATTGGTTGATGCTAAATAATTAGCAGTTCTAATGAATTATCCACTGTAGAGTGAAGGGAGACTCCAACGAGAGTTCAAGGTCACCACTGTTGTTTCTTACTATCCAGGGAAGGAGTTAAAGTTGCTTACATTAGACTGACTTTAATCAATGGGTGTAGAATCAGGACACAACTAGAACACTTTTCTTGACAGAAATGGCTTCGATGAAAACGGCTGGTCTTTGGGGACCAAATTTTTTAGCTTCCAAATTCAAATTTACAATTACTTCCTGCTTTCTTCAAGAGTCAAATTGTTCACTTTTAGATAAGAATATTGAGTATAGATGCCCATTACTGTGTTTTTCCTGGGCAATTTTATGATATATTACAGAGACGATTCAGCTTTGTTCACAAGTTTACACACTTGCACACTCGGTTTATGCGTGTGCAGATACTTGAGTCACAGTGCGGTCCCAAATGCTTTTTTTCTTTGAGGTTCAAGAATTAAGATACATTTGTACCTTTCTTTATGAAATGAATTCATGCCGACAGCAGTTTTGTAAAATGGAAATTTCGTAAAAGCTGCTGCATTTTGCATGTAAATCCGATAATCCATTAAAAATATATAAATTAAAATCCATTAAAATAATAATCGGATAAAGGATGTTAGCTGAGAGTCTCACTTGGGTTGTACTTCTGTTTACTGAAGAATACAATTCTTCAGCTTTAAGAATAAAATGTAAAATTAAATTAAAATAAAAGAATAAAAATTAAAAATGTTTTATACGTCTGGACTCTTGCATGTTTCACTCTAAAGATCTCTCTGCGTATTAGTGGTACGAAAAAAAACTCGCTTAACATTCTTGTTGCTGCAACATTTGGACTATTGTACAGTGAAATAATTTCGTTAAAAGAGACGATATTGTCTCAACAACATCATTCGTAAAAGGACATTGTTGTTAACAGAGTCATTTGTAAGTAGAGGTGCCACTGTACTAATGTTAGAGCTGAAGTTACACTTGAATTTGTGTTTAGGTTAGAGTAAAGTGTGTGTGTGTGTATGTGGGGGGGGGGTATTTTGTAAGTCGATAGTGTGATAAAAATGCCTGTGTGTGTGTGTGTGTGTGTGTGTGTGTGTGTGTGTGTGTGTGTGTGTGTGTGTAGGCTTATGTGAATACAAATTTGAAAGTAGCATTCATGGAGACTGATTGAAATGGATTGACTGATTTCACGGATTCAGAACAGCTGAGAAAAGCAGTAAAAGAGAAAAAGCAAAAGAGCATCCGAGTGCTGACAGAGGAGTGGAGGACACACACACACACACACACACACACACACAGCAGCAGCAAAACCAGATGAGGTGGACGAGAAGGACAAATCATTTATCTTTCTCTCAATTCACTCTTTCTTTTCTGACATTTCTACTCTCTATAATTCCCTGGTTCAAACCGTGTTCACTATGTGGCTTTCCGTTAAAATCTCTGTTTCAAATTCACCTTAATAATGATCATTAACTGTTTTAAATGACCTTTTAGTGTCACAAACACCAAGAAATGTGAAAAGCAAGAAACTCTTTATTTATGAGGTTTAATTTCCTAATGTAGAAATGAAATTCATCACTTCAATAATAGATTAAAAAAAAGAACAAAATGTCTGAAATGAGCATTAAGTGCAAACGCTGATTGACGTGATTGTTTCGATTCGTCTCAGATTCTCTTGTGACCTGAATGTCACTTGTCATTTAAACTGTAACCCGACCCTTCAGAAGTAAGACTTGACCTCACCTGACCTCTCTTGACCTCTCTTGACCTCACCTGGACACATTGTTAAAAAGTCTCTCTCTCTCTCTCTCTCTCTCTCTC
>CM051493.1:10855566-10866494 GCA_028031935.1 Paedocypris micromegethes
TGTGTGTATGTGTGTGTGTGTGTATGTGTGTGTGGGTGTGTGTGTGTGTGTGTGTGTGTGTGTTGGGGTTCACGTGCGAGTGATATTGATTGTTCTTTTTATGGTTCTGTCACTCTTTGTTTTCTTGGTTCTTTATCAAAAGGAACAAATTGTGAAGCAGAAGATAAAATTGTCAGGAAAAGCAGAAATAAGGGAGTTTTATGGGTCTGCGGTGCTGTGTGTGTGAGTGTGTGTGAGTGTGTGTGTGTGTGTGAGTGTCATGAAAGCGTCAGGAGAGCCAGTCAATATTTAATGAATTGTTGGTTTGTAATATGACATTCCAATAAAGTGAAACTAGGTGACACTTCAGTATGAATGAATAATTCAAATCCATGTTTTTTTTACTCCTCGTCAGCTTTAGTTATGATTTATTTAAACTTTTTTTAATCATAATTTTAAAAATAGAAATTTAACAGCAATAAAGCACATTTGTCGCACAGAAGCAGGCGCCGCTCCCAGCAACTTTGGACAAGAAGGCGGGGCATCAGTGGACAGCCAATCACAGAGCGGGACACACGCACACCCATTCACACTCTCACTCACACCTAGGGCTTATTTACCAAACTCCAACGTTCCTGAATATATATTAATATATATATATATATATATATGTTTTCAGACTTTGGGAGGAAACTTACGCAAGCGTGGAGAACTAAAATGATATTATGTATTTGTAAAACAAAACAGAACCAATTTACATCTATTCAAAAATAAGAATTAAAAGCTAAAATGTTGAATCTCTGTCTGGTCACTTTAAGTATTGCAGAAATATGCACATAACATTTTTTTATTTTTTGGCACATTATATATATATATATATTGTCTGCAAAAATCCTTGTAAAATAAAGCAAATTGCTAGAAATCCACATGAACATTTGAAGAAAATCATTGTAAGCTCAGTTTTGGTAAGTTGCTGCAGAGTAGAGTAGAGTAGAGTAGCATAGCGTAGACTGGCATAGTGTAGAGTAGCGTAGAGTAGAGTAGCATAGCGTAGATAAGATAAGATAATCTTTATTGTCATTGCACAATGGTGCAACAAAATTAAGGTGCAAATACAGGAAAGAGTGCAAATACAAGTCAAAAATAACACAAGGGAAAACACAGAGTGCAAAGTACAACTCAAAAGAACACGAAGGACGTGGACATACTTGCACACACGCAACAGTCACAAACAATAGTGGACTATACATATAGTGGAACTGTACATATTGCACACATTCACATCATCCCAACTTGTAGACGGTGTAAAAGTGACGACGCTGAGGTGATGAGGGTAAAGTGGCAGAGTAGAGTAGCATAGGTGTAGAGTAGCGTAGAGTGACATGGGCGTAGAGTAGAGTAGAGTAAAGTAGCATAGCATAGAGTAGCATAGCATAGAGTAGCATAGCATAGAGTAGCGTAGGGTAGCATAGGTGTAGAGTAGCGTAGCGTAGAGTAGCATAGATGTAGAGTAGAGTAGAGTGGCATAGGCGTAGAGTAGCGTAGAGTAGCATAGGTGTAGAGTAGAGTAGCGTAAAGTAGCATAGGTGTAGAGTAGCATTGCGTAGAGTAGCATAGGTGTAGAGTAGAGTAGAGTGGCATAGGTGTAGAGTAGAGTAGAGTGGCATAGGCGTAGAGTAGAGTAGCGTAGAGTAGCATAGGTGTAGAGTAGCGTAGAGTTGCATAGGTGTAGAGTAGCATGGCGTAGAGTAGCATAGTGTAGAGTAGCAATGGGTAGAGTAGAGTAGCGTAGAATAGCATCGGTGTAGAGTAGCATAGGCGTAGCGTAGAGTAGAGTAAAAGTAACGTAATTACCTTTATCCCCATTATTTATTTCCATTATCAATTCCATCATAGCGCTTTTAGATAGGTGTCATGGCCGCTTCAGGCGCTTGCTTGTTAAGAACACGCCTTATTCAGAAGTGGAATTGCCAACACGCCATTTAAAGTCCAGTTCTTCTCACACGGCCTGTCGCACTGAAGGCTTGTTCTTCGTCACTTCTGTGTCACCCAATGTCAACACAGCAGTTTTTGGGGAAACTCGTCAACTTTCATCCAGCCGGAGTGACGCAAACACATTTACTTCACCTCTGTTTCATCCATCCTTTTCTGGGTTACGGGGAGCTGGAGCCAATCCCAGCAACTTAGAGGCGGGTGGTGGGACACACCCCCTGGTAGGGTGGCCGTCCAATCAGGACACACACACTTAAAATCTCAGTCACACACACAGAACTCTCCTGGGCCTTGAACTTGAGTCTGGAACAGGTTTAGGTCTAGAACAATGATTTCTGCGTTATATTTAGTTTGCTTCGAATACTAGTTTCAGACTGACATCTGGCCCAGATAAAGATGAATATACGTAATGACAAACCAAGCGCGAAACATAGACAAAGAAGAAGGTAAAAAGATGTACGACAATAGCCTAAAACAAACTCTCACAGCTGAGGCTAATTCATACAAGCATCGCAGTGTACCGACTTTATGTCAGTGTATTTTTAGGACAAAAGATATGGAGATTATTTTTGTCTACGTTTCAAGCGGAGTGGAGGGCGAGTCTGAGGCAAACACACATGTCTTTGATGGTAGAACAGACCATTTGTAAGCAATGATCCCTATAACAAACAAATGATAGAATTAGACAGACAAACACACACACACAGACAGATGGGTGAGTGGGTCTATGGGTATTTTAAGAAAGAAAAAAATAAAGAAGGAAAAAAGAAAGAAAGAAAGAAAACCAAAATCCCAGGATCTGCAATTTTTGTTTTATTTAATGCACTTTTTATTGTTCTAATATCTAATTATCTAATAATTATATCTAAGTGATATAACAAAGTGTGTGGTCTTGATAAACATATCTATCTATCTATCCATCCATCCATCCATCCATCCATCCATCCATCCATCCATCCATTCATTCATCCATACATGTCTGTCTGTTCGTCTGTCCACCCATCCATCCATCCATCCATCTGATTTAATGTCTGTCTATCAATTCATAAATCTATTCATTTTTTTTTCTTTCTTTTATTCTTTTTTCTTCTGCTTTCTCATATATATTTCCATCTGTCTATCTATATATCTATCTACCCCTCCATCTGTCCATCCTTCCATCCATCCATCCAACCATTCGTCTGTCAATTTAAAATTTTTTAAAATTCAAAATCACAACTATTTAAAAATAAATTACATATGTTACATTCAAAAACATTTGTTGTAATTATACACGTAACTTGAGGGGAAACTGTCTTCACATTCACAGACCGGCTGCATCTTCATCCAAGGTCCAATTCTGAATAAATGCAGTTTGAGCCGCGTGTCTGTCCGTCTGCTTATGAAGCGGGTGTGACTGCTAACACACTGATGATGATGATGATGAAAGGGTTAGGGATAAGGCATCGACAGCGGAGGAGATTGATTCCCCTGATCAGAGATCAGTCCTCCTGACAGCAGCGAGCAGCCTGCACATCCATCACACAGCATCTGGCCACGCCCACCCACTCACCCGACCCAACACCTGTCCGTCTGTCTGACCAATCGCTCTGTCTGTTTGTCTGACCCAACGTCATTGGTTGACAGACGGCTGGACGGACAAACATAGGAATGGAATTAATGCTCAACTGATTGATTGATTATTTTAATTGTTTATTGGTTGATTGATTGTAGATTTGTTGGTTATTTGTTTGGTTGGTTGATTGGTTAATTGCTTGAAAGCTTGATTGATTGGTTGACCAATTTATTAATTGATTGTCTGATTGATTGATTGGTTGATTGACCAATTGATTGATTCCAATTGATCGGATGATTGATTGTTTTTTGATTGATCGATTGATTGATTGGTTGGTTGAATGATATGTTGGTTGATTGATTAGTTAAATTATTGGTTGGTTTATTGATTGGTTGACTGATTTATTATTTGTTCTTTTGTTTTGTTTGTTTGTTGATTGATTGATGGATTGGTTGATTGACCAATTGATTGATTGTTCGGTTGATTGATTGTTTTTTGATTGATTGATCGTTCGATTGATTGATTTATTGACTGGTTGGTTGAACGATTTGTTGGTTGGTTGATTGATTGGTTAAATGATTGGTTGACTGATTGATTAATTTGTAATTTTTTTGTTCGTTTATTTGTTGATTGGTTGATGGATTGAAGTGGATTGATGAATCAACTGACCAATTGGATCCACAGTATACACATTTTTTGTTTGTTTGTTTCAAATAGTCTGCTCGGTGAACAACGGTGGTGGAAAACAGTTTTTAAGACCACTGTGTGTGTGTGTGTGTAGACGAGAGAGAGTCAAGTGATGGATGCCACCAGTCTGCAGCCTTCCACTGGTCTGACAGCAGCAGACTGAAGCTGCTCTCCCATGATGCATTGCAGCAGTGGGGGGTCGGATAGGACATGTGCGCCTGAGCGAGTGTGTGTGGTGTCACGGCGAGCCAATGTCTGATCCTCAGAGCCTAGAACTCCTGGCACCGGCCCACCAGCCTTCACGCTGCCAGCCAACACTTCAGGGAAATATCAGCGTTGAGTCCAAGTCCCAGAAACTCTTATTGAAACAGTGTAGCCTCTCCGGTGGCTGCCACTCCGGCTGCCTTGTTTTCAATTTCTCAAAACTGTCTGAAGTGCAGTGTCAACACTGGCCCACAGTAAAGTTCTTATGGGTTTCAATGTTTTGTTTAGTTGCTGGTTTGCTTGTGTCGTTAAATGCACGTGTCGTTAGTTTTGCCTAGATTCTTTCTACTTTATTTTGATAGCAGCTGTGAAAACACACCATCAAACTACACACAATTCTTAGTGTTTAAAAAAGAAATTGTTGTAATTTGCCGTGGACAATGTCGTTTTCGCAGGATATGGTTCACTAATAATCATGTTGAAACTCAGTGGTCGGGGATTTAGACCTACAACGCTTGTGTGGCAGGTTTGCTGGACTTTAAGTATCTTTAAATGAGTTTGTAACAATGCAAAGTGCAAGTATTTCACTTTCTACAGTAATACCAGATTAACTTAAAATAAAGCACCTTTGCTTCCCAAGTACAACGAAACTTATTTGTGCCAATAACAGTTTTGTAAAGCAAAAGCAAAAACAAGACCGACTTTTTGTTTTCCGAAATTTCGAAATGTAGTTTTTCGAAATTTTCAAAATTTTGTTTTTCGAATGTTTCAAAATTTTGTATTTCTGTTGTATTTTTTGTTGTTTTTGCTTATTTGACGTGCAAGAACAATTCTTACCCTGTCGCTACAACACTAAACAATTTCGTAACGGTATTTTTGTAACGAGACGATATTATCTCGACGACGCCCTTCGTAGGGCGAAACTTTTGTTAGTGGAGACATCTGTGATTGAATGAACCATTGTAAACGAATCCCCTTTTTAAATCACTGTAGTAAGACACTAAATGTGTGTTTCTTTCACCGTGTCTCAACGTGTTTTGGTGAATCTGCTGATACGTGCTAACAATGAGCAGTCGGCACGAGCCAAAAGGATTCCACGGGGCAGAAAGAAGTCGAAGGCTCGGAATCGGTGCGAACGATTTCCCGCGGACGAACGCTTCCCCGCGGACCGAACGCCGCAGTCACGCGCTATTGTTTCCGGGGGCAGAGCGTGTCAACCGCTACACAACAGAGGCTTTCACGGCGGAACATTACACAGTCGCGCGGAGCTCTGACATTTAGCACCGACTCTGACTAATGAGATAAATTGTCGCGGCGAGGCAAAGGTTGTAAATCAACTTGTCACCGCCACAAAAGGGAATTGTGTCGCCCCAACCTGGCTTCTTATTAGTATTAGTGAATATTCACTTTCATTTCGTCCCTGACACAATGCAATCGACGGGGAAAGAAAAGTTCACATCCACCGTGCGAAAATCAGACAAAGCCTAAAAAGTGATCAAATAAATTGCCGCGCTTTTTCAAGTTCAAGTTCAAATTTTATTTGTCACATCCACAATTATTTTTCAACAACGTGAAGTGAAATGTATTTTGCAATCGTCCAGCATGTTAACATGGGGGGTGGGGTTGACGGAACGAAAAATTTAAGATAGGGGATATAAAAAAAAAACACAAAAGCAATATAATACGACAATACAAAAACAATAAATTACGATAAAAAGAGAGAGATAAAATATGAATTAAATACAAGTGACAAAAAATACAAAAAAATACGGGGAGAGAAAATAGGGGAGAGAAATACGGCATAAATACTTTTGTGTGTAGTGCTTTGTAAGAATCACTTATTACACATAATAGTTTGAGTTCATTTTCAAAAGCGCTTCGCACAGTTCCAGACAATCACAGACAAATTAAATTTGAATAGAAATTGAGATTAAATTATCAAAATCTCAATAATTAATCAGAATAATACAGAAATAAAAATATTAAACAAGGTTAAAATCAAGCAATGTAGAAATACAGTACTCTTTACATAATTAGTATATTTTATAGATATATAATTTACTAATTATCCAAGAGACAAAAGTATCTTTCATTTGCTTTGTAGACTTTGTTTTGTGTTGCCACTTATTACTGCATAGATATTTTTTCAAGTTCAGTTTTGTTTATAAATTATTTGTTATTAATTCTATTATTTATACATTTTTGAATAAATAATCACTTTTTCACACTGACCCAAAGCAGCTTTGTGAAATTGTAAAAGAATATTGTGCATTATGTCCATTGTTTATATGGTAAAAGTCCAATTAAATAAATGTTCAATTAAACAGGAGATGATGAAAGAATAACACAAACTATCAGAGATTAATAAACTGGCATTTTTATCTATTGTCTTGAATTGTAAAGAACTTCTTTAACTGCTCCTCTTGACCAGATCATCCCCAGATCTTGATTCCTTCGTAATGACCCTCAGTTCTTCAAAAAATACCAAAAAATTCGTTTTTCAGTTATTTTACGCTGTTTATCATTTATTTATTAATGTGTTAATGCAACGAGTTGAACATTCACGAAAACGAAAAACAACATCAACAAAGCGTTCCTTTGGTTTTTATCCTTTTGGTTTTTTGTATCTGTTGAAAGATGAAAGCAACAGAATTGGTCCTATATTCTCCATCTCTGACCGCGGTGAAGGCCAAACAGAGTGTGAAGGGAAAGAGAAACGAAGAAGCGGGGAAGATAGCATGACTGTCAGACAAGATATGGTTAGTTAGACAGCGTGTGTGTGTGTGTGTGTGTGTGTGTGTGTGTGCAGACAGCTAACCAATGCCTGAATCCTGTCTTCGAGATGAGGGTCTTTCTTTGCTCAAAGACAGATGGACTGTTTCTCTGAAAAATCCAAACCCTAGTTTGTCCATTTCAGTCTGTGGGGAAAGTGAACACAGCGTTTGTCGCCGCCCGTGTTTGCCTGCTGCGACGTGTGAGAGCAGCGATAGGGAAAGCGATGTCTGATGTGTCCACAGGCCTCGACAGCTCCACAATTTTAAAGTCGTGTCTGAAGTCAAAGCCCCTAACGGATCGTCTCCTGCTGTATCGTGGCACCGCACTCATTGTCTTTGTTTGCGCCCAAACATACTTCCAAGAGTTCCTAAGGCCTTCGGTAATTTCGCGCAATGCGAGGAACTTCTCAGCTTCCAAAAGTTCCTAAGGCCTTCGGTAACTTCTCAGCTCCCGCCAAAAAACAATCGCCAACAACCCGTCATCTACAAATCAGCTTGTGATCAAATCTGCCGCAGAGTTTGTGCTCGTCATATTCCCCCCGTCAAAGCCTGGAGGTCTGAGGGAAGTGTGGGAGAGGGAATGCTCGGGCTTCGGTATTCCGCTAAACATTGATTTAAAAGGAGCTGGCTCTTCTCCCAGACCGTCTCTCCAGTGGCATTAATGGCCTATCTCTCTCTTTTATTGTCTTCCAGGAATCTCCTCGGGAATGGTTTGCACCTTACATCAGCACGGATCCCTCAGTCTTACACGGCATCTCAAAACCAAATTAGCATATCTAGAGCGCCGTGAAAATTTGGGTTACGCTTCATGGGATTGTTCCGTGTTGCTCGGATTTCTTGATTGCGAAACGTCTGATTAAGCTGTGAGGACTTTTATTAACGTGAAACCCCGGATCGAATTTGTATGTGGCGGTTATTGGATTTCGAGCAAACTCTCCAACGGCCACGTGAAGCTAAAAATATCTGGCGAGTTGCGCCGTATCATTAGCTGTTCGTTCGCTGGCTAGATTTCCTCTCATTAGCTCTTAGGGAAAGTTAATGTCCTATTTGCATTAGGCTTGTTTTTTTTCTCCGCTGATGCTCTTCTGGCAGGTGGTAGAGGAGATAATAGCGTCTCGATTAGTCTTTGTCAAGCAAGCAACAGTTACGCATGTTAAAGTCACGCAAAGTCATGACAGAATTAAGTTGGTTTCAAATGGATTGTGTGGAGCTATTATTAATTCATCTCACAATCACACCCAATCTCTGGCCAGTACCACCAGTTGCTGTTTCAACCCCAACAACTATCACTGGATCTACTTCTACTCGCTAGATGCTCATCATCCTCGTCTCATTGTCCCGAATCATCATGCACTATATAGTTCACTTGTCCACAGTGTCGCCTTCAGACTCCCAATATCCTCGGGTTCTACAACAAAGACTCCCTTTGCTTTAGTGTTCCATCTCTTCATTGTGATCCTCCTGATTCTTCTCTCGTCTCGAATCTGTTGAAATGTCGAAGTCGTCCTGCTATCTTTCAGGTGGCAAAAAGATGATTTCGAAAAAGCATTTTGACAGTGACAACTTTAGTAGAGAAGTTTTGAATAGAGGACTCTACTATTTGTCCAAAGCAGCATTGCTTAACCGTTGAAGCCGGAAAGTCAAGCATTCCCTGGGATTTCAATCAATCTTTACTGTTGGAGTCATTCTCTACTGGTGCAACAGGAGACGTGACCCCAGGTTGGACTCAAACAAGTTCAACACAAAAAACAAGAATGTCCTTTTGGTCTTGATTTCAGAAATAATTACAAGCCAAAAAAGCTTTTTAACTGATCAGGGTCACGAGGAAAGACCGGCCAGAGTAATAGCAGCAAGAGCAAGAGAGATGCCGAATGAAAGAAACGCCGAAAAAGAAAAACATTTGGGCTTCGGATTCGGGCAGAATTGTGTTGCCTGGGAGAAACATATGTTGGTATGAGAGGAGCTTAAATTTTTCACATGTCCTAGTTTCTGATGGTCTCTGGGGAGGAAAGACCCTCTGAAAACAGCAAAAGAGCAACTATCTGACCGATGGGGCAAACCTGAATTTTTCACAGCCTCGATGTCACATGGGTGAAGACAGTGGATGCAGACCACGTCTAGTAGCTACTACGCGAACAGTAGCTTGCTAGCAAGAAAGTCAACGCTGAATACAAAATTTTTAGCGGTCATTTATGACCATACTTGAGTAAAAGTATTGATACTCACTGTAAAAACTACTCCATTACAAGTAACAAGTCACCATCTTAATAAAGACTTGAGTCAAAGTAGCAAAGTATCCAATTATAAAAGAACTTAAGTATTTTACTCATACTGATTTTAGGCAAAAAACCCACCAAAAATATGAAAAACAAACTCTTTTATTATGAGGTTTTTTTCAGTACAGGAACAAAATTTAACACTTCAAGAAACTAACTGCGGTATAAATGAATCACAATGTAACAAGTGTCAATTCAAATGTAGTGGAGTGAAAAGTACAGTTACTCAATCACAAATGCAGTGGAGTAGAGAGTAGAAGTTGCTTATATTTTGTATACTCAGTGCAAGTCCGTAGTCAAAAACATACTTAAGTAAAGTAACAAAGTACATTTACTCAAGTACCTCACACTTCTGATGCTAAGGTTTATATCTTCTCCATGTGCGTTCAGCAGACTCAGTGATTGGTGGCCTTCAGGTCAAGACTTACTGTGATTGGCTCTCACTGTGACTGTGAACAGATGGACGTCTATGATTGGGTTGAACAGTATAGATCATTCCAGAAGAGCAACTATAGTATGAACAGAGAGTAAAGTTGCTCATCTTACTATAACATGAATAGAGTTAGATTGTTTTATAACTTTGTTTTTGTACTTTCTTGTTGTGGTTTTACGCAGTTTTATCTTGTTGATTTTATTTTCATTTTTTCATATATATTTTTTTTAAATCTGTGGTTGCATTTTGTAAAGCACTTCTGTGATTTTATCTCTGATAAAGTCCTTACATAAATTAAGTTTACTTCTACAAATCTATGGAAAAACTATTTTACAAGCAGTTACAAGAAGACTTGAGTAAAACTGAGAACTCGAGAATTTTACTCGTACCAAATGTAGGCTCAAAAAACACAGAGAAATGTTTTTTGAGGTTTTTTTTCCAATTACAGAAATGTAATTTGACATCTTGAAATGACCTTGAAAATAAATTTTACAGTTTTAACTGCGATTTTATGTATTAATTTAATATTTAGTCAAACTCGCATCACTGTATATTAAAGACGTCCTTAAATTCTAGTTTCTTTCAGCTTTACACTCTTCTTCTCTCTGCATCTTTGTGACCTTCATTGGGAACAAGTTTGAGCTGTGAAGTTTAATCTATATATTTATTTAAATATGTAAAAAATAACTTTGATCTTTCGTAAAGTCCCATAAGTATTTGAAATGTTGCAGACTTGCAGATCTGGTGGGTGATTTGGCGTATTCTCTAGGACTCTTGCTTGGATCTAAATGAACAGTAATTAAAGACGTGTTTTATGAGAATCTTCCTAATGAGCATTTTTCCAGGAACACATTAGAAGTGCCAATTACAGGCTGATTAAAATACAGCTGCTGATCAGTTGGGCTTTTTTGTTAATTGATGTCCTGCTTTTCATCCGCAAAAATAGTGTAAATGATCTCAGGGATGTGTTGATGTTAATCTCTCTCTCTTACTCTCTCTCTCACTCTCTCTCTCTCTCTCTCTCTCTC
>CM051493.1:10866916-10878439 GCA_028031935.1 Paedocypris micromegethes
TCTCTCTCTCTCTCTCTCTCTCTCTCTCTCTCTCTCTCTCTCTCTCTCTCTCTCTCTCTCTCTCTCTCTCTCTCTCTCTCTCTCTCTCTTCATCAATAGCCTGAAGTCTTAGTGTGAGAAGCTTCAGCATCCTTCAAGCGTCAAGATTTTTGCCTCCTAATGGCCTTAGAATGTCAGCAATTTGAAGTTCTAATATTTATATAACCAGCCTTCGTCATGAATCTGAATTTAAACTGTGAAAATAATAGGGGGAAAACAGAAGACTTGTGTCAAGCAAAAACTCCAAAAACCCAATAAAGTCATATACACATTGATATGGTACCACAATGAGACGATAGATTTCCCACCAAGTTTGAATTGTGTATAAATCCACCAGTTTTCATTCAATCATCCATCATTTTTCTGGATATTTTTCCCCCAATCACAGGTGACTCGTATCTATGCGTCAGATTGTTGGCATTGTGCGTAATTGTTCTTGTCAGCAACACTATTGTGCATTGTGATAGTCGCTCCTGTCAGATTCTCCTCCCTGATTGGCCGTCTTTAGCGTCTTTAGCGTGGTAGAAGGTCACCAGAGGAGCCCGCAGATGTTGAGCTGGTCCCGTGAGTGAAGCTTGTTCTCCAGCTCTCAGCATCTGTTCTGCAGACAGTACCGAGCGTGTCTAACAGCAACAGGGACTGAGTCACCGTTTTCCCGCCCAAAAGTCGGTGAAAAATTGCCAGACCCAGCAAAAAAACGCTAAGTAAATAAGTAAATAGGTACATCAAAGTGTTATATTTACTGTAACATTACTGCACACCGCTATACGCAATGCTACCGCACGCTGTCGTGCAATTTAATGACGTCAAGCTGCGCAGTAAAGTCAGATCTATAAAGTGTTGTTTTATTAACTGCATGTTAACTTGTGTATCGTGCTATGAATGAAGGGAATAAAAAAGGGAATAAATTAAAACCTATTTAAATAGTCCATAATAGATATCCATATAATATACTACAATTCATCATTTAATTAAAATGTATGCATTTAATTGGAAAACAACACAAATAAATACATTTAATACATGTTGTGCACAGGACAAGAAAGTTGATATCCATGTGTCATTTTGGACGTGGCGTTAGTTCATAAGAAATATAAGATAGAAAAAGTAAATAATAGAAAAAAAATAAATATGATAAAAATATAGGGAAGAAAATTGGCTTTAACAACCTACATTTTTGGAACCAGAGATTTTAAGCAGCAATAAGCGTGTGAATTAAATGTTCTGTAATGTACTGGACGCTGCCAGAGTGACTCGAGTCGTCTGGTGAAAATGCAGCGTGAAGAATAATTTGAGTTGAAAGACTTTAAGCAGCTTTAGCAGTTCAATACGGTGGTGTGTTCCACATCTCTGATGTTTAAACTTCAGCCCGGTGGAATAAAGAGCGTTTCAGAAGAGATGAAGATTCTATATTCCATGTGTTGTCTGGAGCTTTCAGGTGTCGGCTTTGATGCTGGAGATCCAGCTCCCGAAAGAGAACTTCAATCTGCCTTTCTGATGTTCAGCGCTTTCAGGAGCTGCAGATAAAGGTTCCTTACCCGGAAAACCACACGGCGTTCCGCTCCGGCCAGGAGAATTCCTGGTGCGATAAGGTGGTCTGATAAGGTGACTCGGCGGGATTCAGCTCTTAATTACGTGGAGGAGAAGGAGAAACACGAGAATCCAAGAGAATCTTCTCCACCCGTGAAAGTAACAGAAGAAGTGAAGTGATGGTTGGTAAATGAGAGAGAGAGAGAGAGAGATTCATGTCGGGTGGAGGTCATGTCAGCGGGATTGAGCTTTTAATTAGGTGGAGGAGAAGGAGAAACACGTGTGGAGAAGATTCCAGGAGATGGAGAAGATTGATCTTGTTGTGAGGAAAGAGCTGCAGTGTCGAGGTTACAGTAAGTGTTTGTTGTTCGTACACAGAGAATTAATACAATATATCGGGTATGTGTCTGTTTATTTATCTCTTTGCTTGTTCATTCATCCACACCATATGCTCAATCAGATTGTGAGTGAGTGAGAGAATGAGTGAGAAACAGAGAGAGATAGAGAGAGTGAGTGAGAGAATGAGTGAGTGAGTAAGTGAGTGAGTGAGAGAATGAGTGAGAAACAGAGAGAGAGTGAGTGAGTGAGTGAGTGAGTGAGTGAGTGAGTGAGAAACAGAGAGTGACTGAGAGAGAGAATGAGTAAGTGAGTCGGTAAGTGAGTGAGTGAGAAACAGAGAGAGAATGAGTGAGTGAGAAACAGAAAAAGAGTGAGTGAGTGAGAAATAGAGAGAGAGATACAGAGAAAGAGTGAGTGAGTGAGAAACAGAGAGAGAGAGTGAGTGAGTAAGAAACAGAGAGAGTGAGTAAGAAACAGAGAGTGAGTGAGTGAGAGAATGAGTGAGTGAGAGAGTGAATGAATAAGTGAGTCGGTGAGTGAGTGAGTGAGTGAGAAACAGAGAGAGAGAGAGAAACAGAGAAAGAGTGAGTGAGTGAGAAACAGAGAGTGAGTGCGTGAGTGAGAAACAGAGAGAGTGAGTGAGTAAGAAACAGAGAGAGTGAGTGAGTAAGAAACAGAGAGTGAGTGAGTGAGAGAATGAGTAAGTGAGTCGGTGAGTGAGTGAGTGAGTGAGTGAGTGAGAAACAGAGAGTGAGTGAGTGAGTGAGAGAATGAGTAAGTGAGTCGGTGAGTGAGTGAGTGAGAAACAGAGAGAGTGAGTGCGTGAGTGAGAAACAGAAAGAGAGAAAGAGTGAGTGAGAAACAGAGAAAGAGTGAATGAGTGAGAAACAGAGAGAGAGGGGAAGTAAAAAGAATTAGGGTGGGGGTCCAAGAGAAATGATGGATGGTTAATAAGAATTAGAGAGCGTGAAGATGAGAGAGAAAGAGGGGTAAAAAGATGGGTAGGAATTCTCTCATTCTAGATTTATATTAAAAATATTGATCTGTAATATGAATTAAGCAGAGAGAGAGAGAGAGAGAGAGAGAGAAGGATTAACTAAAGAGAAGGAAAAAGAGAATTAAAGACAAAGAGAAGGAAAGAGATAGAGAGAGACAGAGATTAAACAAAGAGAAGGGTGCAAATGAAAATTAGAGAGTGAGAAAGGGGAGTGTGGGAAAGAGATGTAGAGAGAATAGAGAGATATATAGAATGAGAGAGATTAAAGATGCAGTTGGTAAAGGAGAATTAGAGAGGGAGAGAGAAAGAAAGAGAGAGAGAGAAAGAGAGAGAGAGAGAGAAAGTAACAGAAGTGAAGAGATGGTTGGTAAATGAGAAAGAGAGAGAGAGAGAGAGAGAGAGAGAGAGAGAGAGAGAGAGAGAGAGAGAGAAAGATTAAGTAAAAAATGTGTGCAAAAGAGATTTACAGCAAAAGAGAAAGAATTAAAATATTTTATAAGGTATTTTTCCTAGATCCTTCTCTCCTTTCTCTATTAGCTTCTCTAGAGTTCCAGTCATTATTCATCCAAACCAAAAAAACGTACAAGCAAACAATTTTGCACGTCAGATGAACCAATCATCCGTCAGAACTCCATTTCCATTTCCCCCAGACACATTCGTCTATTCGCTCGCACAACTAGACGTCGCTCCACAAATGATTGTTTTCTGTGCCTGGCTGGTAACGACGTCTTGTTTCGTGGAATTAGCGATTCGTCTGTAACGTCAGTGACGGAATAAAGACACCGAGAGACGGTTTGTTTGCCAGATCTAGGCATTCTCTGCGTCGCAGTCCAACGATCTGAACTATAGATGGAGTTTGTGTGTTAGTGCGATATTTGTAGATCAATAATATACGAGTCTCAATAGCTCGGGCTGTTTAAAAAAGAGAAAGAGAGAGAGATTAAGTGAAGAGATGGCTGGTAAATGAGAAAGAGAGAGAGAGAGAGAGAGAGAGAGAGAGAGAGAGAGAGAGAAAGTAAGAGATTAAGTGAATGGATTGTTGGTAAAGAAGAAAAAGAGAGAGAGACAGAGTGAGAGAGAGAAAGAGAGATAGAGAAAGAAAGAGAAAGTAAAAGATTAAGTGAAGGGATTGTTGGTAAATGAGAAAGAGTGAGAGACAGAGAGAGTGAGAGAGAAAGAGAGAGAGATAGAAAATGTTCCGTTTTTTTAAGTTGCGTAAATTACAAGTGTGCGGAAAAAAAGCGGGAAAAAAAGTATCGTCCCGTACTCAGTTCGGCGACCATTTATCAGTTTATTAATTATCGTTTTTTTTTTCTCCCCCGTCCCGTCAGGAAACAATTATAAAACGTACACGAACGGTCCGAGCGATAGAGCGACGATTTCTCCGGCTGCGTTCCCTCCGTCCGTCCTCTCGTCGGGAGGGTTGTTGTAATGAAAGTGTGGCGGGAAATCAGTCAGGCATTTGTCGGCGTAATTGTACAACACGACGACATGAATAAACACGAGCCTCGTTCTGCGGGATTAGGCGGAGTCGTCTTTCTCTTTATTTTCCCGTTCGCTTCCTCGCCGCCCCAATAAAGCCAGACTTGATTGGCAGGAAATAACGCGGCGGACGCTTTGACCTTTGCGAGGAATCGGGATGGCGACGATTTTATTGTAACGCTATTCTCCGTTAATGCCCTAATTGGCTGTGACGGAGGTGGTTATCAGAGAGGATCGTGCGAGAGCCAATCAGAGTCGGGAGTTTTCGCATATTCAGAAATCTCGACGTCTCCGCGAAACGGGCAGAATCCGTTCTGTGGCGGCGATGAGGGCAACGAGTTTGTTCAGCCCCGCCCCCTTATGACACTGTTATTAGCTGCACTGACAGATTTAGCAGATAACATATGGAATTAATATTTCTTTATTCTCATCTCTTTAAAAATGTGAAATGCGTTTGTGGCAGGATTTTTTGTAAATGTTGTTCATAATAAATTCATTCTGAGAGAGAGATTGTTAAATTGTAAATGTGCCAAAAATGCTCTGTCTCTTCTTTCTCGTTTCACTCTCGCACTCATTCGTTCTCTCTCTATCTCTCTTTCTCTCTCTCTCGCTCTTTATTTTTCTCTTTTCTTTCTCTCTCCCACTCATTCTTTCCCTCCTCTCTCTCGTTTCTCTCACCCCCTCCCTCTATCTCTTGCCCACATGCTCTTCTTTTTGTCTTTCTCGCTTCATCCTCTCGTTCATTTTTCCCTCCCTCTCTTTCTCTCTCTCTCTTTTGCTTTCTTGTACTTTTTGTTTTTCTCATTTGTTTTTCTCTCTCTGTCTCTCTCTCACGCTCATTCTTTCTCTCCTGTCTCTCTCTCTCGAGTTCTCCTGCTCTTTTTTCTCTTTGTTGTTTCTCTTACTCACTCACTTTTTTTCTCTCTCTCTCCTGCTCTTCGTTTTCTCTTTCTTGTTGCTATCTCATTCATTTCTTACATCTCTATCTCTTGCTCTTTTTTCTCTTTTTCTCGTCTCTCTCTGTTGCTCATTCTCTCTGACATGATCTCTCTTGTTCTTTTTCTCTTTCTTGTTTCTCTCTCGAACTCTTGCTCTTTTTTCTCTTTCTCATTTTTCTCCGATTTTCGATCCATCCCTCCCTTCCCCCATCTCTATCTCGTGCCCTTGCTCTTCTTTTTCTCTTTCTCGTTTCACTTTCTGACTCACTTTTCCTCCTCTCTCTCTCTCTTTCTCACTCTCTTTCATTTTCTTGCTCTTCTTTTTCTCGCTTCTTTCTCACAGATTCATTTTCTCCCTCTTCTCTCTCTCACTTCTTTTTCTCTTTCTCATTTCTCTTTCACTCATTCTTTCTCTCAGACTCTTCTGCTCTTTTTTCTCTTTCATTTTTCTCTCTCTCACTCATTCTTTTCCCACCTCACACTCTCTTGCTCTTTTTTTTTCTCTGTCTCGTTTCTCTCTGTTGCTCACACCCCCCCATTGCTCTTTTTTTTCTTTTTTGTTTCTCTCTCATTCATTCTTTCCATCCCTCTCTCTCTTGCTCTTTAACTCTTCTTTTTCTCTTTCTCATTTCTCTCTCACTTATTCTTTCTCTCAGACTCTTCTGCTCTTTTTTCTCTCTCTCACTCATTCTTTTCCCACCTCACACTCTCTTGCTCCTTTTTTTTCTCTGTCTTGTTTCTCTCTGTTGCTCACCCCCCCATTGCTCTTTTTTTTCTTTCTTGTTTCTCTCTCATTCATTCTTTCCATCCCTCTCTCTCTTGCTCTTTTACTCTTCTTTTTCTCTTTCTCATTTCTCTCTCACTTATTCTTTCTCTCAGACTCTTCTGCTCTTTTTACTTTTTCTTTTTTCTCTCTCTCATTCTTTTCCTACATCACACTCTCTTGCTCTTTTTTTTCTCTGTCTCGTTTCTCTCACCCCCCCCTCTGTCTCTCTCTCTCTTGCTCACCCTCTTGCTCTTTTTTCTCTTTCTTGTTTCTCTCTCATTCATTCTTTCCCTCCCTCTCTCTCTCTTGCTCTTTTACTCTTCTTTTTCTCTTTCTCATTTTCTCTCACTCATTCTTTCTCTCAGACTCTTCTGCTCTTTTTTCTCTTTCTTTTTTCTCCCTCTCACTCATTCTTTTCCTACGTCACACTCTTGCTCTTTTTTTTCTCTGTCTCGTTTCTCTCTGTTGCTCACTCCCCAGGCTCTCTCTCTCTCTCTCTCTCGCTCGCTCTCTTGCTCTTTTTTCTCTTTCTTGTTTCTCTCTCATTCATTCTTTCCCTCCCTCTCTCTCTCTGGCTCTATTACTCTTCTTTTTCTCGTTCTCATTGTTCTCTCTCATGCTTTTCCTCACTCTTTCCCTCTCACTCTCTTGCTCTTTTTGAAACGCAGACATCATCCCTCAGGTAAGGTGTGTGTGTGTATGTAGATGCCGTGCGAAGCTTCATTAGTCGGCGCAGGAGCAACAGGGCAAGCGATCAATGCGTTCTGAAAGATAAAAGCGTGTTGGCGTGTGCGTGTGATTGGCGTGTGCGTGTGATTGGCGTGTGCGCGCTCATGTGGTGCTGATGAGGGAAACTCTCTGCCGAAGCCGTTTCCAATAAGTAGCGACGCTTGTTTAGTGTCGAGACGTGTTGTTTTTAGGAAAGAGCTCTGAGGACACGTCAGCGTTATCAGGCTCATGAATATTAATGAGGTGATGTAACGCCTCACCGTAGCGGGCCGGCGGGATTACGCGAAGGATTTATTTGATTTTCCGCGCTCTATAAGATCATATTTATGGAAATGTCCGGTCTAACCCGTCTCTGAAAGCTCCGCGAGTGGAAATAAAACCGTTTTTATTCGCGTTGTTCTGTGTAATCCTGCGAATAACTGAACGAAATCTGTACGTCGATTTTCCTTCTGCTTTCAAAACTTTTTTTTATCTCACTGGCCCAACTCGCAAGTTTTAATACAGAAGCCAAATGTTAATCTTGTCTGTATTTGTAGTCTGTTGTCAGTCCATCCTGTTGTCCATTTCTGGGTCACAGTGAGCGACAAAATAACCTGTGAACCAATCACAGAGCGAGACACGTCAGAGGTGTAAAGAGTAGCTAAAAAAACACACTTGAGTAAAAGTACGAATACCTTACTCTACAAAATGACTCCACTATAAAGTTACAAGTCACCAATTCTTGGAAGACTTGAGTAAAAGTCACAACGTATCCAATTTCAAAAGAACTCAAGTATTTTACTCTTACTGAATTTAGGCATCAAAAAACAAGAGATTTTAGGCTCGAGAAACAATCTCTTCAAAAACAAGAAACAGGAAGCACTTTATACGGTGTTGTTTTCTAAAATAGAAATGAAATGAAACACCTCAATGTTTCAAAATGGCAGAACAACATAGATAATAAAAAGTCAGTCTCATTAAAATTCAAATGTACAAAAAAGTGCCGCCGCTGATTGACATGATACTCGTGATAAACAATAATTAACCGCGGTAGAAAAAGACGCCAACTTGTCGCGCACAATCACAATGTAACGAGTAACAATAAGTGTCCATTCTAATGTAGTGAAGTAAAGATACAGATACTCAGTCACTAATGTAGTGGAGTAAAGATACAGATACTCAGTCACTAATGTAGTGGAGTAAAGATACAGATACTCAGTCACTAATGTAGTGGAGTAAAGATACAGATACTCCATCACTAATGTAGTGGAGTAAAGATACGGATACTCAATCAGAAAAGTAGTGGAGTAAAGATGCAGATACTCAGTCACTAATGTAGTGGAGTAAAGATACAGATACTCAATCACTAATGTAGCCGAGTAGAGAGTAACTGTTACATACATTTTTGGTACTCAGTACAAGTACAAAGTATCCCAAAAATACTCAAGTAAAGTAATGGACACACACACAGACCCAGAGAAGGTGTGAAAATGAAAGACTGGGCCTCAAACATGCATCTCACACTTATTTCCTTTCTCTGTGATGTCACAACGCTACCCACTGCTCCGCTGAGTTGAATCTTATCTAGAGAATCTAACGTTTAAATGCTTAAGACTTTCTGTGTTTTGCGATTAATATGGTAGTCATTCTGAGAAACGTGAGGTGCTTCAGACTGCCGTCAATACTGTATGTACTCACTAATCTTTATTGTAAGTCCTTTCTAAAAGTATACCTATATATCTAAACTTCTTAATTGGATGTGCACCCAATTAAGACGTTTCGATATATATCGTATGTATGCGAATATAAGCTGATTTTTCAGGCA
This sequence comes from Paedocypris micromegethes, assembly GCA_028031935.1. Lineage (NCBI taxonomy): Eukaryota > Metazoa > Chordata > Actinopteri > Cypriniformes > Paedocypris > Paedocypris micromegethes. The sequence continues at coordinate 10,875,541 of CM051493.1, forward strand.
TAAAATAAAAAGTAAAACAATTTTTTTTATTAACCTTTCTGGTCCAATTACGTTAATATTCTTTTAAAAATACCATTTTGTCTTTATTTGACAAATTTAACTTGTGACTTGTATCATTTTGATATTGTTTTACTTGAATAATAGAAAACAAAAAGTCAATTCTAGTGATCAGGACTTCATTTCCCAGGATCCTTTGCTCTCCAGTCAGACTCCGCACATGCTCAGAGCAATAGTTTCAAGCTCAGGTCTGATTCAAGCTTTCTGTTAATCTGACGCCGTGTGAAGAGGAAGGATTATTATCCCCTGTGCAGAGACCCAGCGTTTTGATTCTGTCTGTCAATATATTTTTGGATTTTTTTGACAGACTTTGGATTTTTTTCACATTTTGGATTACTTTTTCCCGTGTTCTTCATTTTCGACAGTTTGGACTCTTTCTGCAATGACACATTGGACTTGTTTGTAGCCGATTCGTATTTCTTGATAAATAGAAGAGATTGATCATTTTCACTCACTCACTTTCTTCCATACAATTCAATGTATTTATTTAACTATTTATGAGTTATATCAATTTCATACACGTTATAATAATCTTCTCAATTATACACATTTTGATAATTATATATATATATAGATAAGACAGAAATAATGAAAATACTGTTTGCCCTTTCAAATAAATGTCAAAAATAAACATTCGTATTTCTTGAGAACGATCATCTTCAGAAAAGAAAAATCCTTTCCGCATGTTGTTGTGTTTCAGCATCTTGTCAAAAATGCAAAGTGTGTGTGTGTGCTGGGATTTGCGGCTTAGGGAGGTCTTCTAAAATTAAACAGGGAGCAAAGATGCAGTTTTTTTCGTTTTATATAACAGAACAGCATAAAAATGCGAGATGATGGAGGGATGATGGAGGAAGAGTGAGTCTCCTCACGCTGTCTTCAGAGCTTTGATTTCTCCGATGCTGAATATTAGCGCGTTACTGAGTGACATGAGCCGCTTACCATTCGCCCTCCTTCAGATGAGAAAACGGAAAGAGGAGAAATATCCTCCTCCGTCACTTCCACGATTGTGTCGTTTATCCGATGTGATGCGATAGACGGCGACGTTTTACTGGTCACGCTTCGGTCGTGACGTATTGGACTGTTTGAATGAAGCTGCGATGTCATTGGATGACCTTGAAAACCAGTTTCGGGGGAAAAAATAGTTTTCTTAGATAGATAGACAGACAGACATACAGTTAGATAGATAGACAGACAGACAGACAGACAGGTAGGTAGGTGGATAGATAGATAGATAGATAGATAGATAGATAGATAGATAGATAGATAGATAGATAGATAGATAGATAGATAGATAGATAGATAGATAGATAGATAGATCGATCGATGGATAGACAGACAGATATAATATATTGCAATAATATATTGCACATATTCTTCACTATAAATGTTTAATAAATAAATCAAAACCAAATCTTAGCACATAAATTACATTAATTAACTATAGTTGTATTTTGTAGCTATATATTCCAAAAAAAAAATGTTTGTACTTTTCAGCTGTACTTTTCACTTAAAGTCAGTCATTTATTCTCGTTGTATATGAATGTTGAAAATGAGACTCGAAAAATCCAGATGAAACTTTTGAAAAAACTAAAATACACACAAAAGTTCAGTTATGGGTCAAAAACAATTACTGGAAATTGTGTTAAAATTCTCAACAATTTAATGAACACGAAAATATAAACCGAGACTAAACAGATGGTCTTTTTCATGTTTCAAATCAGTTTGAGTAGAATCGAATGATGTCACAGAAATGAAATAAAATCAAGGTGTGGTTAATAGCTAAATTAAAAAAAACAACAACACAATATATAAACATTATAAAATATTTCATTACAACAATATTTAAATAATGAAGAAAGATAAGATATATCGCATCAGCAGTTATCCAACATGTGAAAAGAACTCCATAATTGCTGCTTGCGGCTATAAAACCAGTAAATTATTTCATGAGAACAGATATAAAAATGTGCTAATTTTCCAAAGACTGGTTCGATTTTGGTTAGAAGACAATTTATCGTAATTCCCGCAATCCACTCAACAAACTGATTGGAACGTAAACTGTTGATTTTTAGCCACAATTACGTTGCCCAAAAGAACCCGCCAATGCCAGTCAACGTCCTCCAGGTCATTGAGAGGAATCAGAAACACACTATTCACGTCCGTCTCGGCTTCTCTCAGGTAAAGCGGCGATTCCTTTCTTCTCAGAGAGGAAAAACACAGGTGGAGCGTCTAAGACATCGAGGAACAAAAGACGGACAAATCCCCAATGACACCTTGATTCCATCTGGCAGCTCCACAGTTAAAGCTCCAGCTGGGCGTCGGTTGGGACGGTGCCCCGCCCGGTGTGTGATGATGGGCGGAGTAGCAGAGCGGGCCAGTCAGTGTTTAGCACCAGCACGTCCTCCCGCTGTTCTGTCACTGCTTCTAACCAGCTGCCATAACGCTTTAGTGGATTCGCAATAAACGGAGAAGTGATTGAACTCAACTGGTGGGAGGAGAAACACGGAGGCTCCTCGAGGAGTTAAACGCCGCCGTCTTTAGCTCCCGGCTCCTTCTCTTCAGTCACCAAGTCCTGGTTATTTCATGCGTCTAAAAAGTTTTTGTTTGACGGTGACAAAAAGAGATGCAATATAATATAATATAATTCAACATGATAAACCGAAACTTTAGAGAGTCTGTGCTAAGGGTTAGGTTTAGGGTTAGGTTTAGGGTTAGAGTTAGAGTTAGGGTTAGAGTTAAGGTTTAGGGTTAGAGTTAAAGTTAGGTTTAGGGTTAGAGTTAAAATTAGGTTTAGGGTTAGAGTTAAGGTTTAGGGTTAGAGTTAAAGTTAGGTTTAGGGTTA
>CM051493.1:10894731-10921970 GCA_028031935.1 Paedocypris micromegethes
CTCTCTCTCTCTCTCTCTCTCTCTCTGTCTCTCTCTCTGTCTCTGTCTGTCTCTCTCTCTGTCTGTCTGTCCCTCTCTCTCTCTCTCTTTATACGCTAGTTATTACTCTTCCACTATAATAACCTTTATACCATCTGTCTCATAATGTATTGCTGAAAAGTGGCAGTTTTTACTCTTACTTTCCTTATATAGGTAATAATAGTATAGGTAGTAATAGTAATACTTTTTTATACATTTTATAATAATAATAATAATTAGTTTAAATATCTAATATAGAGATCTAAATGGTAATAATTTACTAAACACCTTTTTGCTGTTTGTATTTGTAATAATCTATACAAAACACCTATTATGCAAAAAAATGCAAATACAAAAAATAATTATATTATCTGTCATTTATTTGTAATATTCTACAAAACAATTCCACCATGCAAAAATTAATACTGTGATTAGTAATAAGTCGTCCGGTTGTGAAAATTGTCAAAGAAATGTGTCAAATCTTGACAGGGGTTTTTTTTTTTCTTCTTCCTTTTTAATAATGTTAAAAAAAAAACAAAAGATCTTTTTATAATCTCTCTCTCTCTCTAAAGTGATGCTGACCTTTTTACTCGTTTTTTAATAGGTAATAATAGTAATACTTTTTTTTTTATTTTTCTTAATAATTAGTCTAAAAATAATTTGTCTAAAAATCTAATATTCGTCTGACTAAATAGTAATGAATAGTCCATCTGAATAGTAATAATTTATTAAACATCTTTTATGCAAAAAAAAAAAAATAATACTGTGTTTTTATTAGTAATAAGCCATTCAGATTTTAAAATGGTAAAAGAAGTGTACAAAATGCTGAATGGACTTTTTTTTTTACATTTATAAAATAGCATATGAAACATACTAATCTTTATATCACACTTTTTTTTCTCATCCGTTTTTGTTTGTAAATCTACAAATCGCCTTTTCTATGCAAAAAAAACAGTACAGTGATTATAAGTATGAGTAATGTGCGTATTATGAGTAATAAGCCGTCTGGATGACCAAACGTGTAAACTGCTGACCTAGCTTTTATTTCCCCCATAATGCATCTTAATAAAACACAAGATCTTTATATCATCTGTCTCTCTCTCTCTCTCTTCTCTAATGTATTGCAGAACAGTGGCCTGTTTTACTCATCCGTATAAATTTGTAATAACTTACTAAACACTTTTATTATGCATAAAACAATACTGTGATTAGTCATAAGAAATTCAGAATTTAACATTGTAAAGGAAACGCGCCAAATGCTGACGGGGATTTTTCCTCCCATTTATAAGATCATCTCTCTCATCATTTATTACTCAAATAAATCAAGAGAATTATGAGGTGGCTTTTTTTACTCATCTGTATTTAAAAGACAGACTTTTATATATGTATATAAAATATATATATATTTATATATATATATAATTTTTTTTTTTTTTAAATACATAAGGTATTACATGGAAGTCCAGTCAGAATTCTTTTTTCTTCAAATATATTCATCCGGGTGGCATGTAACTAATCACAGTTAGTTATTGTTTGTTTTGCATAATACATTATTAATTTGTATTAAATACTTTTGCAATTATTATTGTTTTGCATAATAAAAGTCATCTTTAGATCATCTCTCTCATCATTAATCGCTCAAATAAATCAAGAGAATTATGAGGTGGCTTTTTTTTTTTTAAAGGTGGCATCAGTTTTTAAAAGACTTTTATTATGCCAAACAATAATACTGTGATTAGTGATATGCCACCCTTATTTGTAGAAAAAAATAATGCTGTTTTACAAAATATGTTTTACAAAAAAAAATGAATAAATGATTAATTAATATTAACAAACAGGAAGGCTGCATAAGGTAGAAGCCTGGAACCAAAACCTCATCTTTTTAACTCTTTTAGTCTCGTGTCAATTACTAGTCTCCGCTAATCAACTCGCATGTGTATTTTCTTATCGTTTCCGTGCAGTCTATAGTCTCGCTTCCACCTTATATTCGTTCATTCACCGTGTTTTTTTTTACTCCACCTTATATTCGTTCATTCACCGTGTCTTTCTTTAATTCCTCCTTATATTTGTTCATTCATCGTGTTTTTTTTACTCCACCTTATATTCGTTCATTCACCGTGTCTTTCTTTAATTCCTCCTTATATTTGTTCATTCATCGTGTTTTTTTTTTTTACTCCACCTTATATTCGTTCATTCATCGTGTTTTTTTTTTTAATTCCTCCTTATATTCGTTCATTCACCGTGTCTTTTTTTTTATTCCACCTTATATCCATTCATTCATCGTGTTTTTTTTTTAAATTCCACCTTATATTCGTTCATTCACCGTGTCTTTTTTTAATTCCACCCTATATTCGTTCGCTCATTCCTTCACCGTCTTTTAATTCCAGGTCTTCCTGACGCGAACATGCGTGTGGTGGCTCTGGTGTGTGCGCTGGGCTGGCTGGCTCTGATTGGCGGCGTTCCTGTCCCGGGACGAGTGAAGCTCCTGAGGGGCGTCCCACTGGTGATGGAGCAGATAAAGCAGCAGGTGGAGACCATCAACGTCCACATCCAGGAGCGCCTCGACAAGGTGACGCCCCTCACACAAGCCACGCCCATCAACGCCGTACCAACGCTGCGCTGTCAAAAGTAGTCACCTTCATTACTTCATTAGCAGTAGAACTACTAGAGTTAATAAGTACTTTTGTGGAAGTAAAAGTACGTACGAACTTTTGTGTTCAAAAATCTAGCTTCAACATTACTGCATCTCTAGTATAAGACAAATAATATCTCTCAAAGTCTCACAAAGATTTGTTTTTAATATTCCCGTGAGTTGTGAGATCTCGGGCAGCTTTATTACACACTGAGGCGTCGGCTCTAGTGTTGGCGTGTGATTGGCGTTTCTCTTTCAAATTGAATGTGTGACTAAACACCAATAAATACTATTATACGTTAAATACTACATTAAATACTAAAATCTGAAGAAAAAAAAAAACACCCTGAGGCCTTTATCAAAATTACATCAACTAAATTGCATAATAAAGACACATGAATGTAGTCAAAAGTAGGTAAACAGCATTTTTTGTTTTAATTTGTTTTCTCGAGAATGAATTTCAACTTCTACAGATATTTGCTTAAAAAAACAAGTACAAGAAGTAGAAAGTAAGCGGGAAAATAAATACTCTAGTAAAGTAAAAGTAAGCTACATTTCTACTTAAGTAGGGTAATGAAGTAGTGTTACTCAGCTCTGTAACGATGTCCACGTCTGCGCAGATCAAACCGCCCAACATAATCTTCGTGGTGGGCGGGGCCGACACGCCCATCCGGGGCCTGGGCTCAGTGGTGGAGAGGCTGGGCGGGTTCCTCCGTCTGCTCCGCCTGCTCCCTGAGGTCCCGCTGATGGAGCGCGTCTACACGCTACGCACACACCTGCAGCTCCAGGCGGAGAGGATGAGGTGCGCGGAGGGGGAGGGGTCAGGGGGGGCGGAGCCTCTGCTGGAGGAGGTCAGGCTCCACCCCTTCACCGGCAGAATGGTCACGCTGGAGCGGCTGCAGACGTACCTGACGAGTCTCCTCACACACCTGGAGCGGCTGGACAGATGCTGACACACACACACACACACACACGCGCGTGCGCGATGACGTCACACAGGCCTGCTGATGATGTCACGGGCTTTACTGGAACGCCACGTCACACTCTGCTGGGAATCTCAGGCTTTATTCCCCAGCAAACACGGATTATCCACTTACGCCAAACGTGTGTGTGTGTGTGTGTGTGTCTAAGCTCAGGTCTCAATCTCATCAAGTTCCGATTTATTTTGACGTTATTGCTCAAGAGTTTAGGAATTCATGGCTCCTGTTCAAGTTCATTATAGTTATTATGATTATATTATATTATTATACGTTAACTGGTTCAAGTTCAAGTTTATTTGTGTAGCGCTCTTTCAGTTTCAGACCAACACAAAGTCTCTATGCGGAATTAGGGGGAAAAAATAGTGTTTAAAAAAGAATAGAGTCCATAATTTATGTGTTCAAAATTAGGGGAAAAATAGTATTTAAAGAAGACAAATCTCCATTATATGTGTTCAAAAATTAGGGGGAAAGTTGTCTTCAAAAAAGAAAAATGTCCATTATTTATCCGTGTTCAAAAATTAGGGAAAAAGAGTCAGTTAAAAGAGCCAAAAGTAAATGTCCATAGTTCATCGTTGTTCAGACAAACTGGTAAAATATATATCATATTTATTTACGGTTGCTTGAAACACTAAATATGCACATATAGGCAAATATACGTATGCAGAGTATATAGGAGGGGGGCGGTGATTATTTTATTATGGCGCAATGACAGTCTAAAAATGTTTTTATGTCCTGATTGTGTAAAAGGTTTTACAAGGAGTTTTTGCACTACATGATTTCAATTAAAAAAAAACCTATTTTCAATTCTCCTCGTGTCCCGTTCTTGATAATAAAGCTCATTAATGTAATTCATATTGACTTGTGTGTGTGTGTGTCTGTGTGTGTGTGACTGTGTGTGTCTTTTTGCACACACACACACACACACACACACACACACACACACACATATATACACACGGTTCCAACACTTTCTGAAAGATAAAATTCAAGCACTTTTAACACATTTTAAGGTCCATGTTCAAGTTTCTCCAGCTCCACACGTTGTGGTAACATTAACATTTAAAGCCTAAATCAAAATTAAACATTTAGGGAGAGTTTGGTCTAAATGTAAAGTTCCACAGAAACGTTGTAATAGCTCAAACGTGATGTTCTAAGTTCTACTTCTGCTTCAAAATATAAACGAGAAAGTACAATCCAGTCCAATTAAAAAAAAAATATATAGCTTTTTTTTTTTAAATATAGTATGTTTAAAAAATATTTAAATATATTTTTTTGATATAAAATGAAACTTTAAATGCCACAACACGGCTGTCGTCATTGGTTCCACTGAGCTGAAATGTGAAATCACTTTTTTTTCTCTTTCAAATTGAATGTGTGATTAAACACCAATAAATACTATTATACGTTAAATACCACATTAAATACTAATATCTGAAGAGAAAAAAACACCCTGAGGCCAAGCCTTTTTACTGATTTCCTGTATAGGGCAACTAAATTGCACAATAAAGACACATAAACGTAGTCAAACAGCATTTTTTGACTTTATTTTCTCAGGGCGTGGCACGTAAAAAGCGACGTTCTTCCCTCCATTGATAAGGGAGTGTGTGTGCCATCAGAAACGCTCAGTAAATCACGTGACGAGGTCAACGCTTTATAAAACAAGCGTGTCAGAGGAACCGATGGACCAGACGCATTAAAAAAACACACACACACACACTTACACACACACACTCAGCTGAACCACTTGCTCTTCTTCACCAACGGCGTCTTCTTGCCAAAGTTTCCTGTGAGTTTCTGCTTGTACTGCTGCACCAATCGGTCGAAGCGGAAGTCCTCTCGACTCCGCCCCTGGCTCCGCCCCTTCACGACCTGGCAACGAAGAGAAAAGGAAGTTAGTGACGACGTTACGGTAAAACCGATTCGCTGTGGCCACGTTGAGCCGTATTATATACCTACTGTTCTAGTCGAACGGAAGTTTTAAATCGATTTTAAAACGTTTTAAAGTAAAATCGAAGTGAAACACGAAGTCCCAAGTTAGGTTTGTTCAAAGTAAATAATTGGTAAAATCATCAATTATAGGGTTTTTTCCTATATTGTTTAATAATAAAAAAAGTTAGGGGAAAAAAAACAAAAAAGTTTACGTTTCTGTCGCGGACGTTTATATTCGCTCATATTGACGTAAATACGATAACAATGCAATCTTGTTTTTGATTTAAAAAACAGTGAAAAACGGTGCAGGAAATCGTCTTATCTCTTTTTCAGAAATGTTTTCTTTGTTCGCACTAACAGATAATATCAATATCCATAATGATCTTTATGATCCAGTCCACCCAACCAAGAACCCACGACTGAGTTTGTCGCCTTGAGAAATCCGAAAAAAGTTTGTAGAAAAGAAGAAAAAAGTATTTAATAATAAATTACAGAGTTTTTATAATATTTTTATTGTTTTTTTTTTTCATTGTTTATTAATGGAAAAAGTGTTGTAAAAATAATTTTAAAAGTTTGATTAGATTTGAATTAAAAACAATGCAAAATGGTGCAGGAAATTGCGTCGTCTTATGTTTTTTCGAAAATATGATCTTTTTTCGCACTAAAAGATAATATCAAATTACTAAAACAAATCAATGTAATAAAACACAGAAAAACGAAAAAAGTTTGTTAAAAGAAGAAAAAAAGTATTAAATCACAAAATAAAGGGGTTTTTAACTTTTCTCTATTGTTTGTTTATTTTATAGTTTAAAAATGAAAAAAGTGTTATAAAAATAAGAAAAAAAGTTTGATTCGATTTGATTTATAGTGCAAAACGGTGCAGGAAATTGTGTCGTATCGTCTTTTAGTGTGAAAAATGATATTTTCGAAAAAGCTTTAAAATAGTATTTAATCATAAAATATGGGGTTTTCTTTATTGTTTGTTTATTTTATTGTTTATTAATAGAAAAAAAGTTACACAAATACGGAAAAACAGTTTTATTCAATTTGATTTAAAAATAGTGCAAAACGGTGCAGGAAATTGCGTCGTCTCGTCTTTCAGTGCGAAAAATGATAATATTTTCCAAACGAGTCCCACCTGCTTCCTGTGGGCGTCGGCCTGGTGGCTGCGCTCCTTCCTGCTGGGGGCGCTCTTCATCTTCACGGGCTTCGCCGGCTGTTTGCCCTTGTCGCGCTGCCTGTGGATGGGCGGGGCCGTTAGGTGAGACCACACCCCCTCAGGGGCGTGTCCGCTCACCTGATCTTGGGGCCTCTGTGTGACGGCATGTGCAGGACTTTCTGCCGCTTGCGTCCGTCCTGCAGCTCCACCTGCTCCGCCTCCGGGCGTGTCCGGAAGCCGCCGAACTGGGCGCGGTCGGTGGGCGGAGCCGAGGCCGCGCCCGCTTTGCGTTTGCCAGCTCTCCTCTCCGTCGGGACGCTCTTCGCTCCTTTATTGGGCCGCCTGTCTTCTGGCTTCTTGAGTTTCCTCTGGCGAATAGAACAAAAGAACTCTTTTATGTATTGCTTGTTTATTTATTGTTTATTATTATATTACATTCAGTGTTGTTCTGTCTTTTAACCTCTTGAGTCCTGATGTCCTCGTCTGTGTACGGAGCGTCACGGGACTGTCCTTAATACGACTTAATACAACTTCAAGTTTATTTATATCACATATTTCTTAGTTCAAGACCAACGCAAAGTCGCTATGCAAATTAGGTTAAAAAAATTGTCTTTAAAGAAGAAAAATGTCCATTATTTGTGTTCAGAAAGTAGGAAAAAGAGCCCGTTAAAAAAAGACAAATGACACAGGTAATGCACGTGATTTTATTTATTAACGGCACTGTTTTGCTTAACGTATGTAATTCCTCGTTAATTTATCGTTTATTATTATAACAGACACGTTTAGATATTGAGTTTTCTCTTTCCAGTGTTGTTCAGTCTTTTAACCTCTTGAGTCCTGACGTCCTCGTGTGTGTACGGAGCGTCACGTGACTGTCCCGCCCGCTGTGTTAACCCCTGACGTGCTGACACCGAGTCACCATGCTGTCGTGGTCTCACAGCGCCTCTAGTGGTGTGCGATTGTTGGAGCGCATTTTGCAGTTATAGCGGAAATATCGGAAACAGGACGGAAGTTCAGTCGGCTGCACAACGTTTTTGAGCGTCGAAAATCAAAAAAAGGGTGCTTATATTCGCGGAAATACGATATGTAATATCTCCCACACTAAATCATGAAAAAAAAAAAAAAAACGTTTCATTTGTATAGTTTAATTTCAATACATTACTCTTAGTGTCGTCTGTCAGTCGAACCTGTGAAGAATCTTGCTATATTCATTTTATTCTTTAGCGATTATTTTCTCTAAATGTAAAGATCAATAAAACATGTTTTAGCGGTCACTTTCTCTGAATTAGGTATTTAATATTTAACAGCACACTTATAGATTTAGTAGAAATGCTTTATTATGAATCAGTAAAAGAGTAAAGAGGCTCAGCGCATTATACGTTGAATCTGTGCGGCGTGATAACAGAATTAGGAGCGCAACGAAACACACAAACATCTTTTTTTTTTTTGCTTCAAAGAATAAACCTCATTTTAAAAAGGTGCCTGATATTTTAAAAACAAAAAAAGCAAATATAGATTTTTATATGTAAAAATTCAAATCAAATATCAAAAAACCTCTAAACATTTTAAATTACTCATCTTTTGGTATAACCGTTTTTATTTTGAACGCATGTTTACGTACAAATAACCAGTATAACTGTTGGCGTGTGGGCGTGTCTCACCCTGCTGTTCTCCAGACGCGCCGCTTTCATCTTCAGCTTCCGCTCGTCCTCCAGAGAAAACTCCACGATGGGTCTCTGTGGGATCATGACATCATCACCTGCTCATCTAAACATCCTTCGCCAGTGACTCACGTTACGCTAATAATGATCATTATTCAGAGCTCCGACACTTTATGAAAGATCAAATTCAAGCACTTTTCAAGTCCCCCCCCCTCATTTTTTTGAACACACGTTTAAACTAGGGCTGTCAAAGTTAACGCCTTAACTCACGTGATTCATTGAATTTGTTTAATCGCGTCAAATTTTATAAACGCCATTAATTAAAGTTTCACTTCAAAACCATTCAGCACAGACCATGTGTCGGACTTTTGTTCCTTTAGTTAATAATGTGTGATCAGTCTTTTCAGCTAGACTCATTATCACTGCCATACTTTTGCCACACAAATATACAAATACATATCTTTTGTCTCTTTTCCTAAAAAAAAATATTTCTTTTTTAATGATTACGACCGGCTTACTCATTGTTTTCTCGAGTCAAAACGCTATATTACAGTATTTAAACAAGTGCTTATTTTGTGTTGAGTTTTACATTCATTTACATTTTACACTTCGATATTCAATATTACAAGATTTTCTACGTGTTCATGTCATTAATAATTGTTAATACTAAAGAATTATTAATAATACAACATTATCAACATTATTTGTGATTAATCGCGATTAATTTGGTTGGGACAAAAACTGTTTGACAGCACTAGTTTAAATACAAATAAATACTATTATATGTTAAAGACCAAAATACTGAACAAATACCCAACCCAAGACCGCGGTGAAAGGATCAGACGTCGGCAGGTTTGGGGATCGCTGCGTTAATGCGTTCATTTTGACGCGCGTTGATCTGAATCGCATCTCAAGTGGATTGAAGTTTAGTATGAGCGCGGCGTCGAAATCTCCTTCCACCAACGCTATCAGTCGTGGAATGAACCCACGTTTTACACGGAAGTGAATTCAAGCATTTACTTTCACCTCATTATTATTACTATTTACCTCGTTTATTTTCTTGGTGTTCTTTCCACAAACCTAAAGTTCCAGCTAAACACTCTTAACGACACTACTGTTAACGAACTTGAGACTCTTTTACTTGAATAATAAATATTAAAAAAAAAACCAGTATCGGTTAGATATCATTTATCTCCAGTAGGCGGAGCTGTGAGATACCTTGTGCGGGCCGAAGGGGGCGGGGTTGTTGTTGAGCTGGCGCAGGGCGTGGAGGGCGTGGTCATGACGGCTGAACTCCACGAAGCCGTAGCCCAGCGAGTGACCCATCACCTGACCACTCACCGGCTTCTGGTCATACATCACACGGCACTGCGCGCGCACACACACACACACACACATCATTGTAATAGATAATAATTTTACAATTCTGTTGTATTAAACAATTTGAATTGAGATTATGAGTCGGTCGTAATCTACATTGATTGAACAATAATTAAATGAATAATAAATCATTGCATAATTATATTTTATTAAACCATTTGAATTGAGATTATGAGTAGGTCGTAATTATGAAAAACTCGCATCGGGAAACGGCGACAAAGATTCTCGCGCGTGCAGAACGCTAGGTGATTTCTGTGAGACACTACGCTGATATGAAGATATTTAAAAGACATTTTTATGAGACATTGGTCATTATTATTATGCGTCACCAAGCAGTGTGAGGTGTAATTACATGCTTTTGTAACAACATAATTACATTAGTGTAAATGCTAATGTCATTACAAATCACTGAAAAAGTAGTGTAGTGCTGTTCCTTTTTAAATATTTTAATTACAGTTACAATGTACTTGCATTTGTACAATATTGACAATCCTGAATAGAATTATTATTATATTATAGCTATTTAATAATAACTTGGTGAATAGTATTATTAACTTTAATTAAATGTGCTTCTCATGGTAAAAGTTTACTAAAATCTTGAGAAATAAAAAGATAAAATTTGAAATAAAGACGCAATAAAGGCGACTCGCAAAGTTGAAAAAGCTCCATTCCGTTCGCGTCCATTTATAAATATAACTATTTATGTTTGACTAGTATGTTTTTTTTTATAAATGATTTATTATTTTAAGAACTATTGTTGAGCTACTTATCGAGCGATTAATCTAGTGTGTGTTCCCCCTCGTTTAGTAAATGGCTGTAATTGTCGTATTTTTTTTTTATTAGGAATTTTTGTTGTTTTTGTTAAGTTTTAAGTTGCAATGTTAATGTTATCTGTTCGTATCTAGGGACTGAGAGTAGCGAAATATCCATTTTTCTGTATGTATGTATGACAAAATTGACAATAAAGCTGACTTTGAGAAGGTGTGTGTGTGTGTGTGTGAGTGTGTGTGTGTGTGTGTGTGTGTGTGTGTGTGTGTGTGCGCGTGTCACCTCAGTGATGCGCGCGTCTTGGCTAGCGGCGGCGGTCAGACAGAGTTTGCGTAAGCGTGTGTTGTCGACACTCTTCGGGATGTTGTGTACACACAGTCTCGTCTTGGACACGTGAACGTTCACCAGCTTCAGCTTCTCTCGCTTCACGTCTTCAATCTGAACGACACACCACAGCACAACACTCCAATTGGTCATTAATTATAAAAACAATAATAAAGAATGTTTTATTGCTTTTTTTGCTCCAAAAAAAAAGAATCAGAATCAGATGTATTAGCATTTTATAAGTGTGAGCAAGCGCACAAGAAATGTGTTTTGGTTTAGACGCACACATGTTTTACACACACACACACATATATAATGGTGATTTACAGATACACACTTATAGACAATGTAATATACGTATGGATTAACACTATATCAATTCTGATAATAACAATTAACAATTTTGCTAGTTTTTACTATTGTTGTTCAACACTTTACTTTATATTTATTTGTTTGAAACTCTTAAAAAAATTGAATAGAAAAAAATAGTCATCATCATCATCATCATCATCAGACTAGTTATTTGTGGGAGGAGCCTTGGCAAATTCTGGCACAATGAAACATCGTCACACACTTTCACACGCACTGAATCATTCTATCGTTTATATCTCCACTATGGACTGAATCATGTGACTGTCTGTGTCATTTGTGACACATTTTTCTCCCCCGATTTTTTCGTTTATTGCCATTTCAGCTTCGGAGGCGATTTCACGACACAAAATGTAAAACAAACAAATAAAACATAACACAGAAAATATTAAATATTGTGTCACGTCACGATGAGATTAAATAAAACATCCACAAGAACTTGTTAAGACTTTAAATCGGTTTGATATATTTATTATATATGCTCTGAAAACCTGAAAATCTTTCATGGATAATCACACATAAATAGTTAAAAGACGCCGTCTAGTTTGTGATTAATGAAGCGGTCGACACTCCAGGGAAATGTGGCTTTATTTTCAGCTGCTCTTACATAAGCAGATTTAAAAAAGACCCGCAGGGGCAGATTTTCACTGAAGGATTTCTGTCATTTATTTATTTTCAAATTCCATTCGTTTTTTTTTTTTTTTTTCAATTTAATTCCTATAAAAGCATCAAAGATCGAAGGTCATTGAGAAAAGAAAACAAGGATTTCCAATGGTCTGATAAATACAGAACTGCTCGGTCATAATGCCAGAGTGACGCTTTAAATTAGTTTTAATTTTTTTGTTTAATTAGGTTTAAGCTCAAAGTCCTCAAAGTTCATTTGACTCGGTCAAAGTATGGCACTGATAATGAGTCTAGCTGGAAACGCTAATCACACATTTTTGCCTAAGGAACAAAACATCGATCACACATTCATGGATATATATATATTCACAGCCCTAGTATATACGTGTTACATATATATATATATATATATATATATGTATAAATATATATATTACTGATGCACAGAAATGAAAATTGTTGGCTGAAACCAAAAACCGAGAAAGAATTGCATTTATTGCTATGATGGTGTACTAACTTTACTAAAATCAAGGCATTGAAATTGCACAAATTATTGATGAAGTTTCAAAGAATAAATGAAACAAAAAAACAAGAGAACATGTTTTTCCAACATGCAAATATTTATCAAGCATATTGCAACACTCAAGAGTATAAAATATACTTGACCATTTTCAGCCGAAAATTTTCGGTGACCGAATATTCCGTGCATCTATAATATATATATATATATATATATATATATATATATATATATATATATATATATAAACACATACACACACACGCATATATATGTAAACTGTAGTAGTATTATTATTATGAATCTATTATTAATGTTATTAACGGGGAAAAAAGTGAGAGTAATGTATGTGTGGAGTAAAAGCAGAAAGCGTTGGCGTCCTCCTCACCTGTCTCCTGCGCGCCATGTCCGTCTCCGAAACACCCTCAGCGGCTTTAGATCCGGGACGAATGACTACAGGAAAGACACACACACACACACACACAATCAAATCGCTAATACATTTTATTTTAAATTTCTTTTTTGTGCGTGAAAAATCACACTGCTTATACTGGCGTAGACACGGTGTTCCAGAACGCTAACGCTCAGCTAGCTAGCTGGGACCAAAAGACATTTTTCAACAAATTTTTTTTTTCATATAATAGTTTTCAGCGTGACTCACGTCCCTCTCGAGCGAGATACAGGTTCCTGGAGCCCGTGTGCGTCTTCACTTTGGTCTCCTTGAACTTGGCTGCGTCCTCTCGGCTCACCGCCACCGTCACGTCCAGCTTCCTGCCGTCCACACGGACTCCGCCCGACTGACACACACACACACACACACACACGCGTATAAACACAAACGCCGCTAACACACACGCGCTTTACTCACGTCTGAGGCCTTCTGAGCCGCCGCCGCCGCCAGGCATTTATCAGCCGCGTCTTTCGTTCGGAACTGAACAAACGCCATTCCTACACACACACACACACACACACAATGTTATTTTACTATATTATTTATTTAATTATATTATTATTTTTATTTCACACAAACACTATATTATTTTACTATATTATTTACTTTATATTCTTATTTTT
The DNA here is from genome assembly GCA_028031935.1 of Paedocypris micromegethes. Classification (NCBI taxonomy): domain Eukaryota; kingdom Metazoa; phylum Chordata; class Actinopteri; order Cypriniformes; genus Paedocypris; species Paedocypris micromegethes. The sequence continues at coordinate 10,908,170 of CM051493.1, forward strand.
ATTTCACACAAACACATACACTATTATTTTACTATATTATTTACTTCACACTATATTATTATTTTTATTTTATGACATTTTCATTCCACAAAGCACATAACTGAAATATTTCACTCCGTTGGCACTTTGACATGTTGTGATGGAAAGTGCTTTATACATTAAATGTATTATTATTCCAATGTATTAACATTCGTTCCGAAAAAAAGTGCATCTAAACCTTCAAATGTTTCTTATAAACGAAACATAACCGTTATATTATAATCGTACATGTTTTCTGCAAGTAAAAAAAATTTATTTGACCAATTATTTCAATGACACAACTAGCACAAATTAAATTAAATTAAAAATTAAACACGGTGAAGTTTTCAATAAGCCGCAGCTACTGTAAAATACCAAATTGTCCTTTAATGCACCGAATAAAAAGTTTTACTTTTTTTAACATGTAACATAAAATTCGTACAGAGGCGTTTCGTTCGGCAAAAATTTCGTTAGCTGAGCCGCATTTTACATGTAATTAATCGAATCCGGTTCATAAAACTTCATAAAATCAGACAATAATGTTTTATAAATGATAAAATAGTTGGTAATAAATGTAATAAACATGCTACATAGCGGCGGATTAGTTTGCACTTTGGCATGCGTTTATAAAGCTACAGAATATAATGACACAGCAAACGCTTTCCGCCATCTTGAAATAACGTCGTGCAAATCCACAGAGACTTCCCACAGTTCTCGCAAGATTACGAAAAATCTCAGAGATTTGCACGCCGTCATTTCAAGATGGCGGCTCTACGAGAGAGAGAGAGAACAACAAAAAAAAAAAACATTTCAACATTTACAATCAACTTATTTCACATTCCGGAAGCAAGATCTCTGAAACTAGTGTTCTTGTTGCTTGGTTTATGTGACGTGTACAGAAGATTAAACCACTGTCTTGTTTGTTATTAGCGTTATTTATTGAGATATGTTCTTGCCTTTGTGTGTGTTTTGCTCTCGGACTCTCGGGATTTCTCCGATAAATAAAGGTTTACTACTACTGCTACTACTCTACTACTACTGCTCAGCATCCACCCAAACCTTTGGAAAGTCCCGTGTCGTGATTGGTCACCACGAGGGCGTAGTTGAGCTGGCCGAACTTCAGCAGCGCCTCCTCCAGACCCTCCTCGTCCGTGTCGAACGACAAGTTCCTGATGAAGAGCGTCCGGCCCTCGCTCACGTCAGAGGGGCGGAGCTTACGCTTCTGAGCAGGAGCTGAACACACAGACAGGAAGTCAACTCCGTGCAAAAAAAAAGTACACAACGTTAATGATTAAATGAGCGAAAATGTAACGAGTCACACCCTTTTTGACTTTTTCATCTTCTTCATCATCATCATCATCTTCGTCTTCGGGATCGCTGGCATCATCGTCCGAACCGTGGGACTCGGCATCATCCTCATCCTCATCATCATCATCCTCCTCCTCCTCCTCCTCTTCCTCCTCCACAGGCTCGTCTTTCACTCGTTCAGACCTTCACGTAGAGACGCGACATGAACTAACGCCGCTATTAACGTGTAATTACAGCTGCTGCTGCGCACGTACTGCGTCTCGCCTTCCGTGACCTCGGTGGCCGTGAGCTCCGCCTCTTTCTTCGAAGCTCCGCCTGTAGAGAAGCCGAGGTTAAAGGCGTGGCAGCGAGCGGCGTGTCTGCGTTGGTGATATTTACCGCTCTGCATGGCGGTGTATTTGTCTTTGGCGATGGCCCAGTCCACAGCCACCGGGCGACCTGCCGGACACGAGGAAAACAAAATAAAAGTCCCCGTGTTATCTAATCTACCGACGGTGGATCGTTTATGGTCAAAAGCTTGAAAGCGTAACAGTCACAAATATACCATATTTACGCGGATATCAGCAACCGGCAAATATTAGCACCTCGGAATCTGTCCGTTTCAGATGAAATTGTTTTCGCTGTGCACCGTTTTATCTAGTTGGACAGTGACATTATTAACACAGTGTGTCTTTCTTTAAAAAAGCAGTAGCTATACAGAATAAAGAAGTTTTGTTTGAAAAATGAGAGAGAGAGAGAGAGAGAGAGACAGAGAGACGGAGAGGTGGAGATAGACAGAGAGAGAGACTGTGTGAGACAGAGAGAGAGACAGACAGAAAGAGAGAGACATAAAGAAACAGAGAGAGAAAGAGAGAGAGAGAGGGAGGGAGAAAATGAGAGGGAGAGACGGATAGGTGGAGACAGACAGAGAGAGAGACTGTGTGAGACAGACAGAAAGAGAGAGACATAGAGAAACAGAGAAAGAGAGAGAGAAAGAGAGAGAGAGAGGGAGGGAGAAAATGAGAGGGAGAGACGGATAGGTGGAGACAGACAGAGAGAGAGAGAGAGCAAGAGGGAGTGAGAGAGAAAGAGAGACAGAGGGAGAGAGAGACAGAGAGCGAGAGATAGACACAGACAGACAGAGAAACCGAGAGAGAGAGATAGAGAGAGAGAGACAGAGATAGACAGACACAGAGAGAGAGAGAGAGAGACAGAGATAGACAGACACAGAGAGAGAGAGAGAGAGAGAGACCGAAAGAGAGACAGAGACATACACAGAGAGACAGAAAGAGTTTGTCACGCTTTCCTTCTTTCTTTCTTGCTCTCCCTCTGAAGCTGAAGGTCGCGTGAAACAAACGTTTACAAACGACTCACTAGCTTCAAGCCGCAGCCACACACACACTCACTCATGATCTCCGTCATGTTGGTGGCTTTCAGCGCCTTCTCGGCCTGATGGAGGTTCTGGAACTGCACGAAGGCGAATCCTCTCATCTTCCCGTCTGCAACCAGACCACACAAAGCATTCTGGGAGCTCTCGCGCACACGGGACCTCCTGCTGCACCGTTACCCTCTTTTAATGGAATCTTGGCCTCCAGGACGCTGCCAAACTCAGAGAAGACCTTCCGCAGATGATCTTCTGTGCACTGCCACACGGAACACAACCTCAAAACCACGATAATAATGATCACAAAACCACTGCTCGACTTATAGAGTCACACCTCTAATAGAACGACACGGTGGCCTAATGCTCAACTCTTCCGTCAGGGGGAATTATAGGGGGGGGGTCCATTAGAGGTGGCGTTCTATTAGAGGGGGCGTTCTATTAGAGGGGGCGTTCTATCAGAGGGGGCGTTCTATCAGAGGGGGCGGTCTATCAGAGGGGGCGGTCTATCAGAGGTGGCGTTCTATTAGAGGGGGCGTTCTATTAGAGGGGGCGTTCTATCAGAGGGGGCGTTCTATCAGAGGGGGCGGTCTATCAGAGGGGGCGTTCTATCAGAGGGGGCGGTCTATCAGAGGGGGCGGTCTATCAGAGGGGGCGGTCTATCAGAGGGGGCGGTCTATCAGAGGGGGCGGTCTATCAGAGGGGGCGGTCTATCAGAGGGGCGTTCTATCAGAGGGGCGTTCTGTTAGAGGGGGCGTTCTGTTAGAGGGGGCGTTCTATCAGAGGGGGCGTTCTATCAGAGGGGGCGGTCTATCAGAGGGGGCGGTCTATCAGAGGAGGCGCTCTATCAGAGGAGGCGCTCTATCAGAGGGGGCGCTCTATCAGAGGGGGCGTTCTATTAGAGGGGGTGTTCTATTAGAGGGGGCGTTCTATCAGAGGGGGTGTTCTGTTAGAGGGGGCGTTCTGTTAGAGGGGGCGTTCTGTTAGAGGGGGCGGTCTATCAGAGGGGGCGTTCTATCAGAGGGGGCGTTCTATTACAGGGGGCGTCTATTAGAGGGGGCGGGCTATTAGAGGGGGCGGGCTATTAGAGGGGGCGGTCTATTAGAGGGGGCGTTCTATCAGAGGGGGCGTTCTATCAGAGGGGGCGTTCTATCAGAGGAGGCGTTCTATCAGAGGGGGTGTTCTATTAGAGGGGGCGTTCTATTAGAGGGGGCGTTCTATCAGAGGGGGCGTTCTATCAGAGGGGGCGTTCTATTAGAGGGGGCGGTCTATCAGAGGAGGCGCTCTATCAGAGGAGGCGCTCTATCAGAGGGGGCGCTCTATCAGAGGGGGCGTTCTATTAGAGGGGGTGTTCTATTAGAGGGGGCGGTCTATTAGAGGGGGCGGTCTATTAGAGGGGGCGTTCTATCAGAGGGGGCGGTCTATCAGAGGGGGCGTTCTATCAGAGAGGCGTTCTATCAGAGGGGGGTGTTCTATTAGAGGGGGCGTTCTATTAGAGGGGGCGTTCTATCAGAGGGGGCGTTCTATCAGAGGGGGTGTTCTATTAGGGGCGGTTCTATCAGAGGGGGCGTTCTATCAGAGGGGGTGTTCTATTAGAGGGGGCGGGGTCTATCAGAGGGGGCGCTCTCAGAGGGGGCGTTCTATTAGAGGGGGTGTTCTATTAGAGGGGGGCGGTCTATTAGAGGGGGCGGTCTATTAGAGGGGGTGTTCTATTAGAGGGGGCGTTCTATTAGAGGGGGCGTTCTATTAGAGGGGGCGTTCTATTGGAGGTTTTACGGTAATCCCGCCATGATCAGGTGGTGTGTGTGGGCGGACCTTGAAGCTGAGGTTGCGGACGATCAGTCTGGCTTTCAGTTTGTTCTTCCTCAAGCCGGTGAACTTCTCCTGGTGACGTTCGGCTGGTTTGTGCTCCGCCTCGGTCTCTCCGGAAGCTGCACAAACAGTTCAGACGTCAGCGGGTGATGATGATGATGACGTATAAAACACGTTGTGATGCGCCGACCCGTCTTTGCGTTCTTCCGCTTCTTGTTGTCGGGTTTTCTCTTGGCGACGGACATGAAGATGTTCTCTCCGTCGTACTGCTTGACGTCCTTCATCGCTCGCTGACCGTCTTCCTCCATGGAGAACGTCACGTAGCCGAAGCCGCGGCACTTTTTGCTCTCTGTGGAGAGACAACAGGCCAAATATATCCATAATGAACATTATTATTATTAATATTATTATTCATATAAATATGTCATGAATAATAATATCAAATGCTTTGGAAAAAAAAAGTTTCAAGGCATTTGCTTTTTTTTTCCATTTGCTGTAAAAAAAAGCAAAAAAAAAAAAAAGTACAAAGCTTTTTTTAATCAACAAAAAGGTTCAGTGTATGATTACGGCAATTATCGTTTATCAGAAATTTTTTTATAATTTATATATTTTTAGACAAGTATTACAGAACAAGATCACATTTGATCAAAGTACAGTAGAGGTTTGCATTACAATATTAATAATAAACATGTTATCTTCCTTACTTTTAGATTAATTCATGTATTCATTAATTTATATATTATTACCATTCAGTGAATTTACAAGGCAAGCACTGTAAATTAAGACTTTAGTCTAAAACGTGGCATTTACTTTTCTCTGTGGAGAATAGATTAATTAATTAATAACAAAAAAAATAATATAATGTATGTCCACAAACATGCTTTTTAAATTATTACGACAATTATCTAAAACATTGGGGGGGGGCGTACCATTATGATTATTATTATGGCAATCATCAATCATCTTTCATTTATTATTACATAAAAAAATGACACGTTTGATCATATAACCGTGGATATTTGCACAAGAATAAAGTAAAAAAATTAAGAAAAAACACTTTTGATGCATTATTATACTTTAGATTCATTGAAATGGAAACCTCAGCTAAGAATGTATGAGGCAAATACAATAACTGTAAATGTACTGTCATTTACTTGGTTATTACATCATAATCGTCATTCATCTTGTTAAACACATATTTAACGAACCAAACGGGGTTTATTAATGATGTGTCCCTAGTTTTCGCATTTTAAACCGCTGCACACTGCTGATGAAAAAATATGCAACACTTATAAAAGGTAAAAAAAAATTAAAATATAGTCGACTCAAACGTGCAGCGCTACTTATTTACAGTTGTTCATTACGGTTCATTTGTGATGTGTGCGGCGTGTTACGGTTGTGTTTACTCGTTTATTTATAGAGTGTGCAGTATTATTTATAATGGAATGCCTTTATTACCATTGTATCGCAGAGTTGCAATGAATTTAGTATTGCTGCTAAATTTGGTGCTAAAAAAAAAGATGAGATAACGGTGCCCAATACAAATAGCTACAATATATTAAAATATGCTCCATTATATAGAAGGCAAGAGACGGTGTAAATATAACACGAAAAAAAGCCATTTTAATTTTGACATTTATGTTTATGTTGAAGCATTAATTAAAATTAATTAAATTGAACCTTTATTAGTCCCTCATTATTTTATCATATACTGTATATATATATGTATAACAATTAAAGGCTTTTTTGATGAAGTGCGGTCCACTGTTTATAATGATCTAAATGATATTTACGTGTGTGAAACACATGGGTGTAAGGTACTTGAGTAAATGCACTTCGTTACTTTACTTAAGTATGTTATTGGCTACTTTGTACTTGCACCGAGTAGCAAAAACAAGTTTTTTTTGTCAAGTTAAACTCTGCAGATCTTCCCTAACTATACAGTGGTGTTTGTAAGCGTAATGTTACGAGTATTAACATGGCAAACACCACTGTGACGTGACTATATTTCCGCCTAATGTTTTGTGTGCGACGTGAATACATGAGTCACTGAATTACACATTCTGCATAAAGTGCATTTAGCTGTGAGTCTGTGATGTGGGTTTCATTGAGTTTATACGTAGTTTAAGCATCTCTGTGTGTAATTGTAATGCAGAGAAACCGTCCTAATCACACGAGAAGCTACTCAAACTAGACCTTCAATACTCACAAGAGGAAGAATGTGTCTTACAAATGCTATTATATAATATATATAACTTTATATAATACCTATAATATATCATTTACTAATCAGAATTGTGTTTTATATCTACTTGCAAATTTAAGTGATTGAGACTGACTTTTTGTTCTTTTTATCTACTTTGTTCTACCAGTTTTCAAACATTGAGGTTAAATTCTGTTTCTGTCTTGGAAAACAATAGTTTGTTTTCACATTTCTTTTTTTTTTTGGGCCTATATTGAGCACGAGTAAAAATACTTCTCAATACTTAAGTTCTTTTAAAATCGGATACGTTGCTACTTTGACTCAAGTCTTTTTGAAATCGGTGACTTGTTACTTGTAATGGAGTAATTTTTACAGTAAGTATCTGTACTTTTACTCAAGTATGGCTGCCCGCTACTCATTACACCCCTACATACTACTAATTAAGTAATTGGCAGTATGGTAATTTCACCGTACTTTTACTCAAGTATCGTTGTCAAGTACTCTTCACACCGCGTCATGTACGCGTGTAGAATGATGAAACACGTCACCTCTGTCGCTCACGACGAAGCATTTCTTCAGCGGGCCGATCTCAGAGAAGATCTCCGTCAGACGCGCGCTAGTGGCGGACTCGGGCAGGCGCCGCACGTACAGACTGATGGCGGGCATCTTCTCTTCTCTTCTTCTCTTCTCTCTCTCCGTTATCGCCTCCGCGCACGTGTGAGCATCTCCGGCATGTAAACATGCGCTGGTGAAGGAGCCGGAAGCTGTCACGGGAGCTTCCGGGGGCGGGGCGCTGATGAGCGACATCTGCTGGTTTGGGGCGGTGCTGCGCTTCCGGTCGCTGGCCAGCAGGTGTCGCTGTGGCTCCGTCCTCAGGTTGGTCTTTGTGTTATTTTCTTTTATTGTCACAGTAAATAGTTTTACAAAACGTTTTTTGCAAATTTCAAAAAACACACAACGATAACCTTACAATGAAATACACAAAGAGTACGGATTATATAAAGAACCTATATAATCTAGGTTCTTTATATATATTCTTTTTATCTATATATATATTCTTTATAATATTCTATAATAATAGAACCTTTATATATAATAAAGAATTATTTAAAGAAGATTCCTAATTTCGTTGTAACCTTGTGTCGCAATGACAATAAAAGCATTCTATTCTATTCTACTCTATTCTATTCTATTCTATTCTATTCTATTCTATTCTATTCTAAGAACAAAAATAAATAAATAAAATAACCTGAAAAATAAACGAATGAAGGAACATAGAGCGACAGAACAATGATGAGAGCACTAGAAAAGTAGAGACTATGAAATACACTTTACAAGATTTCTGGACTTTTTGTTGAGTTTGACCACAAGTTTAAGGGATTTAAAATAATTGGTAAAGTAAATTTAAATTTGTATTTAAATAAATGAAAGAGGGAGGTCTTTGTGTTTCATGTTGCCTTGATAAAATAGCTTTCACAAGCGTCATAACAGTTTCTTTGGCATTTGAAAATAATTCAGAGTTCAAATTTATTTATATAGCACTTTTCTTTTCAACGCAAAGTCACTATGCAAATTAGGGAAAAAATAGTCTTTAAAAAAGAAAAATGTCCATTATTTATCTGTGTTCCAAAATTAGGGGAAAAGAGTTAGTTAAAAGAGAAAAAAAAAAAAACCATGGAATAAGATTAGTGGCAACTTTATCATAACACACGGACGAAAATGCTTCCCATTCACGTTTGTTTATTTTTTGTATTTTTCACGTTTTCGTTTGAAACTTTAATTTTCATTTTTTGCTTCATGTTTTGTTTTTGTTTGTTTCTTCTTTTTTTTTTTGCGTTCGGACGTCTGCCACTAAGTTCCGTGTGTGGGGCCCTTACTCTGATTGGCTGGCGCGGTATTGTGATTGACAGCAGTTGACCAGGAAGTGTCGCTTGCAAATATTAGGGATTGCAAGCGCAAAGTTTGACCTAAAAACCCCAAAAACCAAACCTAAATATGAAGCATTTTCGCTTGTTTCTCAACAATTTACGTTAATTACGTTAATAATTTTGGCACTAATCTGATTCCATGTTGGTGCAAAATATATGGAAAAATTAAAAATGAACAGTGAGAAATGTGTTATCTAACACTGGTGTGTTGTATTTTGGTTTGCACGAGTTGTTGTATGCTTCACGTGTGGCCTCAAGAGGGCAGCAATCTTGTCTGGTCTTAGGGATCGAGTCTGGCCTCCGGGATCTTGTCTGGTCTTAGGGATCGAGTCTGGCCTCTGGGATCTTGTCTGGTCTTAGGGATCGAGTCTGGCCTCTGGGATCTTGTTAGGTTCAGAAAACCTGTGGTGAGCTTGTCCAGTGATCTAGGGGATCTTGTCAGAATTAGGGATCATCTGGTCTTGGGATTCTTGGTTTGTCTTGGGGATCTTGTCTGGATTTAGGAATTGAGTCTGTTCTTAGAGATATTTTTTTTATTTTATGAATCAAGGTAGGTCTGGACCTTTACTCTGTTCTTCGAAATTGGTCTAGGGGATCATGTCAGAATTAAGCATCATCTGGTCTTGGGATTCTTGTCTTGTCTTGGCAATCAAATCTGGTCTTGTGGATCTTTCATGGTTTTAGTAATCCGTTTGACAGCAGGATCCCCTATGGTTTTAGGAATCAAGCATTTCCTTTGTTGATGTGATCACATCTGACCTTGGGGTCTTATCTGGTATTTGGAACCAAATCTATTCTGGGTGATCTTTCCTGCCCTTAAGAGTCAGGTCACTAATTAAATTTGGTCTAAGGAATCCCCTCTGATCTTAGGAATCAAGTCTGATCTTGGGTGTTTGTAGTTTTGGGAATCAAGTCTGGTCTGAGGCATCAAGAGCACAAATTCAGTATGGTCCCTAGTGGCCATATTGCCGTCACCTCACTTCCTTCCTTCCTTCCTTCTGACCATGGGGATCTTGTCTAGTCTTAGGAAACGTATTTAGTCTGGGGGTCTTCACCCGTCTTAGGAATCACGTCTGGTTTGGGATCTTGTTTGGTTTTAGGGATCTTGCATGGTCAGGTGATCACATCGGTCTTAGGAATCAAGTCTGATCTTGGGGTTTTGTTTAGTCTTTGGAATCAAGTCTGGTCTTGGGAATAGAGTCTAATCTGAAGCATCCTCCTTGTTCTTAGAGATTAATTATGACCATGGAGATCTTGTCTAGTCTAGGGAATCAAGTCTGGCTTTAGGAATCAAATAAAGTCTGGGCGATCTTCTCTGGTCTTAAGAATCAGTTCCTGTCTTGTAAATCTGGTCTAGTCTGAAGTCTGAGTCAAGTACGACTCTAACAATAAGATCAATCATCTGGGGAGTTTGTTACTTGTTGGCTTAAGAATCAAGTCTGAGTTTCTGGTCAAAATTCTTCTGCCCTTTTCTCTGTACAGATATTTTACTAAAAAGTTGGTCTCTGCTCTCTGCTCGGCTTGGCTTGTCTTCTTCACTCAGCTGGAGCTTTATACTGTTTCAACGTCATCAATGAAACTGTCAGCAGCTTTTACAATGGGAGCCTGTAGAGCTGAGAGTGGGAGAGTTGAGACTCATGACTCTGGTTGTGTGTCTTTCTGCTCTGGTTGTGTGGGTTTCATCAGCGAAAGATCCTTCACTGGGCCGACTGTTGGTACATGAGGTCGACGTCAGCACATGTTAATGCGGTGAGATGGTGGAGAACAGACACAGGGAACGGCGGCGTGGATGAAAGCGAGAGGCTTTATTTAGGCCACTTCACGAGCATCAAATATTCATTCTCTCCAGCGGATCTGCCGGCCATGTCGGGGGGGGGCAAATGTTGGGATCTCTCCCATGTACCGAGGCGAGGAAAGACTAGACGTCCACATTTAAGACGTTTGAAAATTAAAGCGGGTGAAAAAGAGAGGGGAAACAGGAGAGAACAGGGTGATGAAGACAAAAAGAGAGGGAGAATTAGGTGTAGGAGAGAAGACGCTTAAGAGAACTAGAGATAGTGAAATGTCTGAAAGAGAGGAAGAGAGAGAGAGAAAGAGTGTTTGAATGGACACAGAGGGAGAGAGAGAGGGAGTGTTCAAGACAGAGAGCAGAGAGGAAAAGCTTACGAGCAAGAGGAAGAGAAAGGGTTGAGAGCTAAAGAGGGGCCGGGGAGCGAGATATGGACAGAGTTATGGACAGAATGGGAAAAGAGAGAGAGACAAAAAGGAGTATGAGACAGAGAGTGACAGAGAGAGAAAGAAAGGGTTGAGAGCTAGAGACTGGGAATCGAGACAGAAAGAGAGATACGAAGGGGATGAAGAAGTATGAGAGAGAGAGAGAGAGAGAGAGAGAAACTGAAGGATAGAGAGAGGAAGAGACAGAGAGAATGAGAGCGAGAGAGAGAAACTGAGGGAGAGAGAGAGAATAAGAGACAGAGAATGAGAGAAACCGAGGGAGAGAGAGAGAAACTGAGGGAGAGTGAGAGAGAGAGAGAGAGAGAGAGCGAGCGAGCTGAGCTCGCGCCCCGCTGTAGAGACTACGAGAGAGAGAGCGAGGATAGAGACAGAGGGAGAGAGAGAGACGAGAGGAGAGCGATAGAGAGAGGGAGAGCAGAGAGAGCAGAGAGAGAGCGAGAGTGAGTGAGTGAGTGAGTGAGAGAGAGAGATTGTTAAAGAGAGCCAATAAATAAGAGAGTGAGAAAGAGGAAAAGAGCGCAAGAAAGAAAAGGGAGAGAGCTAAAGAAAGAAGGAGGGATAGGTTCTCTCTCTCTCACTCTCTCTCTCTCTCTGGCGTCTGATGTCACACTCGTCTTTCAGTGCCAGGTCTGATTCATGCACAGTGACGTGTGTGTATCACGAGAGTAAGAGCTGAAACAGTAGATCTCTTCTTCCAAGAAGTCCCCGTCATTGTTTCTCTTCTCTCACATTGTTCTCGGCCAGAACGTTTGAGTCGTCATGCGTGTGGAACGCACAAAAAAAACACTTTTTTTCATTGTCTCGTGTGACTTATTTTGGCACAAATTACTTTGAAACGGAATGAAACGTTTCACAGGTTTTCAACGTCTTTGAAAATGTTTCATCGTTGCGAGTAATTACATCGACGTGTCCCGCGCTGTGATTGGTTGCTCACTGGAGGGTGAGCCCCGCCTTCAGGCCTGGAGCTGCTCCCCGTGACCCAGAAATGGAAAAATCTGTTCTGAAAATATATAGATTCATCCTACAAAATACCATCTTAAGGCCAGTCGACGTCATTCTCATTTCCCTCTGAAACTCTAAAGCTGTGAGACATTACAAACGTGATGGTTTATTACTCCAGGAGTTTAGAGTAGTGATGATGATCTCAAACAGCCTGTGGAACATCTCACTTTCTCGCTAGAATCATCACGCAGTCAATTACTCTTTTACTCTTTGCTATTATTCTTTGTACCTTTATGTGTTTGTTTCCCTTTGTTTTGTTGATTGATTGTACAGTATTTCCCATTTTTTTTAATTCACATTGGAGAAAATTACAGTTATTAACTTGTTTCGATGCTTGTGAAAAGCTGTTAAATATGTCTCTTATCACGGAGAATCATTCATAATATTTTATAAATTGATATGATGGAATGAGACATAATTTGATTAAAATGTTACAATTTTATGCTTTACTTTTATGAATTAATAATTAAAGCAGTTATTAGTTTTTGCAATTATTTTGAGGTTAAATGGCAAGTTTCGCTTGGCGGAAAAAAAATGCTGCTTTTTACTGATTTTGCGGTAAATCCCGTGATCACGAAATGGCAAAAAACAACGTATTGTAATTAGAGATCATTTGATCAAACTGTTATAATGGTGTGCTGTACATTAAAGTTTCGCAATTAGTCAAATGTGTGGAATTGAAATCCTGCTACACAATGTAGCACTCGGAAAATGTTGCTACAAAATGTAGCACAAGTGTAGCACAAAATGTAACACTTTTTCACTTTTTTAAAACGCCATTAAATAAAAAAAAATATGATGCCATAATTCAAAGTAAATGACACATTTCAAGGATCAAAAGGGTCAATTTTAAAAGGTCAAAGGTCAATCAAAAATAACCAAAGCTGTTATTTTTCTTTAAGCTTTCAACCTAATTGAAATTCTTTTTGACTGTGAAACACAACGATGTGTGTGTGTGTGTGTGTGTGTGTGTGTGTGTGTGTGGGGGTGTGTGAGTGTGTGTGTGTGTGTGTGCGTGTGTGTGAGTGTGTGTGTGTGTGTGTGTGTGTGTAGTGAACTGCTGTGTGACTGTGTTGCACAATAGTGACTGTGGTTCTGCCTTTTGTCTTTCAGACGGAGCTTAAATGCCCCTTTGTGTTGCCCGCGGGTCAAAGGTCAGGGCTGTGGTGTGTGTGTTAGAGTGTGTGATGCCTCTATTGTCTCCTGATGATGGAGGCTGTTGTGCGTCTGTACAGTGATTTAGTCTCGTATCACTAGTTATCACTTAGATTTACAGTATATACACATCTTCTGTCTTCGTCTTTCTATCTTTCTTTTAGTTATTATAATCTGTTTTAAAATGTGTATAAACCTTTATTTACACACACACACACACACACACACACACACACATATTATTGTGACACATTTCTGAACACACGTATGCATTACCAGGCTCTGTATACAATACTAAACACACACACATACACACACACACATTTATTGTTTACACAACAATACTTTTATATTGATTGTTTGTAAACATTTTTTGAACACATACATACACACACACACACACAATACTGTACACAATATACACAATTTACACAATATACCGTACTGTACACAATTTACACAATATACCGTACTGTACACAACATAATTTGCGATAAAAAGAGAGAATATTTTTTTCGACGTCGGCCTTTGTAAGAGGAAACGGCCTTTGTTAACAGAGTCATTCGTAAGTAGAAGCGTCACTGGATATTTATTTTTACGTTTTTATACAAGGAGTGAGTCACATGTACATCTACTAACAGTAGAATAAGAGTTTACAGTCAAACGTAAGTGCTGGTGAAATACCAGGGTTCCAGTCGGGAAACATTGTCCTTGTTGTTTCCGTCTCTCTATCTCTTTCTTTCTTTCTTTCTCTCTTTCTTTCCTTCTCTCCCTGTCTCT
>CM051493.1:10947864-10978824 GCA_028031935.1 Paedocypris micromegethes
CACACACACACACACACACACACACACACACACACACACAAAACTCGAATTTATATATCAGTTTGTACGGTTACCAATAAATACGTTATCAATAAATACGGTTTTGTTCGTTTGCACAGTTACCTCAGCGGTTGCGTTTCGTTATATTTAAAAAATAAATAAATAAAGGCTTAAATGTGCATAAATACGGTAAAAAAATGTATATTCATATTGTTAAAATTAAATATTAAATATTAAATTACTGAGGAATTAATTTATGAAATAAAAAAAAATTAAATGTAAAATGTATTTTTGCACGTATTTACGATGACATCTTGACCGTTTGCTCAGTTGTTCGTTATAGTTCAGGTCGCGTTCTCGTCTTTTATCTGCGTTTGGTCTAAAATTCCAATAAAACGATGAACCGAGTTGACTGGATGCCACTTTTGCTCCTCCAGCCCTTCTGGCCGATGGGAACGGGGATCGCCAGGGGTTTCCTCGCCGCCCTGGACTCGGCCTGGATGGTGCGGAGCTGGGCACAGGGACGCCCCCCGCTGGAGGTGCTGGCCGAACGGTAAGACACGCCCACCATCTCTGCCACGCCCTGTGAAGTGCTGAAGGTGTCACACATGCCTGACTTCAGTTCAGCTCTTGGTTGGTGTAGGGAAGGTGTTTCAGAGTGTTCAATATCAGCACTAGTAATACTAGTAGGTATTTACTATTATATATAACTATTCATTTATATTTACTATTCATATTTATATATACTATTCATTTTCATCTTTGTTCACTCGCAAGATTTGCGCAATTTATCTGGATGTTTCCTTTAGGATCGAGCGCAGAAGTGAAACTAGCTATTGTTGCAAAGTTTAGAAAGTTATTTGCAGTAAACTTTAGGGAGAAGAAGTAAAACGTAGGCTGAAAATGACTCGAGTAAAGTTTAATTAAGCAAAGGAACAACGAGTATTTACGTGACAGTGACAGCTGAGGAATCTGTGCCAAATGTTTGTCCAGTATGGCAATTGTAAAAGCGGAAACTGAAATGTAAGACTCATTTGTTTTTAAACTATATTTTTTGTAAATGTAATTAGATGTAGGCCGTTTTTTCTTTTGACTTTTTAAGTTGCCTTACTGAGCAAAAGTCACGTTTTTCACGGTGCTTTTCCGTTTCACTTGGGCCTGATGGAAACGCAGCACATCAGCCAATCAGCATCCAGAAATAAAGAGCGGCGAAGCTTCTCAAGTACTGACTTCATTTTGACGTTTAAAATTATTTCAAGTTTGTTTATATAGTGCTTTTCTTAGTCCGAGACCGACACAAAGTGGCTAGAAATAGTGCTGTTATAATTAGCGCGTTAACAGTGCCGTCAAAATGAACGCGTTTAAAGTGCTGTCAAAATTAACGCGTTAACGCCTGCGATTCATTTGAAATATTTAATACGTTCAAAATAAATAACGCAGTTGCCGATTAACCGCGATTCATTTGCCTGGGCAAGTATTCATACAGCGCTTTTCTTTGTCCCAGACCAACGCAAAGTCGTTATGCGTAATTAGAAAACAACGAGTGTTTAAAGGGAAATACTTCTCTTCTTCTTCTTCTTTATTCTTGTGTGTTTCAGTGAAAGCGTCTACCGCCTTCTACCTCAGACGACGCCGGAGAACGTGAGTAAGAACTTCGGTCAGTACAGCGTGGACCCGGCCACACGCTACCCCAACATCAGCCTGCACCAGGTCCGCCACGCCCAGGTCCTGACCCCGCCCCCCTCACACGCCCCCTGCTGGAGCCACGCCCAGTTTAACTCTGGTGTCCCGCAGGTGCGACACCTCCTGGACAGCGGCGAGAGCAGAGACTTGCGCCTCGAGGAGGAGAACGTGCTTCACGCTGCCACTCACAGACTCACACGCAACGGTGAGATTGAAGTGTTTGATCGCTCGCTCGCTCCGACTACACACTCCTCACTCCTCACCAGCTTCATCAGAGAGCTTCCTCTCTCAAATTGCGATTCCGCGATATCCTAGCGTAACGCAAAGCCAATTAAAAGTGGCGTTTTTTTTTTTTTTTGCGAAATGTCTCAAAAAATGTATT
Source organism: Paedocypris micromegethes (assembly GCA_028031935.1). Lineage (NCBI taxonomy): Eukaryota > Metazoa > Chordata > Actinopteri > Cypriniformes > Paedocypris > Paedocypris micromegethes. The sequence continues at coordinate 10,949,930 of CM051493.1, forward strand.
TTAATTGTAAAAAACATAAAATTGTAATAAATGTGTCATTGAGCCTCAAAAGGGGCAAACAATTCGTATTAAACGTGACGTTATCATGATCTATCTCTCATTTCAATTGATCAAACGAATAATTGTGCCTTAAAACACAATAAAAGTGCCGTTTTTTTGCCAAACTAAGTCAAAAATCGTGTATAGTAAAAAACGTTCAATTGTAATACACGTGTCATTAAACCACGAAAATAATAATTTTAAGGTAAAACATTAAGGTAAATAAATACGTCCAAAACGTTACATTTTGATCTAATCACATGATCTGTCGTTTCTCTTGATTTAAAATTTGGATGTTTTATTATTATACACTCGTCCACAGTGACATTATTTTGCGATTGTGAAAAACATTTAACCAAGTTAATCGTTTAAAATCTAAAGCTTTATAAAAAACACAAATAAATACGTTTAATTACGTGACATTATTATGATCTAATCCCATAATCTTTCATTCCAGTGATGTTATCCATAAAACACTCGTTAAAAGTGGCATTTTTTGTCCGATTGTAAATGTCAATCTTTTACAAAAACGCAAAACAAAGAAACGTGTTAAAAACGTTATATTATGACGATCTAATCACACAATCTCTCATTTCAATAGATTTAAAAAATGTTTGCAATTTACAGTGGATTGCAAAAAAATGTCAATTACCCCTTCACAAAATAAAGAAATATAATTGATATATAAAGGAATAAATGTATAAACGATGCAAGGAAACGTTTCTGCAGTCGAAATACAGTTTGAAATTTGACGGCGTGTGATCTTGGTAAACAGTCGCAATATTTCATGACATTTCGGCCAGAAATTCGTTTTTATTTCAGTAATTAAAAAACGTTATCGTCCAGTAATTTATCAACTGGAGTTCCATCGCCGTCGGTCGATTGAAACCGTTTCAGACCCCGCCCCCTCGTGCGGCTCTACTCACGCGTGATTGGCTGTGTCCTGGGCTGACCTCTGACCTCTGCAGAATCCATCGTGCGCTCCAGTAAGCTGCTGAGCTGGTGTCAGAGGCAGACGGAGGGCTACAGGGGCGTGTCTGTGTGTGACCTCACTTCCTGCTGGAGGAGTGGCCTAGCGCTGTGTGCCCTCATCCACCACTACAGACCCGACCTCCTGTGAGTGACACGCCCCCTCTGTTCACACCCACTTAATACTCAACACTCTGTCTGTCTGTCTGTCTATCCATCCATCTATCAATCTATCACTCTGTCTATCCGTCTATCTGTCTGTCTGTCTGTCTGTCTATCAATCCGTTTATTCGTCTATCTGTCTGTCTGTCTATCAATCCGTTTATTCGTCTATCTGTCTGTCTGTCTATCAATCCGTTTATTCGTCTATCCGTCTGTCTGTCTGTCCGTCTGTCCGTCTGTCCGGTCTATCTATCTGTCCTTCTGTCCTTCTGTCTGTCTATCTATCAACGTATCTAACGTTCATCGTATTTACAGACTTTTTACAAATTGTAATTTGAGACGATGTGTGAAAACCAGTCCAGCTTGTTTTGTGAATTATTTTAGCTGTTTTTTTTTTACATCTAAACTAAGAATTTAACTTGGAAATGTAACAATTTCTTGTTTTTTTTTTGGCTCGACTCCGAAACGACGTTGGAACGAGGGATTCCAGTAAAAAAAAAAACTGGAGGCGGAGTTTTTTGTCGGTTTTATTTATTTATTCATTTTTTTACACTTTTTTTCAATAGTTTGTATTATTGTACCGTTAAATGAGAGCGATTCTCCTCAGGGTTTGTTTAGTGCTGATGGTTTAAGCGTTAGCTCGTTAGCATCATCGCTAGCTCGGCGTGAAAGGTCAAACGCGTGATTGACCTTTAACTCTTCATCAGCGCTGATTCATTCCGCTTTACTGACCGTTACACACTATAAACGTGTCATTCACTGCCCATGTTGTATTAACGCTTCATGCATTTACTTTGCGTAGATATTTGTTATATATGCTTTGTGTTATTATTTATGTTTAATACCTAAATGACATACAGGTATAAGTCATAACGTCTACATCTTTTGTGTATCAGAACATTTTAAACCTTTTTAAAATGCTTACATTTTGTTTCATTATTTCTCTTATTTTTTTAAGTTTATGTATTTAAGTCAGACCACAAAAGACACAAGACAATAACATTTTTAAGCATTTTGAAAATGTATAAAACAATTTAAAGTGAACAAATTAGAAGTAAATCAAAACAAGGATTTTATTTCAAGAATTTAAAAAAAAAATTTAATCAAATATAAATTCCCAACTATTTTTTGACGCAATGATATGAATGCCTTAATATTTATTATGGAAACAATGACCACATTTTAGAAATTATGTTCTTAAATAAAATAAACAAAATAAAATAAAAATTCCTAAAATCATTCTGACGCAATGATTTGAACACTTTACTATTTTTATTGCAAACACTGATCACATTTTAGAAACTGTTTTTAAACAGAAAAAAAAATAACAATTCCCAATTGATTTTTGATGGTAATTAATATTCCGTTCGAAATTAATAATACTTTCAATAATACGTTTGAAATTAATATTTTAATCCAAACACTAGCCACATTTGAGAAAACATTTTTTTAATAAAATAAATGAAATAAAATAATAATAGGATTAAATTATATATAATAATAATAATAAAAACACCTACCTTTTAAGGCAATGACATGCGTATTTTAATGCATGAATGTCTTTGCTAGGTAGGTATAAACTTTTATTTATCACTGAGGGAAATTCTTGACATAAATTCTTGAAAATATGTTTACATTTATATATATATATATATATAAAAAATATATATATATATGTATATATATATAAATAAATAAATTATATTTATATAAAAATAATTAAACAATATATCAAAAGTGCCCAAGCATTTTTTTGATGCCCTGATATGAATGCAATAAACGTTTAATATCAATAAATATAAAATATAAAATTAATTAGGGTTAGGGAAACACCTATGAAAACGCCTACGTTTTGACACAACGACATGAATGCCTTAACATTTTTTTAGAAACTAGGTAGGTAGGTTTATACTTTATTTATCCCTGAGGGAAATTCTTGAAAGAGGGACATTCTTGACATAAATTCTTGAAAATATGTTTACATTTATTTATATATATATTATATATATATATATACTACTACTTCTCTTTCGGCTTGTCCCTTATCAGGGGTCGCCACAGCGAGTCATCCCTTTCCACCTCATTCTATCCTTATATATATATATATATATATATATATATTTATATATATATATTTATATAAAAAAATAAAACTAAAGAGCCGAAGCATTTTTTGATGCCCTGATATGAATGCAAAAGCGTTTAATATTAATAAATAAACCAGAGCCTGCAAGATTCATATAAGTTGATGATTTCTACGCAGTCAGACGTGTGTGTGTGTGTGTGTGTGTGTGTTCCAGGGACTTTGAGGGTCTGGAGGAGAGCGAGCTGGAGAAGAACAACCAGCTGGCGTTTGACGTGGCAGAGAAGGAGTTTGGCATTTCGCCCATCATGACGGGTCAGGAGATGTCGTGTGTGCTGGAGCCCGACCAGCTCTCCATGGTCATGTACCTCAGCCAGTTCTACCAGATGTTCAAGGACACGCTGCCACCTGCTGGTGAGGGGCGGCATCACCACCACCTTCTCCTCATACGTGCCAGTGTGCTGAATGTGCAGGATTTATTTGCAGTTGCAAAAAACGTTGCGTCGAAATGCAAACGGCTGGAAAAGTGTTTTTTTGTTGTTGTTTTGTTTAGGCGGATAAAACGGTTTAATCAGGTTAGATTCCTGCATTTCAAAGAAACGGATGAAAATGTTTTCATATTTTTTTTTTTTCGATTGAAACTTGTTTTTTTTTTTCGTTTCAGTAATTTTTGTGAGTTTTTTTTTCTCGCTTAAACATTTGGAGCTAGTTTTATCATATATGTTATCATATGTTATTATATCATAATATGTTATAATATAATGTTATTATAGGCGGATATTAAGGTGTAATCAGATTAGATCAGTACACTTCTGAGACACAAGAAAGTTTTTTCTTGGTTCAAATTTTTTTGTGCGTTTGAACTTTTGCCACTAGTTTATTTACTATGTCATCATAAATATATAATATAGTGTTACTATATATGTTATTATATATGTTTTAGTAGAATTAGCAAATGGAATTTTTTCAAAAAGTGTCAAAAAGCAAACTGAGCTCCAAAAAAGTTTTTTTTTTAGCGGATTTTTGTTTATTTTGTTACCGTTAGATTTCTTTCATGCATTTCAGATTTTTGCATTTGGATTTTTTGGCGCTAGTTTCACGTGTTGGGGCGGTCCTTTACTCTGATTGGCTGGTGAGAATGTGATTGGCAGCAGTTGACTAGGAATTTGCGAAACTTTGTTTCAAACAAAAATGTGAAGATTGTAAAAGAAAAAAATAAATTGGTGAAAAGGTTAAGGCATTTCACCTCATCGTTCTTTTTCTTCTTCTTAATCTTCTTCTTCATCTCTACTTCTTCTTTTTCTTCATCTTCATCATCTTCTTCTTGGCACGTCTTGGCTTCTCCTTCTTCTTCATCATCTTCTTCTTGGCACGTCTTGGCTTCTCCTTCTTCTTCATCATCTTCTTCTTGGCACGTCTTGGCTTCTCCTTCTTCTTCATCATCTTCTTCTTGGCTCATCTTGGCTTCTTCTTCTTCTTCATCTTCTTCTTCTTCTTCTTGGCACGTCTTGGCTTCTCCTTCATCTTCTTCTTGGCATGTCTTGGCTTCTCTTTCTTCTTCATCTTCTTCTTCTTCTTCTTCTTCTTCTTGGCTCATCTTGGCTTCTTCTTCATCTTCTTCTTTTTGGCACGTCTTGGCTTCTCCTTCTTCTTCATCTTCTTCTTCTTCTTCTTGGCACGTCTTGGCTTCTCCTTCTTCTTCATCTTCTTCTTCTTGGCACGTCTTGGCTTCTCCTTCTTCTTTTTCATCTTCTTCTTGGCACGTCTTGGCTTCTTCTTCATCTTCTTCTTCTTCTTCTTCTTGGCACGTCTTGGCTTCTCCTTCTTCTTCATCTTCTTCTTCTTCTTCTTCTTCTTCTTGGCTCATCTTGGCTTCTTCTTCATCTTCTTCTTTTTGGCACGTCTTGGCTTCTCCTTCTTCTTCATCTTCTTCTTCTTCTTCTTGGCACGTCTTGGCTTCTCCTTCTTCTTCATCTTCTTCTTCTTGGCACGTCTTGGCTTCTCCTTCTTCTTTTTCATCTTCTTCTTGGCACGTCTTGGCTTCTTCTTCATCTTCTTCTTCTTGGCACGTCTTGGCTTCTCCTTCTTTTTCATCTTCTTCTTCTTGGCACGTCATCTTCATCATCTTCTTTTTCTTGGCTCTTCTTCACTTCTTTGTCTTCTTCATCATCATCTTCATCATCTTCTTCTTCTTCTTCCAGAAAACCACAACCTGAGCCCCGAGGAGAAGGCGGCGCTCGTCTCCAGCACCAAGTCTCCCATCTCGTTCCTGAGCAAGCTGGGCCAAAGCATCGCCATCTCACGCAAACGCAACCCCAAGGTAGCCACGCCCACCCCGCCCTTCACCTCTGACCTCTGACCTGTGACCTCTGACCTGTGACAGGACAAGAAGGAGAAGGAGCTGGACGGGCAGGGCAAGAGAAGGAAGACCAGCCAGGCGGGGCAGCCCGAGGAGGTAGGTGTCCACAAAAACTATACACCTGCAGAAATAACAGAATAAAAGGAGTAAAACATGAGTAAAAAAAAGGTCAAATCAAGTCAAATCATCTGCCAATTGGGTGAGAAATTTTACAGCGTGAGACGTATGGAATCAGATTAGTGCCAAAAATATCGCTCTTTTTTTTTTTTTTTGCATACGTTTTCGTTCGAAACTTTTTTTTTTTCGCTTCAGATTCTTTGTTCGTTTTTTTTTGCGTTTGGAGTTTTGTCCCAAGATTCACGTGGGGGATTCCCTTCTCTGATTGGATGGCGAGAATGTGATTGACTCGAAAACGTAAAGAAAAACAAAAAAACGACCGTATATGTGAAGCATTTTCATTCTTTTTTTATCGAAATTTACGTTTGATATTTTTGGCACTAATCTAATTCCATAGAAACGAGTCGTATTTTCTCGAATCGGGCAAATTCACCCTTCACTCGTATTTCCAAGCTCGTTAAATTATCTTGAATGAAACAAAACGAGATGTATTGTGTCGTTTTAAGGTTTTTGTCTCGTGAGGGATGTATTTATTGCAGCTAGGAGGCGGTCTTTATAACGCCGGCCAATCACAACGCGAGACACACACACACACACACACACACACACACACTCTCACTCGTGCTTGCTGTGAGGCGACAGCGCCACCTAGTGAGCTTTCTAGTCATTACTTTTATATTTATTCATTACTATATTATCACTTTTATTTAGTAATAATAGATATTACTTTTTCACACAAACTGCCAAAATTTAAAATTACCTTGATATAAACGTGAACATTTGCCTTTTATCTCTACTTGGGTAAATAAATAATCACGTTTCATCACTTGGTTGTAATCGGATGGATAATCAGTTTATTTTGTGGTTACGATGAAAAACTCCACTCTTTTCTATATTTACTTGGTGGAGAACTGGACGATATTAAATCCAGTAAACATGAAAATACGAACGAAGCAAAAAAGCTGTAAAACGACAGCGAACGCACGTTATTTTACAACATTTGCTACATTTATGGCCAAAGGTGGAATTTTAGCTCTCAGGGAAACAACAGGAAGTGTTGAGCAGCATCATCATCATTGGTGGGAACGAAGTACCGCATTTATGTGAATATAAGCCCCGCCTCCCTTTTTTTGAAACGTAAAATTGTTTTAATATGCGAACATAAGCACCTCATTACTGTACAGGTGTTCTGACTTTCCAGAAACCAAACATTTTGTCTAAATATTTATTTTAACAATGCTTAATTTGTGACACTTTTTTTTTTCTTTAAATAGAGGAAAAATACTAATGTTAAATATTATTTGTAAATGTAGTGGAGCGTATCTCCAGTAGGGGGTGCTATTATACCACTTGCTATGTCCATATATGGGCGTATTCTGGGTTTCACCGTGAGACCGAGGACAGAGTTCGCCATGTTGTTGCGTTTCGTTTAATTCATTTTATTTATTAGTTCTTCCAGTGTTGTTTAGCCACTGCTGCGTCTTCTGTCTTCAGCCGTCTTTAGAACCCACATTTAAAGAAACAAATGAGGACACGACGTATTGCAATTTATTTGTTGAAATTGACGCTTGTATTTACGCGCGTGTTTGAAATCTGCGAATATAAGCTCCGCCTACGTTTTTAAGCGTCTAAAATTGGGCTTCAAATCGATGGCTATATTCACGTAATCACAATAATAGCAACAAAAGATTTCTATAATTCGATATTTCGATAATAGAAACAAAGTTGTCAGATTATGTTTGTGAAGCTGGTGGGCGTCGGCCGGGTGGGCGTGGCCGTGACGAGCGTCTGATGTTCTCAGGAGGAACCTCACAGACAGAATCCAGACGACCGCACCCTTGACTCCGCCCCCGCCGCCGCCCACAACAGCAACAAGGTGAAGTCGATGGCCAATCAGCTGCTCGCCAAGTTCGAGGAAAACGCCCCGGCGCCGCCCAGCGGCCTCAAGCGACAGGTCAGTCTCGGGTCACTTCCTGTCCCGCCCACTCCACTCCTCCCCGCCCTTTTTCTCTGTTTATTTGCCTTATTTGAACTCTTTTCACTCCAGCTGTTGCCTTTTCATTCTGGTTTTTCTTCACTTCCTTCCCTCGCTCTTCACCGTCCACAGGGCGGCGCTCTGCCCACCTCGCCACTCATTATGACTGCGGCCCCGCCCTCTGTGAAAGAGACTCCGGTCTCTGATTGGAGAAAGGTGGGATAACTCCGCCTTCAGGCTGCTGTGGATTAGCCGTCGTGCTAGCGCTTTTCATGCTAATTAGCCTAACATGCTAATTAGCCGCTAGCTAGTGAAACGTCAGCATTGCTGTGGGAATCATTGTAGGAGTTTTTACAGATGTTTGTTTTATCGTTTTGTAGGGGAATTGGACCCGTGATATTGTTTTATCTTTACGTTTTTTTCATTGTTAGCATTGTTTTTTCATTGTAATAACTCGCGCAGAATCAAAGAGAGACGATCTGATTGGTTTGAGATCTACGGTGTAATCTACGTTGAAAAAAACGAATCCAATAACAGAATGTCATAGTTAGCGCGTAGTGCCGCGTTTCTTGAATGACTTGTAGTTGTGGAGTTGTGTATTTTTTTGTGTTGTTGTGTTTTCAGACTTTTACCAACTTTTCCAGTATCTGCAGTCTATATTTTGCTTCAAAAGGAACAACTGTTCCTCTCAGGCCTTATTCAGCGCGGCACGACAAACTATCGTTTTCGAAGTGCCGTGTTTTTCGCACAGCAAATCCTAACAAAGGTTTAAAAACCGAGTGTGCGCCGAATAACCCGATTAATAAAAACTCGCCTTATAGTCGGTAAAATACGGTAAGTTTTGTTCGTCAAAGTTCTCGCTAGGTGTTATTTTCCCGCTAGGTGTTATTTTTCTGGCTTGTGTGTGTGTTAAATGCACGTGTTTTGTGTGTTCAGAGACGCACACAGTTACAGGAACAGATGAGTTACCGCTATAAAGAGCGAGTGAGAAGCCAAACTGTTCTTCTGGAGCCGGAGCAGGAACAGACAGTGAGAAGCTTCACTAGTCCAGCAGACTCCCTAGAAACTCCAGCCTGTTCACACCAAACACACGTGAAAAAAACGAGAAAATAAACAACTCAATCAGTAAAAAATGTATTAAATCCAGTAAAATGATCTGCCAATGAGGTGAGAAAATGTTACTAGAAAGACAAAAAAGATCGTGTTACACGGTAGATTTGTTTCTGCATTTCAGTTCGTATTGGCTTTAATATAAAAAAGTAGCTAAGAAGTAATATAGCTAAAAAGTAGCTAGTTTCTTAATCGAGAAACAGAAAAAGAATCGTGTTCTTAAAGTAAGAACATTTCACTTGACGTTTCTCGTTTCATGAAGTTGAAACAATGTCTACTTTGAAAAATGTCTCGATTTAGTGTAAAATGTCATCAAAAATAGCATTTTTTTTCTAAGAAAGAAATTCCCCATTTTTTTTAATTAAGCATAATTTATATAAGTCGTCTCTCACTCTTAATCTTAACATAGTTCATTTATTTTGTAAGAGAAAATAACGAGATTTATTGTCTAATTTCAAGGTTTTTTAGCTTGTCAAGAATGTATTTTTTTGAGCGAGTGTCCTGCAGTTCCACTCTCTGACACAAGGTGGCATGATTTTAAAATATCGTATTTACGCAAATATTTTTTCACTTTTAGTTCAAGTTCGAGTTGATTTATAGAGCGCTTTTCTCAGTACCAGACCAACACAAAGACGCTATGCGGAATTTGGAAAGAATAAAAAAATCATTAATAAAAAGCAATAAAGGAGCATTTCACAGTAATTCCACATGTGTGCACGTAAATATAAGCGCACGTTTACCACGTTTTACAAATAAACGATTCACCTAAACACGGTATTCAAATACGTTTTTGTTTTGTTTCTAATCAGGTTAATAATAACAAGACAATTAAAGTGATACAATAACAAATCACAACGATACAGTGATACATTATTACAGTTAAAAAGCAACAATGAGCAAGACAGTTAAAGTAGACACAGCGTTGTTATAACCGCAGACTCGCACTGATTGTGTTTTCCTGCGTAATAACAACTACACATCCAATCAGAGCAGCGTGTAATAAACAATATAAGATGAACAAATGGACAATAAAACGCAACATGCTTACAAAGGCGCCAGTCTGTTTATCTGATGGATTTTGCAATAGCGTAGATACGTCACACATTCATGAATTACATTTGTATACATTTTTATGAATTTAACACTTTAACACAACAACTCTCTCTCTCTCTCTCTCTCTCTCTCTCTCTCTCTCTCTCTCTCTCTCTCTCTCTCTCTCTGTCTCTCTCTCTCTCTCTGGGCTGATGGAGAGTAATGATTGGTGCTCTGCTCATTATTCCAGCTCTTCCCTTCTCGTGGTTTGTAGGCGGCGGTGGTCTAGATGTGGTCTAGATGTGGTTTAGATGGCGTGGTGAGTGCGGTGGGTCTCGGCGAGTGATGAAGTGTTGTGTTCTAGTCATTCTCTCCATCCATCTCATCCTGTCTGTGTGTGTGTGTGTGTGTGTGTGTGTGTGTGTGTGTGTGTGTGTGTGTGTGTGTGTGTGTGTAAACACAGCAGCTGATTGGACGGTGGCTTGTGGTTTCTCTCTCTGAAGGTCTCGGAGGTCTCCAGGAGCTGCCCTAAGAAAACCATCCTGCTCTCTCCTCCCTCTCTCTCTCCTCCTCTCCTGCCTCACTCTCAGGTGAACGACTCTCTGCTCTCTCTCATTTCTACCTTACGCACTTTACCTCTGAGGCTTGTGCTCGTCCATTCCTGAAGATGTGGTGTAAAGTACTTGAGTAAATTGACTTTGTTACTTAAGTACCCCCCCATCTACTTTGTACTTGAGTTTTAAAATGTGAGCTACTTTTCCTCTCTGTTCATCTGTATCTTTACTCCACTACATTTGAACAGACACTTACCGTTACTTGCTACATTGTTACTTTGGGATGGAGTAATTTCTACAGTACTTTTTTCCTGTACTTTTACTCCAGGTTGTTTTTCACATACTTTTTACACCTCTGTCTCATTTTTTTTTTTTTACCTGTCAGTGCTTTGCACAAGTCTGTGCTCTCCGAATACTTTAGAATCCCACTGACGTGAATTTTTCGTTGCGTTTTAAGCCTGATGGACTTAAATAAGATCAGTAGATTGTGGTGATGTTTCTAATGTGGCCATAAAAATTAAAAATCTACAAACTCGAAATGGTTTGATCTACGTCAAAGTTGCACATTTCATCGCATATTCATCACGTCGCGATCGGATGTGATGTGTTATTACACATTTACAGAGTGTTGACGCTCGATTTGTCACCTCTGATCGTTTGTCATCGTGGCAGATTATTGATTAAACGTTGAACAATCACTGACGTTTTGGGAACCCTATAGATTATTCATAGATGATTCAGCTGGTTATTACACAATTTTTTTTTTCATTGATGTTGGTTATTACACTGTTTGTTATCACCAACCCGATGGCACAGATTGGCACGGGCGGAGCAGTGGGCAGCACTGTTGGAGGACCGGTTCACGTCGTAACTTTGAGGCCTAGTTGGGGACATTTGGTTTGGAGTTTGAATTTAAAAAAGCCTCGATTCGTCCCTCAGCGACAGAATATGTGGATAAAATATATATGTCTGCGTGGGTTTATACTGGGTCTCCGGCTTTCTCCTAAAGTCCAGAATCATGCAGACGAGTTGCCCGTTGTCTCGTGATTGGTCGCATTAATCAGCCAGTGGGTGTGTCCCACCTTCAGGCCAGAGCTGCTGGGATTGGCTCCAGCTCCTCGTGACCCAGAAATCGAAACGTGAGGCGGACGAACAGTGCGTTTGCATGAGTGAATCCAGCGCTCGGTCTTTCATCGGTGTGTGCGCGTTCACAGGAAGTCGTGGGAAAGCTAGAGTCCGAGAGTCACGGCGCCGAGCCTGAGGGCCGAAAGGACGGACCACAGGTAGAGGTGTTCAGAACACCACCAGCTTCTAGAAGATAATTCACCTAGACCCGGTCTGAAATGTTTCTGTCCCCGAATCCTCCTAAGGTGATGGAGAAGCCTTCTCGTCTCTTTATGGAGCGTTGGCTTGAGAGTCACGGCCTGGCCTCGTCTGAGCAGGAGCAGGTACCTGTGTGAGCATGAGCACATGACCTTTAACCTCCTGACCCGTGACGGACACACACGGCCCCTCCGTCCAGAGCGTAGCCAAGCCAGCAATGACCGAGGTGCTTGCTTGTGATTGGTTAGGAGTGATATCATAATGCGTTGTAGTTAGGGTTAGAGTTGTTAGAATGTTAGGGTTAGAGTGTTAGGGTGTAAGGGATAGGGGTGTTGGGGTTTAGTGTTAGGGGTGTTTGGGTTTAGGGTTAGAGTGTTAGCGTGATAGGGTTTCGTGTTAGGGGTGTTAGGGTTTTGGGTGTTTGGGTTTAGGTGACGGATAGGGTTGTAGTTTATAAAGATTGGTATTCATTTTGATTGCACTGGCCTATCGGTGTTAGGATTAGAGTGTTTGAGTTAGGGTGTTATGGTTTGGTGTTAGGGGTGTTAGGGTTTAGAGTTAGGGGTGTTAGGGTTTAGAGTTAGGGGTGTTAGGGTTTAGGGTTAGAGTGTTAGGATGTTAGGGTGTTAGGGTTTAGAGTTAGGGGTGTTTGGGTGTTAGGGTTAGGGGTGTTATGGTGTTAGGGTTTAGAGTTAGGGGTGTTTGGGTGTTAGGGTTAGGGGTGTTGTGGTGTTAGGGTTTAGAGTTAGGGGTGTTTGGGTGTTAGGGTTAGGGGTGTTATGGTGTTAGGGTTTAGAGTTAGGGGTGTTTGGGTGTTAGGGTTAGGGGTGTTATGGTGTTAGGGTTTAGAGTTAGGGCTGTTTGGGTTAGAGTGTTAGGATGTTAGGGACAGGGTCAGAGTTGAGGGTCCATGAGGGTCCATCTGCCCATTACAACACATTTTATCAAATTTGTCTCTTACATTCCCCTCATCCATCCTTCTATCTTTATTGATCTATGTTTTAATATTTAAGAGGAAGGCCTCGCACTTCCCCGCAGAGCCGTGGTGTCACGTGCGGGACGTCAACTCCCACCGACCCCTGCGCTCTTCCGGTTCTTTTCGTCAGGTAGCCACGGCGCATGGTGTGTGTGTCTCTAACCGTCCTGGATTCCTCACTAGTGTGCACGGTCCAGTGTGCTTGATCATAAGAACTGATATCGTGTCTTATGTAAGGGACTTAAACTGAGCGACATAGTGTGGTAGGGCAGTGTAGGGTGGAGTAGGGTATGGTCAGGTAGTATAGGGTAGGGTGGTGTTGGGGAATGGTCGGAAAGGGTGGGGTAGGCTATGGTCAGGTAGGACAGGACAGGGTAGGCTGGGGTATAGTCAGGTAGGATAGGGTGGAATCGGATGGGGTGGGGTGGGGTATGGGCGGGTAGGATAGGGTAAGGTGGTGTATGATAGGGTAGGACAGGGTAGGGTGGAGTATGGTCGGGTAGGATAGGGTATGGTCGGGTAGGGTAGGGTAGAGTAGGGTATGGTAGGGTAGGGTAGGGTATGGTCGGGTAGAGTATGGTATGGTAGGGTAGGGTGAGGTGGGGTATGGTCGGGTAGGACAGGGTATGGTCGGGTAGGACAGGGTATGGTCAGGTAGGGTAGAGTAGGGTATGGTAGGGTAGGGTAGATTAGGGTATGGTAGGGTGGGGAGGGGTATGGTCGGGTAGGACAGGATAGGGTGGGGTGGGGTAGGGCGGGGTATGGTCGGGTAGGGTGGGGTAGAGAAGGGTAGGGTAGGGTAGGGTATTGCACGTTGTAGGGATATTGCTAATATATACGTTGGGAATGTGAGTGCTAGTATAAGTGCTTGTATTAATACTCGATGCTCGGAGTGTTTGATTTGTCTACCATTGATTCACTGAGTTTAACGTGAACATGAAGTGGTTTTCCGGAGAATGATTTTGCACCGTTTCTGAAACAGACGTCTTGTCGGATAACTTGGCCTGGTTTTTCTCTCTAATCAAGTTCTAAAATCTCGCGTGTCAACTTGTTCTCCGAAGCCCGATGCTTCATTCCTTTTCATGTTGCTTTTCTGCTCCATTTGCGTCTTTGAAGCGTTGCGTAAAGATGTACACGGGGGGCGTCGGCTCCCTGACCGAACAAATAGCCAATCAGCTTCAAGCTCGGAACCACCCCAGACCCGCCTTCCAGAAACGGGCTTCGGTAAGAGTTCCCGGGGTTGGTGGACGGCTCGCTGGCGGAATACTTTCTGAATTATGTCCTATTGTTCTTATGGTTTGGGCTTCACAATGTTTACATTTTCAAAAAATGTAAAAAGTGCTTTTTCGGGCAAATTGAAACGAGGAACGGTGTTTCTCCGCAGGGTTCCTTAAGGAAGGAGTTCCCTCAGAACATCGGAGGAAGCGACGTGTGTTTCTTCTGCCGTAAGCGTGTCTACGTGATGGAGCGTCTCAGTGCCGAGGGAAAGTTCTTCCACCGCAGCTGCTTCAAGTGCGACTACTGCGGCACCACGCTGCGTCTGTCCTCGTACGCCTTCGACCTGGAGGACGGTACGTGCCCCGTTTCAATAAACGCACAATAAACGTATTTACGACAATATAAGCCCACCTTTTCCCCACAAGGGGGTGCTTACTTTCACATATTTCAAATGTACTGAAACATTAGCCACGCCACGACATTTAGCAGTGGCTAAATAACCCTGGACGAAATAAAAACAAATCTACCGCTACATCGTAGAATCCCAGAATACGCCACAATATGGACATAGCAAGTGTAATAATAGCACCCCCTACTGGATATACACTCTACGACATTTATAAATAATAATTTGGTATTATTATAATTGTTAAAATAGCCGTTATGGTTTTTTCTCTATTTTTCAAGTACATCGAAGTGAAATTTCGAAGACGAATCACGAAATTTCACGAAATCGAGTAAAATTAGGTTTAGGTATTTACGTAGTCAGAAATGTTTCTGGAAAGTCAGAACATCGGGATCTATGTCTAGATCCACTCATAAGTTTGAAAATCACTTAAAGATTTTTCTGTTTCTGCTATGATATTGTAATCATTGATACCAAACAGTTTAAATACTTTGTGACATCAAAACGTGACTTGATTCAATGTTCTTACATGTGTCCAAATCAACACAAAGTCCTCTTTTTACTTTTAGTTGATGCTTTTCAGCGTCACCTTGTATTGTGATTGTCAAAAAAATCTCAGTTTTTTTTAAGCCTCTAAAGAAGCAATTTTTTCGAGTCGAGTTACGTCAGTCATTGATTTGCTAGAAATCAAACCCACAATCCCGGCTCTGGAATAATCCAGAGTTTATCATGGTTGTTGATTCCAGTCCGGAGCTCGTCGACCTTCAGTTGAATGCTTTGTTTTTCAAATTCAAATTTAATTTGTCACATACATACATGAGTTTTTGATCGTTCCAGCATTTAAACACGCGGATGGGGGAGATAAGACAAAATGATGAAGAACAGAAATACGATAAAAACAATAGATATAAAGACAAAATATGAAATATGAATAAAGATACAAAAGTTCCAAGATCAAAAACACAATCAAATAACGTCGAAAGATTAACAGTACAAAAACGTGAGTAAATACAAAAAAAGTGACTAAGGTGTGTAAAATGTTTTCCCGCCTGCTCTTTTTGTAAAGACGTCGTGTTGAAGTTAGTGAAGAAGTGAAGCCGTCTCTGAAACATTCCAAAGATTGTTGATGGTTAACGCCGTCACGAGTCCACACAGCGGGAACATTGTTCTCCCGGACAGAGACGGCGTTCCGAGACGTTCCCACGCTGATGTTCCCACATGTGCTGCTGTAGGGAAGTTCTACTGCAAACCGCACTACTGCTACCGGCTCTCCGGCCAGGCTCAGAGGAAGAGACCCGCCCCCGCTCCGGCTCCGCCTCCAACTCCGCCTCCCCCCGACTCTAAGGTAGGACGCCTCTGCTCAGGCCGCGTGTCGCGAACCTCACGCTTCATCACCGCAGGAGTCACCCGCCGCCGACCCCACCGTCGACGCCCCACAGCCCGCCTCGGCCAATCAGGACCCTGCCCAGCCCCCCCCCTCAGGTACAGCCTCTCCTCTCTAGCCTGTGACTCGCTTTTCTCCACTCAGCCATTTCTCTTGCCTATTCGTCTATCCATTCTTCTCTCTCCACTCATCCCTCTTTCGCTATTCGTCTATCCATTCTTCTCTCTCCACTCATCCCTCTTTCTCTATTCGTCTATTCATTCTTTTCTCTCCACTCATCCCTCTTTCTCTATTCGTCTATCCATTCATGCCTCCACTCATCCCTCTTTCTCTATTCGTCTATCCATTCTTCTCTCTCCACTCATCCCTCTTTCTCTATTCGTCTATCCATTCTTCTCTCTCCACTCATCCCTCTTTCTCTATTCGTCTATCCATTCTTCTTTCTCCACTCATCCCTCTTTCTCTATTCATCTATCCATTCTTCTCTCTCCACTCATCCCTCTTTCTCTATTTGTCTATCCATTCTTCTCTCTCCACTCATCCCTCTTTCTCTATTCGTCTATCCATTCATGCCTCCACTCATCCCTCTTTTTCTATTCGTCTATCCATTCATGCCTCCACTCATCCCTCTTTTTCTATTCGTCTATCCATTCTTCTCTCTCCACTCATCCCTCTTTCTCTATCCGTCTATCCATTCTACTCTCTCCACTCATCCCTCTTTCTCTGTTCGTCTATCCATTCTTCTCTCTCCACTCATCCCTCTTTCTCTATTTGTCTATCCATTCTTCTCTCTCCACTCATCCCTCTTTCTCTATTCGTCTATCCATTCATGCCTCCACTCATCCCTCTTTCTCTATTTGTCTATCCATTCTTCTCTCTCCACTCATCCCTCTTTCTCTATTCGTCTATCCATTCTTTTCTCTCCACTCATCCCTCTTTCTCTATTCGTCTATCCATTCTTCTCTCCACTCATCCCTCTTTCTCTATTCGTCTATCCATTCATGCCTCCACTCATCCCTCTTTCTCTATTCGTCTATCCATTCTTTTCTCTCCACTCATCCCTCTTTCTCTATTCGTCTATCCATTCTTCTCTCTCCACTCATCCCTCTTTCTCTATTCGCCTTACTGTTTTTCCCACGCATCCAATATCCATCCATTCCTCCCTTCATCCATCCATCCCTCCACTGATGTCTCCACTCCTCTTTCTATTCTTCTTGCTGTTTCTCCACCCATCCATTTTCTTACCTATCCATCCATGTATCTCCTCTTTTCCTTCTCTCTCTTTTCTTCTAGCTGTTTCTCCACTCATCCATTTCTCTTGCCCATCCATCTATCCATTCATGTCTCTCCACTCTTCCATCTTTCTCTATTCGTCTATCCATTCATGTCTCTCCACTCATCCCTCTTTCTCTATTCGTCTTACTGTTTCTCCACGCATCCACTATCCATCCATTCCTCCCTTCATCCATCCATCCCTCCATTGATGTCTCCACTCCTCTTTTTCTATTCTTCTTGCTGTTTCTCCACCCATCAATTTTCTTGTCTATTCATCCATCCATCCTTGTCTCTCCTCTTTTCCTTCTCTCTCTTTTCTTCTAGCTGTTTCTCCACTCATCCATTTCTCTTATCCATTCATCTACTGATTGACCCGACTCAATCCTAACTCAAGACACCTTTTAAAACCAACATTTGTTGGTAAATGAATTAACATTTTAGAGACAAATCTTGAGTTTATTGAAGTTAATCATATGGTCTAAAGATCATTTGGTACGTTTGTATGTTATCCATTAAAAATATTTGTAATACATTTTACAATTTATTGTGATTTGCATAATAATAATAATAATAGTGATGAAACAAAACAAACAACAATAATAATGATAAATAATAATAATATGTTGTTACTGTATGTATTAGTTATTGTTTAACTACAGTTCAAGTAAAATGATTAGGTATTTTTATGAGATATTCTGCAGCTGCACCTTTACACACATATTTTTACATTTTGCGTGTAAAGCATGTTTGTATGATTTATTAGGTAATGTCAGACAAATTAGTTTTTTTTTTTTTTTACATTTTTCAATTAAAATTTTATAATAATCATTGTTATTATCACAATAGTTTACATACTGAATTAAATGAATGCTAATTAGTGCAATGAAGTTGTAATTTTATTTACAATTTAATTATTTATTACATTATAATTTCACTGATTTATTCCCTAATCAAACCTATATAATAATAATAATAATAATAATATTTTATTAATAATAATAATAATAATAATAATAATAATAAAAAAAACCTACAACACTAGAACCACCTCGGGAGTAAATAGGAAGGAAAAGACCCTCTGCTTTAGGAGTGGGCGTCACTAACGGTTTCTGTCTCCGCCCACCGCAGTGACCGAGGTGAACGGGGGGGCGGAGCCCAGCGTTCCCAAACGTCTGCGCGGAACTCCGGAGCGAATCGAGCTGGAGAACTACCGCCTGTCCCTCATGAGGGAGGAGGAGCTGGAGGAGGTGCCAGAGGAGACGCAGGCGGAGCACAACCTCAGCAGCGTGCTGGACAAGACCGCCCACGTGGAGGAGGGGTCCAGGTACACCCCGCCCTGCCTGTCAGAGAGCAACGTTAGTGGGCGTGTCAGCAAGGGGGTGTGTTTGTGTGCGCATTAGGGAGTGTTAGATAGTTAGGGGTGTGTCATCTTGAGTTTGTTTTAGGGAATGGGTGTGTCAATAAATGGGTGTGTCAGGGAATGGGTGTGTCACTGAGTGGGTGTGTCAATAAATGGGTGTGTCAGGGAATGGGTGTTAATAAGATTGTGTGTTACAGGGAATGGGTGTGTCAGTTGTAAAGGTGTCAACAAAGGGGTGTGTCTGTTTGAGTGTGTGTATGTGAGCTTGTATGTTACTGGGAAAGGGCGTGTCAGCAAGGGGGTGTGTTCTCATGCTTGTGTGCGCATTAGGGAGTGTGTCAGTTAGGGGCGTGTCATCTTGAGATTGTTTTAGGGAATGGGTGTGTCCACGAGTGCACCAGCGGGAGTGTCTGTTTTAAGGAATGGGCATGTCACTGAGTGGGTGTGTCAGGGAATGGGCGTTCATGATAGTGTCTGTTTCAAGATATGGGCGTGTCACTGAGTGAGTGCACCAGTGGGAGTGTCTGTTTCAAGATATGGGCGTGTCACTGAGTGAGCGCACCAGTGGGAGTGTCTGTTTCAAGGAATTGGTGTGTCACTGAGTGGGTGTGTCAATATATGGGTGTGTCACTGAGTGGGTGTGTCAATAAAAGGGGTGTGTCAGGATATGGGCGTGTCACTGAGTGAGTGCACCAGTGGGAGAGTCTATTTTAAGGAATGGGTGTGTCACTGAGTGGGTGTGTCAATAAAGGGGTGTGTCAGGGAATGGGAGTCCTTGAGAGTGTGTTTCGGGGAATGGGCGTGTCACTGAGTGGGCGTGTCAATAAAGGGGTGTGTCAGGGAATGGGAGTCCATGAGAGTGTGTTTCGGGGAATGGGCGTGTCACTGAGTGGGCGTGTCAGTTGGAGTGTGTGTTCTCTTCTGCAGCAGCTCTGAGTCTGACATGGAGGAGGAGGATGAGGAGGAGGAGGAAGAGGAGGAGGCGGGCCCGTCTGATCTGGGGGGCGTGCCCTGGAAGGAGGCGGTGGAGCTCCACGCCAAACTGAAAGGAGGAAGTGACACGGGTCCTGATGGAGAGATGGAGGAGGATGAGGAGGAGGATGAGGAAGACGAGGAGGAGGAGGAGTCTAGTGATGGTAAGCGCCTTCATTGTCCATGTGAAGATGCTGAATTAAACAGAGTCTTATCAGGACGTTATCTCTGATGTCCTCTCTGTCTCTCTCTCTCTCTCTCTCTCTCTGTCTCTCTCTCTCTGTCTCTCTCTCTCTCTGTCTCTCTCTCTCTGTCTCTCTCTCTGTCTGTCTGTCTCTCTCTCTGTCTCTCTCTGTCTCTCTCTCTCTCTCTTTGTCTCTCTCTCTCTCTCTCTCTCTCTTTCTGTTTCTCTCTCTCGGTGAGACTGTGTGAAGGACAGATTGTCTGATCGGATGGTTTTTCTTCTTGTCTGCTCTCGTTCGTCTTCACACGGACAATTGATTTTTGTTGTTTAAGACAAAAGATCAAATCAGCCACAGGATTCGCCTCGGTGTGTGTGCGCAGATGGATGAAAATCTGTATTGAGCGAATATAAGAAACATATATAACAAACAAAATATAACACTATTTTCAAAATTTCTGTTATTATTAATTTTTAATAAATGCAACATAATATAATATGCCATGCCATGTCATGTCATACTATACAATACAATACTATAATATCATATACTGTACTGCTCCACATCACACCATGCCATACTAAAATAATAATAATAATAATAATAATAATAATAATAATACGAGTATTTGTGAGGCGCTTGTCTTTATCTAATCCCTATGAATCTACAGTGGCGATCATAATGAGCCACACCTGGGTGACACTAGCGCGGCTCTCTGGCTCTATTCATTGCATTTTCATCGAACCAAAAGTGAAAAAACTGCATCTGTGATTAATTAGCGTTAAAAAAATGTAACTCCATTAAGCACTTAAAGTTAATCGCGTGCGTTAACTAGTTAACTTTGACAGCCCTAAATATAATATAATATAATATAATATATTATAATATAATATAATATAATATAATAATTGTAAGAATGTAATTGTTCTCTTGATGGTGAGTTGTGTCTCTCCGTGGCTCCGTGTAGCGGGCGAGTATTTTCCGTGGGAGGCGGAGCTTGTGTCGGCGCTGTGGCTGGAGGTTGTAGTAGGTGAAGAGGAGTTGTGTTCTTCCGAAGGTAGAGATGCTCCGGCTTTACTCACCGGTGGGACTGTGAACGTTTGGCATGACAGTCATTTTATTAACCGTTTATTAACTGTTTAGTGATCTAGTGTGTGGAGATTTATTTTGCCTGGGCTGTTTCACACTTGGTTGACTTTTGTATTTTGTGAACATTTTTGGAATTTAATTTTGCACAAACTTTGCATTTTCCAAGTTGCGTGATGCTTTTGTTGTACTATTTCTATTGGTTAAGTTTTGTTTATTAATCTGGATTAAAATAATTCCAAGTGAAATAAATTTCAGGAACATTAATTTGCAAACATCTCATTTCCATTTATATAATATTTATGATTTCTTTATGGTTTTATTTGATTTAAAAAAATTCTAGTTCTTCTAGATTTGTCTTCTAGATTTCTTCTAGATTTTTCTTCTAAATGTGTCGATTTATGTAATATTGATATGATATGATGTAGTATGATATGATCAATATTATATACCATTTTTTCTTTGAGGTTTTATTTCATCACGCTTTACCTTATTTTTCTTTTTTTTAGATTTGTAGAAATGTAAATAAAACTAAATGTAAACATATTTGTGTTGAATAAAGACTTGAGGAAGACTTGAAGAAATGACGTGGGAATCATCGTAAGCTAGTATTTCCACATTATACAATATTCATATGATATAATATGATTAATAGTACATGTGATTTTTTTATGCTTTTACTTGATTATGATTTACTTTGTTTTTCTTCTAACTATGTGTATTTATACACATATATATATTATTTCTTGTAGACTTGAAGAAAGTCTTGTAAACACATAATTACAATAAAAATTGTTTATTTATGATCTCTTTTTTTTGCCTTAGTTGAACTTTAATTAATAATCACATTAACTCACTAATATACAGCATGTTATGCCAATAATAACGAGCACAAAGGCCAAATTCTAAAGTGATAACAATAAAAATATGTAAATAAATAAATGAATGAAAAGACTCGTGTCTTAAAATAAAAGATGTGTGCGCTGTAATTCACTCTCTGTCTCTCTCTTTCTCTCTCTCAAACCTTTAGTGTGAAATCATTCTGCATCTTTACCGGTTTTAATAAATGATGGACGAGCTATTGCATGTTATTTCTGAAGATTGTTCTTTATAGTCGAAAAAACGACACTCTATTCTGTCTCTCTCTCTCTCTCTCTCTCTCTCTCCTCATTTGACCTTTTCCAAAACCAACATTTTTTTGGTTTCCCCTGTCAACGGAATCTTGAAAACAAACTAAAAACGGAAGCCGCTAGAAAGGTGGGAGGTCAGCTGACCGCTGAGCGCGTAGATGACTCCGCCTCCCGGAAGACCAAGCCCACCTCCAGCAGTCTCCTCCGCCCATCAGCTTCACCTTTAGGATCCCAGCCATCGCTCACGCAGCCCACCTCCTCCACAGGTAACGCCGTGTGGAGGAGCTGTGTCAGGGCCGGGGGGGCGGAGCCTCTGGGGGCGTGGTCCTCTTTACACCTGGCATGAATATTCATCTGGACGGTGGATTGGTGTCATTAGTAAAACTATTATAGTCTGACGTTTATAAATGTGCGACATTCTGCGGCAAATCGTTCAAAAAATTCGTTGTGGCGAATTGAATTTTGCACACTTTTGTGCTCTTTTCCGATTGGCTCGCCCATTAAGACTGGAAAGTTTTTCTTAACCTCAAAAGTATTGCCAAAGAGTTAACAAGCGTTTTCTATTACGTGATGGTGCACAACATGTTAACATAGCGTATTGCTCCGCCCTAATTGCCAGGAGTCAAAGACTTTGTTTGCATGACGCCGCATATTCATCGTGTTCAAGTTTTTTTTTCCCTCCCTGCTCGTTTCCTTCTATCGTTTTGCTCGTCCTTCGTCAAAACTAAGCAGTTTATTTTTTGTGTCGGTATTCGTTTTGTATGTACGTCTCTATGTTGTCGCTCTGAATGTTATTGTGTGTCCTCTGTTTATATACCTGTTCTGTCTGTCTTTATCCTCGTTTCCCATTGGTTGAATTGTAGCCGACACCCACAAATCCATGCGTCACGAGGCAGTCGCGGCCTGGCTGGACTCCATGTCTAGAGGTAGACGACAAACTCTCCAGAAGCTTCTGATAGCGCTAACACACACACACACACACCAGTGCATGCTCAGGTCGAACACCGTTTGCTTTACGAAACCAGTTAACGCTGCTGCATGCCGACGCTGCCACATGGGATTGGATGGGGATTGCGTCTATGCCACGCTCCCTGCATCCTTGTGGACCACAAGGTGATCAAAGCCAAGCTAGAACCATCCAAGTCTCTGGCTCAGACCAAAAAGCTTCGGTTTGCCCGTCTTTGCTCTGGTCCGTCCATTCTGCGCGATGGAGAACCCTGAATAAGGAAGCGTGTCTGCTGGCGAGGGTTGTGTGGAGCCATCTGCCCATCAACGCTCACGTTCCTCGCATGCCTCACTGCTGATCTCATCTTCACCGCCACTAACTGTGTGTTGAACGGTTGACGACACTCGTTTTTTTACACGAGCACTTGCTGACCTGTTTGTGAGGTTCCTGAGAGCCTACAAGCCTTCAGCCATGCTCCAGATGTGCTTCTTGGTCACGTGACTGATCTTCTTCCTGTGGTCCTCAGAGCCCTGTGATGAGGAGGATGACCCAGAAGCAGAAGCAGGAACTCCTGACATGGAGCCAGGCACTGGAATAGATCAAGGTCTGTCCGGATTCGTTTGCCAGTGAAAGAGTTAATTACAGGAGCCTCCTGATTAAGTATGCAGGTTTTTGCCTAATTATCTGGGTTCAATATTTCTTAGTAGGACTGATTGAAAGCAACGTAGATGTTTATTTGGGTTTAATGGTGCACACGAGAGAGGAGATGTTCTGGTCAACTTTGAGGTGATTTCGAGACACTTCATATGTGGGCGTGGCCAGTCTTACGTACACACCCCCTTGTGTGTCAAGTAACCTCCAGATTTAACCTGCATACTTAAGAAGGAGGCTGACCACAATCACACATCTTCTCAAGCGCATCAGAAAGCAAAGCCAGCGCTTAGTGTTGAGGCTTTTTTTGTGTTGTAGTTCTTCATTCGCAAGGAACCCTAAAAGCACCATGTTTTCAGAATTGGTCCTCGGTTGTTGTTATTTTTTTCTCATCTTGGTTGTTGTTCCAATATCACAGAAGACATTCCATCGGATGTAGAAGTTGAAGCTCGCTCACGTTGCGCAGAAGAAGGTTTGGCACTTCTGGTGGATAATGGCCGACCAGAGACTCATGGACCGGGTTCCAGCACTGGTAATCATGGCTTCATGATGTTCATTCATATTAGTTTATCATTTATTGTCACGTGCACAGTAGCCTTCTATTTAAAGATGCATCTCAGAGACCATAAAACCTCTACTAGAAGGCCATGGCCTACCATCATGGTGGCCTTTTATTAGAGGTTTTACAGAAGTGCATAAATATTTTATCATGTTCACTTTGCGTCCATGAGCTGGAGGCTACTGTGAATGTGAGGGCACCACACGCTTTTTTGTGCACTTTGAGACCGTTAAAACTGTGAAAAGCGCCTTGCAAATGCTCAGAACTTGAACTTGAACCTTTTCCCTCTCCTCTTTTCAGAGAAAGCATCTCCAAGTCCGCGAGAATTGATTGTGGACGTTGTGATGTCTCCAGTACAAAAGCCCGTTTTACCAACGAATGAGGTAAATCGGAAATTGATTTACTATTTCTGCACTGGTGGGAAATGTCGTCCTTACTGTGTAATTACACTTACCTAACAGGTTACAGAGATCTCTCCTGTGGTGTTGGTCAAATCTCCTGGGGCACGCTTCTTTCCTGATCCCTACTTGCCCGACACCATCAAGTCTGACAGTGCCACACCACAGACTCCGAGTCCTCACTCTCCCCTTGTTCACATTCTGCCTGGATCTCCAATTCGCTCTCAGCCTTCTCCACAAGCCGACACTGCTTTTCCCAGATCTCCTGTCCAAGCTCAGCCCTGTGCCTGCTCTCCTACTGGCAACCCCCTGTCTCCAATATGTGCCCAATCCCAAGCTGGTCACGAGGTCCCTTCGTCCCTTTCGCCAATCTCCCCCGTCCGGACGCAGCCCGTTCCGGCAGTGACTTCCACGCCCTTGACGAAAGCTTCCACTGAGACTAAAGCCAATGGCATTTTGCGCCAAGAGGAAACGTTGGAGAAAAAGTCAGACCTCATTGAGGAGTTTTGGCTGAAGAGCGCTGAGATCCGAAAGAGCTTGGGACTTTCGCCCATAGATCGAAACAAAAGCACGACAGAGAAGAGCCTTGTCACGGCGCCAACCCCCGAAGCATCTTCACCGAGATCTTACCCAGAGGACACGTCCGAGGAGCAGAAACCTACCTTAACGGGGCGTTCCATCATACGCAGAATTAACATTACCTTAGAGGGTCAGGTCATATCGCCCGTGGAGCTCAAGAGCAATGGCTCCGAGAAGAAGGACATAAGCAGCAGCTCAGGATTGGGTCTCAATGGAAGCGTCACCACTAGCCAGACTGCTGCTAGTGACATCTACAACAACTCGGACTCGACCATGCTGACGCCGCCGTCCAGCCCCCCTCCACCGCCTCCCAGAGATGAACCACCATCAGCCCCAAGCAAAAAGCCTCACGTGTGCTGGGACAATGTTCTTGAGGGCACGGACAAGCCTAAAACTGCACCGACCAAGCCAAAGACTCCACTTAGTCCACCTCAGCAAAAAGTCCCAATTCCAACTCCTCGGTCCAACCCCCCGGTTGTGATGAGGGTGAAGGAACCGAACAAATCACGGCGGGAAGAAGCCAGGAAGTCCTTTGTGGAGTGTGTGGACGAGATACCGTTTGCCGACGACGTTGAAGACACGTATGATGACCGCACGCCTGACATGAGCGCTTTGGACAAGTTTTACACCCCTCCAACTAGCAAGGTCAGCAGGGACAAGCCACCCTTCCACCTGGCCCTGGCCATGGAGAATGGCAAGCCCAACATCTCCAGAGCCTCCCAGAGCTCGAGAAGCACCCAAATGTGTTCGCCTGAAGCCAAGGAGGTAGCTGAGGAGCGGATGAGAGTCCGAGAAAGGTCTGTGAAGAGCCAAGCTCTGAAAGATGCCATGGCCAAGCAGCTTTCTAAAATGAAAGACTCCGAGTCGGACAAGGGCGGTGCGGCCAAAGTGGCCTGGAGTGTCACCGAGTCAGCAGAGCACAGGAACAAATCGCAAATCGTGCCTAAGGACAAAACCTCAGAGTCGAAAATGCAGGCGGACAAGCTTCCGGAACGTTTCTTCACTCCCGTCTCCAAGACTCTGGACAGTTCGGTCACATCTTCTGAGAGCTCCACCGGGGGCAAGAGTAAAAAGCGCAGCTCGCTTTTCTCTCCACGCAAGAACAAGAAGGAAAAGAAGGCCAAAAGCGAACGAAGTGCTGGCACCGATGAGACGCCACCCAAGCACAAGTCCCTGTGGAAGAGCGTCTTCTCTGGCTACAAGAAGGACAAGAAGAAAAAAGACGGCAAGTCCAGTTCCAGCACACAGTCCAGCTCAACCACCACAGACTCGGGAAAGAAGCAAACACGCCTAGACAGGTCGTCTGGTAGGTTTAGGCTCCGTTATTTATCTTTTCACCATTATTTCTCGAATAGAATTTTAAATTAAACTTGATTAACCGTGGCATAGCACTATTTTTTTCAAAATTTAGAAGTTCAAGAGCTTATAACTCACTTATAAGTGCAAATTATTTTCCACATTAGCCTGGCGTGACACTTAGCAGTGGCTAAATAACACTGAAAAAGATTAAAAACTAATTAAATAATGATAAATAAATAATATTTACCCTTCTATTTTTACTCTATTATTTAAGTAAAAGTAGTATTGTTAAGTGACGTTTTTATCCAGAATATCAGATTTCTAGAGAGTCAGAACACCAAGAAAGGCGTTTTGCATATTAATAGAATTTGTTTGAAATTGTGCCTGAAAACTGAGGGCCGTGCTTAAAATGTTTGCCCGTTTATTTTCTTACTCCCATTGTAAACTTTTCAGTCATTTTTTTCCCACTCTTGATTTTTGAAATGCCACACTTTTTGACCACAAATGCTCAAGGTGGAATAATTTAGTTGGAAACCTTGACATGTTTACGTGACATTATTGCTTTTGCGAAAACGCATTTTCCTAACGATGGTACGAGTTCCGATAAAGCGTCAGTCTGTTTTCGTCTGGGAAGTGTAAATCCATCACTCACGATGACATTCCGGAGGACGTTCGGATCTTGCGGAGTTGTTCACACGTTCCTCGTTCCTCTTGCAGATTCTCACTTGAGGAAGAATCTGAGTTTCTCCGAGGACTCTGATCTGTCCTGCGACGACGTCCTGGAAAGATCCTCTCAGAAGTCCAAGGCTGAGGTAAGTGCCTCTGTGATTCCCTCAGTCTCTGTTTGTCTCTCACGGTGTTTCCACTTCACCTCAGCGTCACGCCGATCTGTTCGACCTGGTGTCTGATCTGACCAAAGAGACCATGAGAGAGGAGAAAGAAAAGCTCAGGGCTGAGGGGAACAGGAGGGTTAGAGAGAAAGAAATGAAAGGAAAGAAAGGGACAGAGAAGGAGCGGGAGGCGGGAAAAGACGGCGAGGTATTCTAGCGGTGTTGTTGCCGCGTTTCGCACAGACTCATCTGAACGAATCTGAGCGAAACGCGGCCAATAGTGCGATAGTTGATAGTGAGAGCAAAGCCAGATGACGTTTATAACTTTTTTAATTAAAGTTTTAATTAGCATTTTGGCTACATGTCAAGTTATTTTCGTTGCTAACCGTGAGCGAGTGGCGTGCATTTCACCTCCAGAACACACGGTGGCAGCACAGCTTAGATTATAGCACGACCCAAGGAAATCGGCGTCTTTGTTGACGTGTACCGACATTAAGTTCTGCGACGTTTCGTCATGTCGGCACTTTACGTTCACAAATTGCTGAGCGTATTTTAACGTATGCGTTGGGTGGTCAATCGCCCACTTACACCGGCAACTATTTGGTATTTGTCCGAATGCGTTTTTTTGTCCGTTACGTTGTTTTCATATATGTATTTTTTAACGTCAAGACTTTGTAGTCTAAATCTCCGCATGCGCACTTTTATTTCATTCGTTTTTAACACGCACGAAAATTCCGATTTGTGTTGCAAAAAGACATAAACTCTGCGTCAGCTGGCGTTTAACCAGTAACCTGGTCTGGCTCTCGAGTAGTTAGTTAAAAAGCGTGTAGTTAGTGTCATCAGTTAGTTGTTGGAGTCGAGTTTACCCGTCTTACTCCTTCCTTACACTCTACAGACACGTTTAGACGTAGTTGCACGTAGATGTTTGTTCTCTGTTTTGTTCAGTTTAAATGTGTTTTATATTCAAGGTCCAAAATTGGTTTCATTGGTCAGTAAGTTTGGTTCATAAATACATTATTTACGTGAACATAAGCACCTTTTTTCTAATTGTAGAGGCGCAAACACTTCCACGGTGCTTATATTCGCTTATTTCTAATACTCACAAAAATATTTCAAATCAGGAACACTTTCTCTATTCCACAGAGTGCTACTTCAGTATTTGTGTATTATATTTAACATTTGTGGTTCATCAATTGGATCCCAAATTCCTGTTGCATAAGATAACGCAACACATTTTCCATGTTTGGGCCAAAATCGTCGTATTATGATTGGATTAAAGTATTATCTACGCCACCGGCAGTGTGTGAAATGTAATTCTGCGCATTTCCTAGTCTTTCTATACTTTTGATTTTATCATATTTGATATTTGATATTACAATGACGTCTCATGAAAGACTATAAGAAATGAAGCTGTGAGAAAATGTATTCTTGTTTTTCCAGCAGTTGAAAACCAAGTTCTTTCTGCAGTTTGTTTTGTATTTCTTTATCAGTTTTTAATAATTTTTTATATTAAAAAGTAAAGTAAAAAATTTTTAGGATAACACTGGACTAATACAGATTAAAAATACCGTCACGTTGGCCTTCTAATAGAGGTGGCGTTCATAAAGATACATCCTGTCAAAATGATACAACGAAGAAACATGACTATGATATACATTATTAGATTATATTATATAGTGAAATACAAAGCTGCTAGTTCTTTTTCAAGGGTTTCTCTCTCTTTTTCTCTCTTTCTCTGTATCTCTCTCTCTCTGTTTCTTTCTCTCTGTCTTTCTCTCTCACTCTCTCTCTCTCTCTCTCTCTGTCTGTCTGCCTCTCTTTATCTCTCACGCTGTCTCTCTATCTCTGTTAGTCTCTATTTCGCTCTCTCTTTCTCTCTCTGTGTTTCCCTGTCTCTCTCTCTCTCTCTCTCTCTCTCTCT
>CM051493.1:11000263-11009203 GCA_028031935.1 Paedocypris micromegethes
AAAAATAAAGGTGTGTAATTTTCCTGTTTCGAATTGTCGACGTTTCTCATCGAGTCTGAAGCCGGTGTGTGTTTTTGCGGTGTGTTCAGGGATCCGAGGAGAACCATCAGCTGCGTCTGGCCACGCCCCTGGGGCTGCCCATGTGCCAGGCTCTGCTGGACTACCACCAGGGGCGTTACCCTCAGGCCGTGGAGCTGCTCCGCCCCCTCGCCGGCCGCGTGGTGGAGATCGGAGGCAGTGATGCGCAGGTCAGTCCCCGCCCCGCTCGGCCCCGCCCGGCCCCGCCCCCTCAGCACCACCCACCCACCCGCCCACTCTTCCTCTCCAGCGAGACGTGTTCGCCCAGCTGCTGATTCACGCGGCGCTGCGGTCCGGAGACGGAGAGCACCACGCCCTCGCCAGGTCAGCATCCTCAGCGTCTTCACTCTCCCTCACACTTCAGGCGTGGTTTTTACCGCTCAACAACGCCTCTGCGAATAAATCAGCTGGTCATGGTGATTGACACGCTAAGAGTTGTGGGTTTAAATATTCAAACGTTTCCTGTTTCTGTGCGCAGACGCCTGGTGGCGGAGAGAGACGCCGCTCGACCAAACTCACCGCTCACACAACGCCTCGCCGCCCGAGCACAGGGCCTGCTCCACTGACCACGCCTATCTCCTGCTCCACTGACCACGCCTATCTCCTGCGCCACTGACCACGCCCATCTCCTGCTCCACTGACCACGCCCATCTCCTGCTCACTGACCACGCCCATCTCCTGCTCGACAGACCACGCCCATCTCCTGCTCACTGACCACGCTCATCTCCTGCTCCACTGACCACGCCCCTCTCCTGCTCGACTGACCACGCCCATCTGCTGCTCCACTGACCACGCCCCTCTCTTTTGGCTGAGTTGTTTGCTTGCATTCGTTGTGTTGCGTTTGTTCCATATGTTTATTTTCACATTCTCACACTGACTTGTGTCTTCACGTTAACGTGTTTTGTGTTCGCACATATACAGCGTAATAAATCGCAATGTTTGATATAACAACATATGAAACACAACCATACAATCATGAGCAATAATTAATAATGCAATAATGCAATTGTAAATTCCAATATTCTGCTGTCCCAAGCTTCATGTGGCTAGGCTCATTAATAAAGTGTCAGTTGGATTTAAACGATGATCACGTGTTCAGTGAAATGCCTTCTGGGTATAAAACACATCACACTGTAGTGGAGTTCTGAGAGCTCTACAAGCCGTTTAATTTCCACAGAACATAATGAAGATGATGATGATGAAGATGAAGATGCTGATGGGGTTGATGGTGAAGATGATGATGATGCTGCTACAGGACCGACCGCGTCTCTTTCTGGATCTCACAGATGAGGATCTGAGACAGAAGGACGCCAGCGACCTGCAGGTCAAACAAAGGTCAGATGCGGACACAGACGGGGTCACGACCCGGAAACACAAGTCACAGACCTGCGGCAGCGCGAGACCCAGTGCCAGCTGCCCCGCCCACAGCAGGTGGGACTCCACCCAATCCCCGGCCTTCTCCGCGCAGCCCGCCGCGTGTATGACGCTGGCTCCGCCCCCACGGTCCCGGGTCACAACCTCGAAGCCACAGGCCAGATCCAGCAGTGTCTGCAACACCAGCACACGCCAGCAGGGGGCGCCATACACGTGTTTACCTTTACAAAACCTTACAAATAATATTATAGACTTGTTTAAAAATATATTTTTCAACTATATTTTTCAAGTTCAATATTACGTTTACAAAAACATGGGGGGGGGGGGTTATTGGGCATTTTGATTGTGTTTATTGGCTTATTCGCTTTTGTTTAGGGTTTTAAAATGTGCTTTCCTTATTAAAAATAATAATAGTACTAATAATTATATAATCACTACACATTGTTACGTAATTGCTGTTTCTTAACACATTGTTACATTATCACTACACTGTTAACATTGTTACATAATTGCTACGTTGTTACTAATTGGCTACACTGCCTCACATCGTTACATTGTTACATAATCGCTACACGTTGGTACATAATTGCTAATTGTTGCATAATTGCTACATCCTTACACTACATTGTTACACATTGTTACATAACTGCTACATTGTTACAGTGTTAAATAGCGATAAAGCTGATAAAATGTGTCCAGACTCTTCTGTACAAACTAGACTTTATAACCTGTTGATGGTGTTAATGACGTATGTATTTGTTTAGTAAGAATGTGCAGAATTAGTTTGAGAACCAACTGAAAGAAAAATTTACTGAATTATTCTAAAATGGATTATTCTAATAATAACAATAATAATAATAAAATCGAGACCCACCAATCATCAAAAGCCCATTATTGTTCTCTACTGGATTTGTCTCATACTGTATACAGTACAGCTAACTATTTGTAATAATTCAAACATTACTAAAGAACGCAAAAACACTTTTCTTTCATTTCTGGGTCACGGGGAGGTGGAGCCAAACCCGGCAGCTCTGGGCCTGAAGGCGGGACTCACTGAAGTGGCCGACCAATCACAGAGCAGGACACAATCCTGAAAAAGTTCCTATTTTGTTATCAGCATCTTATCAGTATTTCCTTAGTGTGACGGAACACGTCTTCGACTAGAAACCCAAGATGACGACATCATTTCGGCTTCATTCACTTGAGGAAAAGCTTTCGGTGATTATAGTGGTAATTAGCAGCACACGCTATAATCACGGCAGATAAAGACGCGAGGAGAAACAGAGTCGTGGATTCTTCCTTCACGGCGAGCGTAATAATCCATCCTGCACTCGAGTGATGAGGCAGAAAATCTGTGATGTCACGGAGAATAACACGCTTCTGCTCAACCAGAAATCACTTCCACCGTGATGCTGAACCACGCCCGAGGGTTTCTAGGAGGTTTCTAGACACGTTTCTTTACTTTGTGCATGTAAACGGGTTAGTTACGTTATTAACCCTGACACGTTAGTTATTGACTCCGCCCATTTTCAGAACCACTTTTTTTATTTGTGTCACGCGGAGCTGGAGCCAATCCCAGTGTCCGGGCCTGACGGCGGGACACACCCCCTGGCTGGGTGACCAACCAATCACAGAGTGGGACACGCCCCATGGCAGGGTGACCAACCAATCACAGAGTGGGACACACCCCATGGCAGGGTGACCAACCAATCACAGTGGGACACGCCCCCTGGCTGGGTGACCAACCAACCAGAGAGCAGGACACGAACACCTCACACTTATGGGCAATTTTTCCAAATTCTGTTTTTTTGTGACAGAATATATATTTAAGAACCTACTTTGGGCAATGCTGTTTTTTTTTCCCCCATTCATATTCTTTATTATTAATTGTTTATCATTGTGGCTGCTGCAAATTGTACATTTCTCATTGTTGGGACAAATAAAGGTTTTCTTCTTCTTCTTGTAATTTGAGTATCGTAACACTGGAATTAGAACTTCCAATATGTCGTTCACGCAACGAAAGCATCGTCACTTCTTGCTCACCAAATCTCTCCCGACTTTGATCTCAGATCCAACAATGAACATTTTACACATTGACTGATAGTGATTTTCAGGCGATGTGTGAAATCTGAGGCGTTTGGAGGTTGGCTTTGAAAGTGATGCTGGAGACAGACATCTACTGCTGGTGGGATCCTGTACTGACCGTACAGCTACTCCTCCGATACTCCTCAGCTACTCCTCAGCTACTCTGTTACTCCTCCGCTACTCCTCCGTTACTCTGTTACTCCTCCGCTACTCTGTTACTTCTCCGCTACTCCTCCGTTACTCCTCTGTTACTCCTCCGTTACTCCTCCGTTACTCCGTTATTCCCCTGTTACTCCTCCGTTACTCCTCCGTTACTCCTCAGTTACTCCGTTATTCCCCTGTTACTCCTCTGTTACTCCTACGCTACTCCTCCGCTACTCCTTTGTTACTCCTCCGTTACTCCTCCGTTACTCCTCCGTTACTCCTCCGTTACTCCTCCGTTACTCCGTTATTCCCCTGTTACTCCTCCGTTACTCCTACGCTACTCCTCCGCTACTCCTTTGTTACTCCTCCGTTACTCCTCCGTTACTCCGTTATTCCCCTGTTACTCCTCCGTTACTCCTACGCTACTCCTACGCTACTCCTACGCTACTCCTCCGCTACTCTGTTACTCCTCCGTTACTCCTCCGTTACTCCGTTATTCCCCTGTTACTCCTCCGTTACTCCTCCGTTACTCCTCCGTTACTTCGTTATTCCCCTGTTACTCCTCCGTTACTCCTACGCTACTCCTACGCTACTCCTACGCTACTCTGTTACTCCTCCGTTACTCCTCCGTTACTCCGTTATTCCCCTGTTACTCCTCCGTTACTTTTCCGCTACTCCTCCGTTACTCCTCTCTCTCGTTACTCCTCTCTCTGTTACTCCTCTGTTACCTCCTCCTGTTACTCCTCCGTTACTCCTCTGTTACTCCTCCGTTACTCCTCCGTTACTCCTCCGTTACTCCGTTATTCCCCTGTTACTCCTCCGTACTTTTCCGCTACTCCTCCGTTACTCCTCCGTTACTCCTCTGTTACTCCGATCCGTTACTCCTCTGTTACTCCTCGTTTACTCCTCCGTTACTCCGTTATTCCCTGTTACTCCTCCGTTACTTTTTCCGCTACTCCTCCGTTACTCCTCTGTTACTCCTCTGTTACTCCTCTGTACTCCTCTGTTACTCCTCCGTTACTCCTCTGTTACTCCTCCGTTACTCCTCCGTTACTCCGTTATTCCCCTGTTACTCCTCCGTTACTTTCCGCTACTCCTTCGTTACTCCTCCGTTACTCCTCTGTTACTCCTCCGTTACTCCTCTGTTACTCCTCTGTTACTCCTCCGTTACTCCTCCGTTACTCCGTTATTCCCCTGTTACTCCTCTGTTACTCCTCCGTTACTCCTACGCTACTCCTCCGCTACTTCTCCGTTACTCACCTCGGCCGGACCGCCTCCGCAGCAGGAGAAGGGGACGGCGCAACTCTGGGCGCTGGGATTGGACGCGCTGCAGTTCCAGGACCAGTCCGTGTAGTTGTTCCAGCCGCAGCACTGAAACTGGAACGGAGGCGAGTGTTAGTCACGTGACCTCATCAGCCGCCTCACCATCACTTATTCAACGCCGGAGAACATCTCGCCGATTAGTGTAAATGTCTGCGTCATTTTTACGCAAATATAAGCATCGCCTGGTTTTTTCGGCACATAAAGAAAAAACGTCTACATTTCTGACTAAATGCTTTGCTTAAAATACTTGTTTTTCTTCTTTCAGCAAACCAACTTGTGACTCGTATCGCTTGTCATTTTAGATGAACAGTAAAAAAATTAATAGAAAAGTAACGTTAAAAAGTAGGGACGTTAAAAACGTTAGACATTAAGTATATCTAATTGTAGTGGAGTAATGGACTTGTTATGTCCATATATGGACGTGTTCCGGGTTACGCAGACTTAGCGAGATTCCTTGTGTTTAGTTTATTTTTATTTCTTCCAGTGTTATTAAGCCACTATTAACAAACGTAATTATTTCAAAGGCTCAGAACGAATTAAGTGTCGCTCGTGGCTATTGCTTCATTATTTCTGTTAAGGAGTCAATAAAATCTTATTATATCTATATTTTATCTATATGTGCATATCCAAATCTGCACGTCTGCCTCCGGATCCATTATTAAAGAAAGACACAACGCAGAAACTTTATTCATGATTTTTCCTGACTTGAAAAGTGGAAAAACAGTACACTTACATTTGTGAGCATATTTGAAATATGCAAATATAAGCACCCCCCATGTTTATGATTTTCCCATGTAAAATTGGGAAAAGGGTGCTTATTTTTGAGTAAATATTACTATGCTTTTTAAGTATTACTACTTTTAATTGAGTACTTTCATTTGAATATTTTTTTCTTGAAATCCAAAAATATAGCTAAAGAAGGTTCAACTTTTGAGACGCAAGAATATCTTTTTTCCGTATTTTTCCAGATAACTGGGCTTTTTGTGTTGTTATTTGGGCTATTTTTTTTCTTCACGTGTGTGAGTGTGTGTGTGTGTGTGAGTGTGTGTGTGTGTGTGTGTCTCTCTCACCTCCTTCTGTATATAGTCCATCAGGTGTCGCAGGTCCAGGTCGTCTCTGTAATGCACGATGGCGTTCTTCACGAGCTTCCCGAGAGCCTCACGTGACTGTGAAGCAGGTAGAACATGTCAAAGCGTGTGTGTTAACATGCTAATGAAGAGGTGTGACCAGATACTGCTAGTGAAGTGACAAAACCAGCGAGTAAAGACGCTAAACGCCACGTCACCACGACTGATGTAACGCACTCGGGCTAGTGGTGTAAAGTACTTGAGTAAATGGACCTCGATCCTTTACTTGAGTGTTATATTGGCTACTTTGTACTTGTACTTGAGTATCAAAAATAGAAGCGACTTTTTCTCTCTACTTGACTACATTAGTGAATGAGTACATATCTGTATCTTTACTCCACTACATTAGTGATTGAGTATCTGTATCTTTACTCCACTACATTAGTGACTGAGTATCTGTATCTTTACTCCACTACATTAGTAATGGATACTCACGAGCTTCCCGAGAGCGTCACGTGACTGTAACAGGTATGAAATGTAAAGCGTGTGTGTTAACATGCCAATGAGAGGTGGTGACCAGATACTGCTAGTGAAGTGACAAAACCAGGAGTAAAGACGCTAAGCCACGTCACCACGACTGATGTAACGCACATCGGGCTAGTGGTGTAAAGTACTTGAGTAAATGACTCATCCTTACTTGAGTGTTATATTGGCTACTTTGTACTTGTACTTGAGTATCAAAAATAGAAGCGACTTTTTTTCTCTACTTGACTACATTAGTGATATGAGTACATAGTATCTGTATCTTTACTCCACTACATTAGTGATTGAGTATCTGTATCTTTACTCCACTACATAGTGACTTGAGTATCTGTATCTTTACTCCACTACATTAGTGATTGAGTATCTGTATCTTTACTCCACTACATTGTGATTGAGTATCTGTATCTTTACTCCACTACATTAGTGATTGAGTATCTGTATCTTACTCCACTACATTAGTGATTGAGTATCTGTATCTTTACTCCACTACATTAGTGATGAGTATCTGTATCTTTACTCCACTACATTATGACTGAGTATCTGTATATTTACTCCACTACATTAGTGACTGAGTATCTGTATCTTTACTCCACTACATTAGTGATTGAGTATCTGTATCTTTACTCCACTACATTAGTGAGTGAGTATCTGTATCTTTACTCCACTACATTAGTGATGAGTATCTGTATCTTTACTCCACTACATTAGGATTGAGTATCTGTATCTTTACTCCACTACATTAGTGATTGAGTATCTGTATCTTTACTCCACTACATTATGACTGAGTATCTGTATCTTTACTCCACTACATTAGTGATTGAGTATCTTGTATCTTACTCCTATACATTAGTATCTCTGAGTATTTGTATCTTTACTCCACTACATTAGTGACTTGAGTATCTGTATCTTCTACTCACTACATTAGTGATTGAGTATCTGTATCTTTACTCCACTACATTAGTGATGAGTATCTGTATCTTTACTCCACTACATTATGATTGAGTATCTGTATCTTTACTCCACTACATTATGATTGAGTATCTGTATCTTTACTCCACTACATTAGTGATTGAGTATCTGTATCTTTACTCCACTACATTAGTGTTGAGTATCTGTATCTTTACTCCACTACATTAGTGATTGAGTATCTGTATCTTTACTCCACTACATTAGTGATTGAGTATCTGTATCTTTACTCCACTACATTAGTGATGAGTATCTGTATCTTTACTCCACTACATTAGTGATGAGTATCTGTATCTTTACTCCACTACATTAGTGATTGAGTATCTGTATCTTTACTCCACTACATTAGTGACTGAGTATCTGTATCTTATCCATACATTGGTACTCCACACTACATTAGTGATTGAGTATCTGTACTTTACTCCACTACATTAGTTGATGTGAGTATCTGTATCTTTACTCCACTACATTAGTGATTGAGTATCTGTATCTTTACTCCACTACATTAGTGATTGAGTATCTGTATCTACTATCCTATACTATTCAGTGTGAGTATCTGTTTATCTTACTCAATACATTAGTGATGAGTATCTGTATCTTTATCCACTACATTAGTAGTACTCTGTTACGTCTCATCTGCTATCATTTACGTGCCACTCATAGTATAGTATCTTTCGTACTCCACTTTACTACTTAGTCGATTGAGTATATGTCTTACACCACTACACAGAGTGAGTATCTTGCTTCACTACATTCTGATGAGTATCGTTCTTTACTCCACTACATTAGTGATTGAGTATCTGTATCTTACTCCACTACATTAGTATTGAGTATCGTATCTTTACTGCCACTCATGAGTACTACTTGTATCTTTACTCCACTACATTAGTGATTGAGTATCTGTATCTTTACTCCACTACATTAGTGATTGAGTATCTGTATCTTTACTCCACTACATTAGTGATGAGTATCTGTATCTTTACTCCACTACATTAGTGATTGAGTATCTGTATCTTTACTCCACTACATTAGTGATGAGTATCTGTATCTTTACTCCACTACATTAGTGATTGAGTATCTGTATCTTTACTCCACTACATTAGTGATTGAGTATCTGTATCTTTACTCCACTACATTAGTGCTGAGTATCTGTCTCTTTACTCCACTACATTAGTGATTGAGTATCTGTATCTTTACTCCACTACATTAGTGATTGAGTATCTGTATCTTTACTCCACTACATTAGTGACTGAGTATCTGTATCTTACTCCACTACATTAGTGACTGAGTATCTGTATCTTTACTCCACTACATTAGTGACTGAGTATCTGTATCTTTACTCCACTACATTAGTGATTGA
>CM051493.1:11019634-11041076 GCA_028031935.1 Paedocypris micromegethes
CACACACACACACAGACACACACACACTCACCCGCGTCCAGAACATGTTGGTGGAGTTGCGTCCACACTCCTGGTAATGCTCCTGGCAGCAGCGGTCGGGCACCACCTTCTCCCTTAGAGCCTCGTGCCAGTCAGTGTAGCCGGTGACGCCACAGCACTTCCACTGCCAATCAGAGAGCAGATTACACACGAGCTCGGAGTAAAACAGCAGTGTAGTGACGACCCGAAGGTCACGGGGTCAAAGGGCAGATCACTGAACAACCTTGAGCGAGACGCCGTACAGAATACCTAGGCAATGTATAGAATGCCCGAGAATATGTGAATATTTCACACATCGCCTAGACATTCTATATAAAGCCTTAACGACATTCTTGCATCATTGAGCGCTTCTTTCTTGCAGAAACTGACATCTGAAATTCACTAGTCATTCTTTACAATGCAGAGACGTTCATAACGGCAACATTTGAGGTCTAAAAAACGACGTGAAATCTCACGACTTTACACGTGAACTTGAACATGTCTAGAAGTTGTGTTTGATGGCATAGAGACGTTCCAGCGAGGATAGCAAAACATTTCACGCATCGCCGAGACATTCTATATGATGCCTGAATGGCTTTTTAAACGTTTTGCCATCATTGCTCTTGCAGATTCTGACATTTTACACTCGGCTGAAAATCACTAGTCATTCTTTACAAGGCGTTCTAGAGAATTTCTAGTTAAAGATAGCAATGACGCCAACATTTGAGGTCTAAAAAAGACGTGATGTTTCTTTACACGTGAACTTTAACTTGTTTAGACAGTTTTCTCCACGCTGACGTCTGTACTAACCTCGGCTTGAATGATTTTCCAGGCCTTTGATGGCAAAACAATGTCCCAGCGAGAATGGCAAAGTATTTCACACATCGCCTAGACATTCTATATAACGAATGGCCTCATTGCGTCATTGGTAGTTTCTCTTTTGCTTTTTAAAAGTTTGGCCATTGATGCAGATTCGGACATTTGACACTCACTCGGCTGAAATTCGCTAGTCATTCTTTACAATGACTAGGCGTTCAATAGAATTTCTAGTTAAAGATGGCCAACGTTTGTGGTCTGATAAACGACGTGAATTCTTTTGATAAGTGAAGTGAACTGACCTCGGCTTGAATGATATTCCAGGCGTTTCTCAGGCCGATGTTGTTGTCGGTGTTGTAGAGGGCCAGACCGTCCTTCAGATCCTGCTTGGCGTTTTCACTGACCTGGAGAAGGAGAAAAGTTACAGCCGAGTGTTAAATACCTATAAACTCTAATCACAACAACAATAAATAAATCACCAAGGTCAATAGACATCAACAGAAAAGAGCGTATCATAAAAGTGTTTCCCACCGCTTTACCTCAGAATAAACGAAATATTGATACCGATCATATTCATTCCAGTAGCATAAAAGACTGTGCAGAAAAACACACACACACACACTAAATCACGACTTCCGCTATCAATGTTCTCCGCTGCATTATTCATAAAGAAATCCCATTAAACAAAGATCGCAATCAGCAAGGAACGATGCGCTTTGAACTGACGTAATCTATAGCTCGTCCAGCTCGCGTCAAACTGATGCGATTAGCTCTCTACATTTCCACGTAATCACTATTATTTCCCTCTCGGCCGAGGTGGATTAATATTTCCCAGAGTGTTTTAATGAGATGTACAAGCACACATTAGCGGTTCGACCCGCAGCGACGCGAGCGCTCTGTGATTACACTGAGACGGATACACACCCGCTAATTCACCGCGCCGCAGACCAAACGCAATATCTCGGAATTCCAGGCGCGTCTCACACAGAAACGGGGTTTCCGACGCCGCACGAACTCCAGACTCCAGGCCTGACCAAAGCGTTTCTGTGTTTTTGCCTCTTGATTTATAATTTGCTATAGTTTTTTGTTGCCGCACTTCTGATTTATACTGTCCTTTTGACCTGTGAGGGGCGTGGCTGGGTGATTCCTGGGCGGAGATTCACCTCATATGTAGCTGAATTTAAAATATAGAAAAAACTAAATTACTTGAATAACAGAACAAAAAACAACACAGTGGCTAAATAACACTGGGGAAAAAAAAATAAATTGCGTAAACTGAATACAATAACACGACGAACTCTCTGTCGGCAAGGGAACTAGTCCACGCATCGTGAAAACCGGAATATGCTCATATATCTATTATATTTATTATATCTATATATCTATTATTCAAATAAAAAAAAAAAATCCCAAGATAGGCTTGGTAAAAGAAGTATTGTTAAGAGAAGTTTTTAGCCAGCATTTTAGAATTCTGGAAAGTCAGACCAAGAAAGTAACGAGATGCTACACCTCACAAACGAATCGGCATCATCAGTTTCGACTTGTAACCCGAACCATAACCCTAACCCTAAATTCTACCACATGACTGAAAGTGATTATGCCGGTCTGAACATTGTGAGTCAAACAATCCTAGAGTGCAAATGCCCATGGGTGAAGAACAGCCGGGGTGATAAAGTCTGGTTAGCTTTCCCACTCCGTGATTGGCCATCAATAAAGAGGGCGGAGACTTTGAGATTGACTCCGCGTGACCAGTGATAGAAAGCGGTGAAAGCAAATGGATGGATGGGAGGTTTGAGAGCAAATTATCGTCCATACGAACGCCATCATTTCATTAAAAATATCGTAATTAGCAAAAAAATTCTAAAAAGTTCCTGTGGTGAAACTGCTGCAAACGCTCCTTTACGGAATACATTTCCTTCTTCCAAACATACGTGGTACTTTGAAGACTCATTCCATCCAGGATGAAATCAAAACAATTTATTGCTCCGAGATATACGCAGTGTATCTTTCCCCTTCAATAACATCACAGTGGAATGAATCCTCCCAATGAGGCACAAGACGACAACAAGTCAAGAAGATGTATTAAAAGCTGGTGGAAGGTGCGTCTCTGTCCGGATCTCTCTCATTACGGACGGAAGATTTAGCGAGTGGCCACAAGTCACAACGCAACAGTCAATCTCGCCCTTAGACGCATCGTCAAACCACATCGCACACTCTCGACTGCATGAAGGGACACCATGTTTGGAGCACATGATTAGCAGAACTCTTCAGTAACGGCTCTTCTTTCAGGCCAATCACAATTAGTCTTCCACTTCCAAACGAACGAGTCTGGAAGCACAGCCACTCTCAACAGAAAGCATTGCGCTAACAGCTACACTTATTATTACGCGCATGATTCAATCATTTTAATCACGATGAAGTCGACTCCACAATTGGATGAGCGCTAATATGCCAGTCAGGGTTTGTGGATGGTGTAGAGCGGGGTAATTGCTGCAAGTGCCTATTGTCATCAATATTCAAAACTTGTACAGATATTCCAAGTATTCAAGTAGAAGGTTGACGACATCTTTGCATGCGTCAACTCTCCTAGGCGAAGTTTTGTTCTAGCCAAGCCTCCGACAGTCCAATGCGTTCAGGTGAATTGGCATTGGAGAAATTGGTGGGACTGATGGTGTTCTACTCTGCGAATGGCCGTCCACCGATGCCAAGAGTGTGTCCCACCACCGGCCAAGAGTTGCCGAGATTGGCTTCGGTGATACCAGAAAGGGAGTAATGTGTTAGGTTTGTTAGGATGTGTGGAACTCTCTCGTGCTTTTAACCCGTGGGAAGAAACCAACCCCGAGGTCCAACCTGACCTTGACCTAGTGTCTCCTGGACCCAATTACAGCTAGTGGAGTGGATAACAATGCCGGTGGAGTCCAAAGGGGACGGATGGGGTCAACGAGGACGGCTTGATGTGTTCCACACAGTAGAAGACACACTGCATTAGAATGCGGCCGTGGTGCCGTGTGATCCAAGACGCCGTTTGAGTCACAACACGACTGGAGGACGAATGGCTCAGGTTGTGAAAACAAAAGGGAGGCTGTGCTCTCTCTGAGGTAAACACACACACAAGCACCTTCCCCGTGATGAATAACCCGCGTCTGGAACACAGTGGTGATCTGAAGCCTGAGGGAAGAGCAACGCTAATGAATATTGCACCGTTAGAAGCCTCGGGTTATGCAGAGCTAATTACATCCTTTCCCAGACTCGATCGGTTCAGACGCGGAGCACTGGTGTGAATGAAAGGTTACTGTCAGACCGTCAGTGTGTGTGAGTGTGTGTATGTGTGAGTGTGTGTGTGTGTGAGTGTGTGTTGGTCCGCTTTATTTTAACCCCAATCACTCACACAATTTCCATACTAATGTTTTGTGGATAAAGCCATAAACGAGACTAGTCGGAGTATACCTCTTTGACTTCTTTTCAGAGAAGTCTAAAAATCCTATATTTATCAAATTCTAGGTGGTCTATAAAGCAGGATATAACTTCTTGCATTGTAGTTGAAACATCTTTCTAGGCTAATTATCAAGGTAGTCTACATTTATTGTCTGATTTTGACAGTAGGCCTGAAACGCCCTCAATCATTTATTTTCAAGGTATTTAAAAAAGAAAAAGAAACACTTCTAGGTCTTATTTTCAAGGTATCCTAAAAACCCCTCTAGGGCTTACATTCGTGGTAGAATATATTTGCTGAATATGCCAAAGCGTATTTAAATATTTATGACATAAAAATAGTATACCAACACGAGCTTATTTTCTAGACGATCCTTTCTAGCTTTCGCTTGCTCTCTCTCTCTCTTTCCCCCTCTCTCTAGCTTGTTCTCTCTATTTCTATCTCTTTCCCTCTCTCTGTCTCTCTCTCTCTTTCTCTCTCTTTCTACCCACAACAATTCTACCAGGGCTTATTTTCAGTGTTACGTGTTCTAAAACCCTTCGAGGCGTTCAGGGAAACCCTAAACTTGCGGCCATCACCACACATGGTTTGTTTCTGGTTCCGAGCGTCCCCCGGTCTTGGGTTTCTGGCTCAGGGGCAACACTGGCCAGATCTGTATCTTTACTCAGCGTTCCTCAGATCTCAGGACGTCCCGGGGGCTCGCAGCTCGTTAGGCGTTTGTATACCTGGCCTCGGCTCGTGTTTAAATCACGTCTGTCGGGTCTGGGCGGGCGGGGCAGCATCTGGTTTGTGTGGACCGCTTTGAAATCAGCGCCCTGGATGATCCTTCGTGAGGCGATTGTTTGACGATGAGGTCGACTCCTCCAGCAGAGTCACGCTCTCGCTCGGTCAGATTAGAGGAGGAGGTGGAGCTGTAGGCGTCGGTCAGATTAGAGGAGGAGGTGGAGCTGTAGGCGTCGGTCAGATTAGAGGAGGAGGTGGAGCTGTAGGCGTCGGTCAGATTAGAGGAGAAGGTGGAGCTGTAGGCGTCTCCTGAGGGTTTGAGCTTCTGCTTGTAGATGTGACTCCAGGAAATACGAGGTGAGACCTCAGATTCTGTCCATCGCCTACGTCCCTGTCAGCACAACCCTTCCATTCTCTTCCCTTCTCTTGTCTTCCATTCTCTTCTCTTCTCTTCCCTTCCCTTCCTTTCTACTTCTCTTCCCTTCTCTTCTCTTCCCTTCACTCCCCTTCCCTCCTGTCCTCTTCTCTTCCTTTCTCTCCTCTCCTCTTATCTCCTCTTCTCTTCCTTTCTCTTCCCTTCTCTTCTTTTCTCTTCCCTTCTCTTCCCTTCTCTTCCCTCTACAAGCTGCAAAAATGTTTCTCCGGAAAAGCCTGTGAACTGTTGCTGTAACTAGCGAAAGTTATAAATGGACTGTCATCTCAGAACAAACACTCAACGCCGTAATGTACAGCGACTCCCTTATGTTTCTCTTCAACTTTCATCTCTCTCTCTCTCTCTCTCTCTCTCTCTCTCTCTCTCTCTCTCTCTCTCTCTCTCT
Source organism: Paedocypris micromegethes (assembly GCA_028031935.1). Taxonomy (NCBI): domain Eukaryota; kingdom Metazoa; phylum Chordata; class Actinopteri; order Cypriniformes; genus Paedocypris; species Paedocypris micromegethes. The sequence continues at coordinate 11,025,443 of CM051493.1, forward strand.
CTCTCTCTCTCTCTCTCTCTCTCTCTCTCTCTCTCTCTCTCTCTCTCTCTGTGAGCAGCTGATGGAGCAGACTGTGACAGTAAGAGTAGAGTCTGGTCATGTGGTGATCTGGCGTGATGAGTTCAGAGACTCGCTGTGGTCACACCATCAGAACCCCTCGCTGACGACACTGGACATTTATCCTTATTGTTTAGTTTTAGTTATGTATGTTTGTTTATTTACAGATGTGTGTTTGTATATATGTGGGACAAATACAAGTGTTTTCAATTCAATTCAAGTTTCAAGTAGTCCCTTATGTTTCTCTTCAACTTTCATCTCTCTCTCTTTCTCTCTCTCTGTGTCTGTCTGTCTGTCTATTTATCTGTCTGTCTGTCTGTCTGTCTGTCTATCTATCTATCTAACTGTCTGTCTGTCTGTCTGTCTGTCTGTCTGTCTATCTATCTATCTGTCTGTCTGTCTATCTATCTAAATGTCTGTCTATATATCTGTCTGTTTGTCTCTGCCATCCATCCATTCTTCGACCCCTTTATTTATCATCCATCTTTCTTTTTTCTTACTATATTTGTCTTTCTCTTAAATTCTTCAATCAATCCATTTATCCATCCATCTATCTATTCATCCATTTATCCATTTATATTATTTATTTCTTTGTATATTCTTTCTTTCCTATGTATATCCATCCATCCACTCATTTTTCGATCCATTCTTCCATCCACCCATCCATTTGTCCATCCGTTCATGTATCCGTTCTCAATTTTTCTAAATTTTGGGTGAAAATTTCTCTAAAATTTCTCTTTCACCCTTTATCTTCTTTCTTTCTTTCTTTCTTTCTTTCTTTCTGTTTTACTCTCTCACTCTTTCTTTTTTCTTTCTGTCTCTCTCTTCTTTTTCTCTTTCTTTGATTGTGAAACCACAGGAAAGTCTGTTCACACTCGTTCACCATCACTGAAGCTCCTCCTCCTTTATTCTCAGCTGGTGGGAGCTTGTGCTATATTGTGAAAACTGCTCTGTGTGTGTGTGTGTGTGTGTGTGTGTGTTTGTTTGTTTGTGTGACAGGTGTGTGTGTGTGTGTGTGTGTGTGTGTGTAATATACGTGTGTTTGTCTCGCGTCCGTACGCAGCACTGAGGTCACATGACGCCGCAAAGACGAATGCGCTAATCTGCTGCGTGTCCTTCACCATCTGCTGCAGTCACATGACGGGTCACTGCAGAACACACTACACACACACACACCTGTCACACAAATAAGCACACACTCAATCAGTCACACACACACTGCACACACACACACCTGTCACACAAACAAACACACAAACACTACACACATACTGCACACACACACACACACACACATACCCGCACCTGTCACACAAACAAACATACTACACTTAATAAATCACAAAACTCGTTAAGGAATGTAATTGTTAAAAAGTCCTTAACTAAAGGATTTGATGCGACGTGATAGATTGCTAAATAATATACCCATTTTATACAAAAATAAACTCTACAAAAATAACTAGGGAAAGCATTTATAAATTATAAATTAACGCATTACTAGTGCGTATATTATCATCCCCAGGGTTATTACTGTCAAGCCTCTTACATGTTATTATAACCTTATTACATGTTCAAAATTTTCAGTTGCTCACACAAAAGAGAAATATAATAATAATAAAAGTACATCTGCATAAAAATTAAACAAAAACATTTCTCTTTACATTTAACTAAATTAAATGTAGTGCGTGATTCTGTAACCAATAAACACTAGACACAATATAAAAGTAGCAGTTTCGATCTGAACATTCTTTAAGATTTGCGAGTGTAACCTCCTCATAGTTTAAGACACTTTGTTTTTCTCCTTGTGTGTAAATGCTAATTACTGGTTGAAGTCCAGTGACACACACTGATGAGATAAGCAGGCGTGCTGGTTTATAGGTGAAAGATTAATCTGTAAAGGGATTGCGGCTAAGTGAATTAACTTCACAATGAACTTAGAGAGACTAGCTACACGCGGCTGAAACAATAGAGCTGGTGTCTGAAGGTCATGAGATCCACCTCAAGGTCAAATATCAAGCCTTGATTAACAACTTTAAGTTCAAGTTCAAGTTCATTTGTATAGCGCTTTTCTTGGTCCGAGACCAACGCAAAGACGCTATGTGGAAAAAAAGTCTTCAAAAAGAGAAATGTCGATTCTTTATATGAGTTTTAAAAATTTGGGGGGAAAAGAGTCAGTTAAAAAGGAAAAAATATGTCTGTTGTTGTTCAGACTATGGGCTATGAGCTGAAGAGCAATCTAGATCACCACAGTGGATAGGAGAAAAAAAAACATAAATCACACAAACTATCCGCCAAAGCCAAAAATGCAAAAGAAAAATGGTGAAAACCCATTATTTGCCAGTACAAAGTGGTCTTGGTAAAAAGAAGACGGAGCTTCTTGTTCTCATCAAAAAAGAAAAAAAAAAGAACAAAACCTTTCAGACGTCTCAGAAATAATTCAATATGTCAAAGGCTCCGACTCTCCGGCTTTAGATGTTCCACTCGGCACAGAATCGTTCCCAGTTCTGCCCTCAGGGCCATGAGCCGGAGACCGGAACACCGAGTCAGGTGACCCAGCACACCGAGGAACAGCCAATTAGGTGCTGACAGCAGGCGGGGATTACGGGCGTGTGGTGTACAGTGACCTCTGACTGTAAAGGTCACGACCTTCACCTCGGTCAGTCTCTGTGAAGATCCGGCTAGGATGACTACACTCAATATGGCCACTAGGGGCATCAGGATCAGAACCTGCAACCGCCCGGACACGAGTTCTAATCCCCATCACTGGAACACAATGGCCTTCGTTGGCACAAGTGTTGGTGCATCGCTGCATTACAACGCTCCGTTAAGTGCAAGTTAGTCCTTTAAAATGTCATAAAATAGACTTTTGACGGAAAACTAGCTAAAAAGTTCTCGAAATCCCACTTTCCCAGTAGCTCAGTCTATATCAGTCATCATGGGTTCAAGTCCCAGGGAAATCAGGAATTTGTTGAATTGCAAAATTTTTTATGAATTGTAAGTCGCTTTGGATAAAAGTGTCTGCTAAATAGTCATTTACTTTATCATCACATTAATTATCATCACTTTTTTTATCAAATTTAAATTTACATCACTTTTATCCAAAGCAGCTTACAATTCATAAAGTATTCATTGTAAAGTAAAGCTCTGACATTAAACTGCCTCAGATCGGCGAACAATTTGTCAGCAGGAATTTGTTGAATTGGAAAAATTATAATGAATTGTAAGTCGCTTTGGATAAAAGTGTCTGCTAATGACTGTAAAGTAATTTAAAGTTGTGATGTAATTGCCTCAGATCGGCGAACGGTTTGTCCATTTGTTGAACAATTTCTTGACAATTTGAAATAGTTTGTGGCGCAAACAAACTCTTTAACGTTCAAGCATCCGGGCAAACTGTACGTAATCACGAGACCTTCCAATAATGTGGAGTGATGTATAAGCAGAAAACAAATTGTTTGCTGGAAAAACAGAAACAGGTGTAGACCTACCTTGTCGGAGTAGACGAAGAACAGAATGAGCAGAATCATCTCGGCGAGCAGAATGATCAGCAAGACGATGAAGAACTGCAGAGGGAAGCAGAAGAGGAAGGACGATGAGGGACTGTCGCAATCAAACCAGAACTCGCGCTCGCTTTCCATCCCACTTCTGACACCAAATATTAACCCGGGGAAATGGCGGCAAACATCACGATTCCCACGTCTCCTGTGACAGGAAGCAGGGGTGTAAGGTACTTGAGTAAATGTACTTTGTTACTTTACTTAAGTATGTTTTAGGCTACTTCGTACTTGCACTGAGAATCAAAAATATGAGCAACTTTTACTCTCTACTCGTACTTTTCACTCCACTACATTTGAACGAACACTTATCGTTACTCGTTACATTGTGATTGTGCACGACAAGCCGGAATCAATTTATACCGTGGTTCATTTCTTGGGCGGACGAGGTGAATATCGCCATCTTTAGGCTGCTGAAGGTAATGGAGGCTATTTGTGAATTACAAACCACAAGAACGCGAATTAGGGGCGTAAAAATGTGTTTTACAAATGTTATTATATAATATATATAATATATCAATTACTAATCAGATTAATCATTTTATTTTATATCTACTTGCAAATTTAAGTGATTGAGACTGACTTTTTGTTCTTTTTATCTACTTTGTTCTACCAGTTTTCAAACATTGAGGTTAAATTCTGTTTCTGTCTTGGAAAATAGTTTGTTTTCACATTTCTTTTTTTTTGGGCCTATATTGAGCACGAATAAAAATAATTCTTAATACTTAAGTTCTTTTAAAATGGGATACTTTGCTACTTTGACTCAAGTCTTTTTGAAATGGGTGACTTGATACTTGTATTGGAGTCATTTTTACAGTAAGTATCTGTACTTTTACTCAAGTATGTCTGTCCGCTACTCTTTACTCCCCTGACAGGAAGTTGGAGACACAGACTCCATGGAGCTTACGGCATTACGAGAGTGATCGTCTTGTCCGAGAGCGGCGACGCTGGAAACTCTATACGTCTGCGTGTCGTTTACATGTGGGAATGAATGATGAGAGGAGGCTGAGAATGTACGAGGGCCAAGGCTTTATAAAGGCACGAGATAGAGAGGAAACTTTGATCACAACAGCGTGTCGCGTTAAGTTGACGGCTGACGTTCTTTGGTTAATCCACCCGGAAGGAAGAAGTCGTTTGAAATGGGTTTGATGTCGTTGGTGAGACGACACGTGGATCAAGGAATCAGATTAGTGCCAAAAATAACGTTATAAAAAATTCTAAAATTATTAAAATCGAGTATAAAAAATAGAAACATGAATGATAATCCTTCACATTTTTGGTTTCGTTTGCACTTATCAAGTGGTGTAAAGTACTTGAGTAAATGGACTTTGTTACTTGAGTTTTTTTCGCTACTTTTGTGAAAATATAAGCTACTTTTCAACATTAGTAATTGTGGTGTAAAGCACTGGAGTAAATGGACTTCTTTACTTGACTTTTTGTGGACGACTTAGTACTTGTACTGAGAATCAAAAATAGAAGCAGCTTTTCCTCTCTACTCCACTACATTAGTGACTGAGTATCTGTATCTTTACTCCACTACATTAGTGATTGAGTATCTGTATCTTTACTCCACTACATTAGTGATTGAGTCTCTGTATTTTTACTCCACTACATTAGTGATTGAGTATCTGTATTTTTACTCCACTGCATTAGTGATTGAGTATCTGTATCTTTACTCCACTACATTTGAACGGACACTTACTTTTACTCATTACAAGTTGGCATCTTTTTCTCACCTCAATCAGCGTTTGAAATTTTTCGCACATTAGAGTTTGACTGAGACTGACTTTTTGTTCCTTTTTTATCATTTTTGTTCTTGCACTTTGAAACATTGAGGTGTTAAAATTTAATTTCTATATTAAGAAAAACAACCTCATGAATAAAGCATTTCTTGTTTCTCCCACCTCGGGTTTTTGGAGCCCAAATTCATATGAAGTAAGTTCTTCTTAAGATCTTTTAAATGAGGATACTTTTTGACTCATGCCTACTTGGAATTGGTGAATTGTAACTTGTAGTGGAGTAATTTTTACAGTAAGTCATACGTACTTTTACTCCGGTATGATTTTCAGATACTCTTTACACCTCTGAACACATTCGTCTTCACAAAAATTTTTTTAAATCCTTTCGTATCAGATTTTTTCCAATGCATTTCAGATTTTTGCGTCTGGACTTCTGTAACTAGGTTCACGTGGAGGCGGTCCTTACTCTGATTGGCTGGTGGGAATGTGATTGACAGCTCACGGGTGGGATAATGTTGAGCATTTTCGTTCTTTTTTTTCTAAATATGTTTACGTTTGATATTTGTGGTGCGAATTCCATTCCAGCCAGATCCACAGAGACTGGAAACTTTGTGGACATTTTTTTTAATATTCGAATAGATTTTCAGGATTTTGTGTGCGCGTTAAAAGCTGCTGGGTTCTGCTCAGTGATAGTAAAACCCTTCCTGATGCCTCACGCTTCCTCTGCTCCAAAGGTCAGACTGCTGGAAATCACACCAGTCCATCCTAAAAGGCATTTGGAGAATGCTAAAAAAAAATCGAGATTGACATTAAAAGCTAACGAAGAGAAAAGATCCGAAGGCTGGATTGAAGAATATTCCGTATCTACAAATTGAACGGAGCCAAAGGCTGAAGAAGAACATCAGATATTCAGCGTTCAGGATAGAAAACACAACATAGTGACGGATGCATTATTCACTCCGGCAAACGACGGGGAAAAGCGAAAGAGCGACAACCTTTTTCAATTAGACAGTGTCTAGCGTCATTAGCGTAACGAGCGCTGTTGTTCCTCACAGCAAACCAGGCAGAATGAACAGGCAGATCAACAGTGAACTGATGGAAACAGAAGCGTCTGTTTGAAATGCTTTTTTCAGCTGTTCGTTTTAAATATTGAACACGTCGCGAATAATTGATCCAGTTCATAGACTCCAAAACGAATGCCTTTTAGACGACTACTATAAAGACTACAAGAAAACTACTGCTGTCTTCAGTAGAACAACTAAATATACACCGTAAAACCTCTAATAGAACACCATGGCCTTTTAGAGGTGGCGTGTAGTTTTCAACTTGTTTGTCAGTTTACGATAAACATACCAGAAAAACTGGTAAAACACTCCCTTAACCGAAATAAAGCCAAAGTGTGGCTACGGTAATAAATAGAGAGAGCGAATCAGCAGCTCCGAATCGTCAGATGAACTCGTTCCTTGGAAGAGCCAATGGGAAGCTTGCATGTGTTGCACGCAGTTCTTTAACTCTGTTTAAACTTTACAATAAAGCATAAACACGTTTACGTGAACCTGTGATGTTGCAAGAAGGAGCAATTTAAACGATTTGTCCTAAAAAGGAGACACGTGGGTTTAAAGTCTTATACACATTATACACATTATTATGAATATTTTAATCCATCCATTGGGTCAGAATGACAAGCCCCATAGGATCCAGGACATGATAGACCAGTCACTTGTGTGTATATATATATATATATATATATATATATATATGTTAATGTATATAATACAATCATATCTAATCGTAGCATTTGTTTTTGGTCAAGCTTTCTATTGGAAGAAAACCTCTTTTTTTTTAAATATGTATATTTGTACTGCATTTGTATAGATTTGTTACTGCAACTAAAAAATTAGGCAGCTAAAATGTTGCAACCGTTTGTCTTAGAATTGTCAGTTATTAAGACAGAATTGCGAGTTATACTGTCAGAGTTACAAGTTATGAAACAGAATTATGACTTAACTCGCATGTGCAAGAAAAAAAGGTTACAAAAGCATTGTTTTCATTTTTTTAGGCCTTTGAAATGCCAATACAAATATTTGTTTATATAGTGAATAGGTTTGTTTATATAGTGCTATACGTTTGTTATCCTTTTAAAATGTTTGTTTGTTATAATATTTTATAGTTTGTTATAATTGTCCATGTTAGATCAACCGATCTGTCCAGTAACAATAATAACAATAACAACAACAACAACAATAATAATAGTAATTACAGAGAAATTGAATGTGTTTAGAGATTTCGTAGGCATACATCCAGAAAGCATCTGTGAGTTGTTGTGCGACTGTGTGTGTGTGTGTGTGTGTGTGTGTGTGTGTGTGTGTGTGTGTGTGTGTGTGTGTGGTGTGCTGTTGTGTGTGTGTGTGTGTGTGTGTGTGTGTGTGTGTTGTGTGTGTGTGTGGTGTGTGTGTGGTGTGTGTGTGTGTGTGTAGGGGTGTGGTGTGTGTGTGTGTGTGTGTGATTGTGGTGTGTGTGTGTGTTGTGTGTGTGGGTGCGTTCACTTACATCAGGAGCAGGCACTTGTTTTCCTTAATTGCCCCCAAACAACGTGGAGGAAACCTGTCACCATGACGATGGTGGCGCCTATGGGACGACCATGTGGCGGCGGAGAGGGAGTGGAAGGAAGGAGAGAAGGTGGCGAAGCTTCCCTGAGACACTGACAGCCAGCTGCCCACACCAGGAGCCCACAGCGCACAACTGCAGAGAGAAGGAAGAAGAGGATGATGTGATGATGATAGATGAGCTCCTCAAACACCACTTACATCACAGAAACGAAGGCTAATTATGACAATCACTGTTCATGCGCCAGACACTCGACTAGATTGAAAGACCGAATCACCGAGTGTGAGTGACATCACTGTGTGACGCCTTTGATCTGCAGTTACACTCTTCTCTTCTAGCTTACAATGTCTCCAGAGGGGGAAAACAAAACTAAAAAGTCAGGTTTTCTATTTTTTTTTTTTTTTAAATATACTAGAAAAACTGGTATAAGAATATACTGCTATACTCCCTTAACCGAAAATAAAGCCATTTGTTTGGTTTGCAGTGCACTGGGGCTTTGAGAAACACTGAGAGAGAGAGCGAGAGAGAATCAGCAGCTCCTAATCGTCAGATGAACTCATTCCTTTAAAAGAGCCAATGGGAAGCTTGCATGTGTTGCACGCAGTTCTTTAACTCTTTCTAAACTTTACAATAAAGCTTAAACACGTTTACATGAACCTGTTATGTTGTATGAAGGAGCAATTTAAACGATTTGTCTTAAAAGGAGACACGTGGGTTTAAATTTCAATTATTTTGACTTAGATGCACTTATACACATTATTATTAATATTTTAATCCATCCATTGGGTCAGTATGACAAGCCCCATAGGACACAGGACGTGATGGAGCAGTCACTTGTGTGTGTATATGTGTTAATATATATATAATACAATCTATGCCTAATTGTAGCAAATAACTTTTGTTTTTGGTCAAGGTTCCTACTGGAAGATTTAAAAGAAACTACATAGCAAGACTTACACTCTTCTCTTCTTGGTTATAATGTCTCTAGTGTGTGTGTGTGTGTGGGGGGGGGGGGGTCAAATTTTCGTTTTTTCACAAACTGTACGAATATTATGTAACACCATTAGCCACATTCACTTTTAAAAAATGTGTAACAAATCTAAACGCGTCTTTACTCGACACTACTAGTACCTATTATAATAATACGTTAAAAAGAAATCTATTCTAGTTATTCAGTTATTCAATAGATTAAAATCTATTCTACTATTCTGTTATTCAGCCTCCAAGCTCCAGAACTATTATATAAAGAAAAAAAGACGACACAACACACACACACAATGCCACAAAAAGACGACGTATATCTATTTATGCAATTACTCCTGACTTGAAATGTGGAATAATGGACAAATATAAGGATTATGAGCTTTTTGAGAGAAAAAAAAAAAAAAAAAAAAAGTAAATCGTAATCCTTTACAATTGAAAGTAGCACAAATGGTGAAGTTCAGCTGGGGAAGAATTGAAACAACTTGATGGAAGAAAACTAAACCCAACACTTTTCATTGTTGGTCTTTGTTTCGTGAGTGTCACAGCGGAACAATGTGGATTGTGAACGGGCTTAATACAGCTTTGTTTCGCTCGACGCGCCACAAAACCGAGCGACTGGAGTGTGAAAACCGATGAGAAGGTGGAGGTGTACCAACATCCATCCGCCTTGTGTATGTATAATCCCTTTACGTAGAAGGTACGTATTAGCTCGATCAATTCGAAACTCCTTTCTTCCGGACCTGGCGAGCTGCACTTTGAGAAGCCGAGAGAAAAGCCTGCAATAACTGCAGATGAAAGGCTTTGTGTTCTGAACGCTGGTGAAGGAAGAGAGCGAGCGGCACTCGGACCCCTCCAGAGGACACAAACCCCCATCATCCTCAGCACTTCAGAGCCGAGGAGACGCACAACCAGCCTCGACCTGTCTGTGGGATTCGGGATGACAAGGCTGAGCGGAGAGCCGGTTTCTCCATCAACACATAGTGGGCCTGCAGAGGTGGTGGGAGAAAAATGGCCGACATTTGTGGGAGGCGGTGATTGAATCAAATTCCATTTCAATCACCGCCTCCCACATGTCGGCCATTTTTCTTCAACGTGCCTCGTGAGCGTCTATGGTGTAGATAAACTGATGGTGAGCGTCAGATAGATAAAATGATGGAAGGATAGATGGATGTAGAGAGGGATGGGCAGACAGATAGATATGTAGATAAACTGATGGAGATGGACGGACGGACAGATGGATTATAGATAGATAGATAGATAGATAGATAGATAGATAGATAGATAGATAGATAGATAGATAGATAGATAGATAGATAGATAGATAGATAGATAGATAGATAGATGAATGATAGAAGGATGGAGAGAAGCATGGGCAGACAGATTGATAAACTGAGGGAGGAAGGGATGGACAGACAGACAGATTGACAGAGAGACAGACAGACGCACTCGCATCTTCTACTTGCAAGTTCCATTTCAATCACCGCCTCCCACAAATGTCGGCCATTTTTCTTCGACACGCCTGGTGAGCATCTATGGTGTAGACGTACTGTAGCTGAACCACTGATGAAGACTGTCGGTGTTATTGCCCAGGGAGGATAAGAACGACGGCGTACTGACGTAACACAGAGAAGCTGATGAATTACCATCCGGAGTGCGAAGGACGACACGAGCGCAGGCGTCTCCACAGGCCTCGGATAGTGTCGATTACATGTTTAATGAGACCAAATCGACAGAGATGCCAGAGATATAAATACAGAGGGATGAATAATGGAAGAGTCACGTGTCACAGCGCACACACGCCTCTCTTCCTCTCTGTTTGTACATTCATCTCTTTATCTATCTACTCACGTATCAGTTTGTCTGAACGTCCCTCCTTTCTTCCATCCGCCCTTCTATCAGTTTACCTATCTCTGTCTGTCTGTCCATCTCTCCCTCGATCTATTCATCCTTCCACCAGTCTATCTGTCTGTCTGTATATCTATCTATCTATCTATCTATTTATCTATCTGTCTGTCTGTCTCTCTCTGTCTGCCCATCCTTTCCTCCATCCTTCTATCATTCCATCAGTTTCTCTGTCTGTCTATTCTTCCATTCCGCCATCCATACATTCATACATCCATATATCTATTAGTTTTTCATTTCTGTCTTTATGTCTGTTTATCCCTCATCCATCCGTCCTTCCAACAGTCTATGTATCTGTCTATCCATCCATCTCTCTCTCCAATCATTCAGCCTTCCAATCAGTTTATCTATCTTTCTGTCAGTCCATTGCTCAATCCATTCCTACATTTTATCTATCTATCTATCTATCTATCTATCTATCTATCTATCTATCTATCTATCTATCTATCTATCTATCTATCTATCTATCTATCTAGATAGCTAGCTAGCTATCTATCTAGCTAGCTATCTAGCTAGCTATCTATCCATCAATTATCCATCCGTCCATCCCTCCATCAGTTTACCTACATATCTATCTGTCTGCCCACCCGTCTCTCCATCTATCTATCCTTCTATCAGTTTATCTGTCTGTCCATCCCTCTCTCCATCCATCTATCCTTCTATCAGGTTTTTCCATTTTTGTCTGTGTCTGTTCGTCCATCCATCCATCTATCTATCCATCCATCCTTCCATCAGTTTATCTCTATCTGTCTGTTCAACCATGACCCATTTATCGTTTTTTCTATTTATTTATTTATCACCCCTCCATCTCTCTCCCATTTGTGTCTTCCTGTTCATCCAAATATACTTTCATCCATCCAGTCATGAAAGACACAAATCACGTCTCTTTAGAATTAACAGGCAGAACTCAGATTCAAGTCCGGGCACGAATGCCAGTTAAACTGACAAGTTAATCTGCGCTTAACGGCCGAGTAGCTGGACTTGCTTAGCCATTTCACGTCCATCCATCAGGCAGAAGTTTCTGGTGCGCGACTGACTGAAGGTCATTAGCATTAGCTCGTCCCCGCCGCCGCCTCGGCAAACCTTCAACGCATCGAGAGTCGCCGCACGACGGCAAACCTGTCGCTCTTCTGTCATTTTACCCCAATTTAACCTCATTTGAGAGACTTCCCCTGTGATTGGAGATCCGCAGCAGTCACATTAAGACTGGCCAGAAGCATCCCATCAGCCGGAGAAAGAGAGGGAAAAAAAGTGTGGGGCAAAAGTGACCGACACCGAGGCTTTGTTCTTCTCTGATTAACCTCCGGGAGGAAGCTGTACGAGAAACGAGATGACGCAATTTCTGAGGAAATGATGTGGGAGAGCTGGTCACTCCGGTCTGAAAGCGTACGTCCTCTCAACGCTGAGACGCTTCGCCGAAAGAATGCACAAGTCCCTGCGATTCTTTGTACGCTACGCTTCGGAAATTCTAAAACTGCTAAATGTAATACCGTATTTATGGCCACATATGAAGCCTTTTATAATGCTTTAGAAGCTCAAAATTGGGTGGATGCTTAAATGCGCAAAAATGCACGTGAAAAAACGAGAAAATAAAAAACAAAATGAGTAAAAAAGACTTAAATCAAGTAAAATTGTCTGCCAATGAGGTGAGACGAGAATTAGGTGTTTTAGACGGCTTGAACCAAGACCTATTTTCTTAAAATAAGCAAATTAATATTTTATTCTTAATTCAAAGCTAGTTAATGTATCTTGTCTGAAAAAAAAAACAAGATTTATTGTGTTATTTCGAGATCTTTTGGCTTGTCGAGAATTTATTTTTTGCAGTGTAAGAAAATTACTCAGCCAGAAATGTTATGTTTACACCAAGAAACACCAAGAAAGAAACGAGGTGCTTATGTTTACGTAAATGCAGTAGTTATGAAGAAGCTGATGTCCACGGATGGAAATGAAAGTCTCTATTAAATAGATCAATGAAAAGTGACATTGGACGATGAGACGAGAAGCTGTGGTAAAGAGAATGGATGATGAAAGCTGAACAATGAATCCCATTCAAAGTCAAGGTGGGGAAAAAAAGCAATAAATAAAAAATATAACACGAAGAAAAGTTGATTAGATGAAACTTTGAAGATGATGGTGAAACTAAGACGCAAGTTCAGAGTGAACAAGACGAGAATGCTTGACATTCGACAGGATGAAAAGACAAAGTCGACAGGATGAAAAAGCAATCAAACAGTTGGAAATAAAGACAAATAGATGACAATCTGAGACAATAAAAATGACAGACAATTATGCACGTTTAGGAAGTTGAACAGCAATTCTACAGCAAACGTTGCTCGGAACCGAATCACACCTGCACCTCCCAAGATTAAAGAATCTTTAGTTATGTTCATTATCCTAACACCAACAAATAAATGAATAAAATGGAACAATCAACGTTTTTTAACATTTTCACACATGCGCTTTGAGACTGTGAAAAGTGCCTTACAACACTGAACTCAGTTAATGACCAAACAATGACATGCTTTTCCAAATAAAAACTACTATTAACAATAACACTGAAGAGGAACCGAGAATGCTAACTTAGCTTAGCTTGCTAGCTGAGAACCCGTGCCAGGGTGATTGTCAAGAGTAACGCTGATGCGGGCGAGGTCAAGGAGAGGTTTCCTGGCAAAGCACTTCCATTCTGTTTAACCGCGGATTAGAGGAAAGACTCATTAGCCCTCGCCTGAACTCCCCACAGACTCCGGGCATCACCCACGCCAACAGCTCCGGAACCCATGTTATGATCACATGATCCTCGGAAACCCTCCTGATCTGCTTAAGACGACCTCCATCATCTACTCCGTCTCTCTGGCACGCTCCTCCAGCACTGACGCAATGTCAAAACCTAGACGCAATGTCAGAGATGAACTTGACCAAAAAAAGCTGTGGTTTTCTAGTGATGCACAAAAACACTATAATAGAACGTCTTATATCCCAGGTAAATTGATAAAAGTACACAACGTTAACGTTTTTTGGAATGACACACTCCATTTGAACGCCACCCTCTATTTGAAGGCCTCTAGGGACGGAAGGGTTGAAAAATAGAACGTCTCTTTTTTACGGTATAGAAGAGTTAGAGGAGTTTTACAGTATAGAAGTCGTAGCCATTGCCAAAAGTGAACAATATAAATCAATCCGCTTATTTGTCGGATCACTTCAGCTGTGAGATTGTGGTACTCTTGTCAGGGGGAAGACAGGGGAAAGAAATTAGAGAAAAGTGAAAAAAATAGAAATGAGTAGAAACCCAATTTTGGGTTTGCTACATGGTCGACTTAATTGGGCCATTTTGGAGTCACTAACCGGACCCGCCCCCTTCCCACTCCGCTTCCATTGTTAGCCGGAATAAGACGAGAAGTAACCCTATAAATAACATTTAACTGCACCGATTACGTTGAGCCCACCACTTTGGCTCGAAATTTGGAGGAAAATTGAGCCCGAAATGTTAAGGAAAAATCCTCGACGTCTACTTGAGTAAATGCAGTAGTTTGCATTCTTTTACCGTAATCACTACACTTTATTCATCTTAAGTCTTCTGAACGTGTGCGGGCGAAACATCTTCTAAGAATTCCCGGCAGATTCCAGAACACGTGATAATCCCGATTCCTTAAGGTTCACAAAGACGTTCAGATGGGACTGTGAGATTGCGTCTTTTTAAATAAATGACTTTTCTAGCAAAGACGTGTATCACAGGTCACGTGTCGCCCGAAACCAGCGAGTGCCAGAACGTCTTCAAACGCTGGAAGAACAACAAGCCTCCGCTCATTTCACATTCTTCCCCGGACGAGCAGCGTGAGTGATGATCCAGACGGAGCGGAGAGATGTTTGGCTTCAGGAGATCTGGATGGGGACTGGATAAATGGGGTAGTGGAGACGTGTGGAGACTCTCGAGGTCACGGCCACTGAAACTCTAGAGCTTCTCCAGCAACCACCAGGAAAAGATCCATCACTCGGGCCACGACTTACCTACATCACACCACTGTGAAGGGGGAAAGGAGAAGAAAGAGCGAGGGATTAACCTCTCCGTGATTTGTTTTAGCAGGAGGTCAAAGTGTGTGTGTCCCGAAAGCCGGTCTTAATGAGAGGTCACACGACCCTGACCCCGGAGTGTGTGTGTGTGTGTGTGTGTGTGTGTGTGTGCGATTTATGAGAACACACACCGCACCAGAGGAGCTGTGTGTGTGTGTGTGTGTGTGTTACTGATTATAAACGAATGCCTCCGCCTAATAACTTCTGTGTACAAAGTGCAGAGAGAAATCCAGAGGTCGTGGAGTCGGGCCGCTCTCTAAAGAAGCAGTGAGCAGTTATAGATTTTACACTGAAATAAAGCTGCCGGTCTTAATGAAGACAGAAAGGTTCCTGTGCACATACACTCCAGCATCCTGCGCAAACCGAGAGAGAGAGAGAGAGAGAGAGAGTGAGAGAGGAAGAGAGAGACAGAGAGAGGAAGAGAGAGAGAGAGAGAGAGAGAGAGAGAGAGAGAGAGAGGAAGAGACACAGAGAGAGAGAAAGAGAGAGAGAGAGAGGGGAAGAAGAGAGAGAGCGAGATAAGAAGAGAAAGAGAGAGAGAGAGGAGTTCAAGTTCAAAGAACTTGTAAGGCGCTTTTCACCATTTAACTGTCTCAAAGCCTACAAAAGAGAGGAAAGGGAGATAAGAGAGAGTAAGTGAGAGAAAGAGACAGAGATAGAAAGAGGGAGGGAGAGAGAGATGTACATACAACATTGAGAGAGAGAGAGAGAGAGAGAGAGAGAGAG
>CM051493.1:11178334-11195368 GCA_028031935.1 Paedocypris micromegethes
AGAGAGAGAGAGAGAGAGAGAGAGAGAGATAGACAGACAGACAGAGAGAGAGAGAGAGATAGAGAGACAGACAGACAGACAGATAGATACATAGATACTGAGACAGACAGACAGATAAAGGCAGAACAGCTTTGCTCTGCACATCATTCTGAGAACATAATAACTAAGAGCAGATATAACTCAGCGATGGATTTCACCATCAGAAACCACAGAAAGCTAACAGCCACTGATGTTTGAGGTGGAGTGAGAGAAGCTTCTCGCCTTCATTAGCATCTTCACGTCGATACACAACAATCCCACCGCTGAACTAACACCTCAGCTTCCATTAGTCTGAGACCAGCAGAGTGTCCCACAGAGGACGAGCACCAATCAGAGGAGCCGTCAGTGTCGGGACGGTCCTGTCTGAAGCCATGAGGGGGTTCCGCTGGAGCTCCACTGACCCTGCAGCGTCCTCTCCACACTCAGTATGATTTACACTAACTGCTTCAGTCCAGATGGAAACAGCTCAAGACACCACGCTTATAACATATGTATAATTATATATTTATTTATAATGATAATAATTAGAATAATAATCTCGCCTCAGGCCCAGAGATACTGAGATAAGCGTCAGATCCCCACCACCCTGAACAAGGGCAGTGGCAGTAGATGGATGGATGGATGAACGGATGGATGGATAAACGGATGGGTGGATTGATGGATGGATGGATGATTGGATGGATGAACAGATGGATGGATGGACGGATGAATGGATTGATGGATGAAGAGATGGATGAATATATGGATTGATGGATGAACAGATGGATGAATGGATAGATGTATTAATGAACGGATAGATGGATGAATGAACGTATTTATGAATGAACGAATGGATGGATGGATGGATGAACGGATGGATGGATGGATGGATGAACTGATGGATGGATGGTGCATTTAATGTATTTTGCGCCTTTCGAGACCCTGAAGGTCGCCTAGCTTACAGAAACTCGAGTTGGCCAAAATTCGAATTCCGCTCATTTAATTTTTTTAATAATTGTTTGTAACCTGATTGTGTGACTATATGACTCGCGATTATTTTGTGACTATTGCGTGTCTTTAGTCTCACGTTCGCATTTCCGGGTGGTCAGACTTATTGGGATTCGAACACCAAACCTTTACGTGGTGCAATTTCTGACAGAGCCACAAATGAATAAATTGACAGTAAATACAATCCAGCCACTACTAACTGTTCTGGGGGAAAATCTCTAAGAAAAAAAAACACAAACCGCTTATGAATAAACAATTTGTTTACACACACAGGCACATACACACACACACACACAGACACACAGACACACCCCACTATGTTTATTGTAAACACATTGTAAAACACATGTGACTGCACGTTGTGGCAAAATAATGTGTACGTGACAAGTAAAATTCGAATTAGAACATTTGAAATAGTTCCGCGCGCGTGCGTGTCAAACAGTCTCGAGATTTCAAACTGCTGATTGTAATCAGCACCACGTGGAGAGAAGATACAGCAACTTTACGGCGTTTGGTCTCGTTTCCTTTACCTGTGCTTTATCCATCTTTACCTGTGCACCAGCCCGTCAAAAAGTGAGCAAGGATCAGGTGGAGAACACTCACCGGTCTTCTGTGCGCCTCCTTTCTTGGTGGACAGGCCGATGTTGAAGAGCCACAGCAGAACCAGCAGCGCCATCGCTCCGTTCCGGACGCACATGTTTTATATAGGTTTTATATATACGTTCCTTGCGTCAGTCTGAGTCATGAACGCCGTTTCTCTGCATTGTAAACTCCTCGCGGGGAGAAAGACCGAGACTCCCGGAGCCGGAGGTGCTGATGCGATTATTAACGCCTGAGACCAGACCAGACCAGACCAGACCAGACCAGGAGATCCGGACACACGCTCCGCACCAGTAAAGCAGCTGCCCAAAGTCCGCGGAGATCAAACCCTGCACACGAGTTTCATCTTCTTTAGGAAGTTTCTGTCGGTTCTTCAGCACCAGCCGCGAGGAGGAGGCGGAGGAGGAGGAGACTGACGGAGTTAAGAGGATAACGGTCTAATCTACACAGATGGAGAGACTTGAGCTCGATTCAGAAACTCTGACCAATATAGAAACACTGAGGAAGCAGGAGACACACACACACACACACACACACACACACACACACCAGAGACTCTACAGTCAATGCGAACGAGCTTAATTTAACGAGTTCGTTAAAAGCTATTGCGCACGCGCGTATGTTTGTGGAAAAACAAAGAGGGCCACAGAAAATAAGAAGAGAGAAAGAGAGAATGTGCACTTCACGTGGATGGGTTAAAAGCAGAGCACCAATTTCGATATGGTTCGCCAAACTGACACTTAACTTTACAAAACGATCATATTTTAAAGCGAATCATCTGCACTGAAAGCACGTGGCCAATAGAGGGCGCAATCGCCACATACATGCGAGCCAACAGTTTATTTTTATTGCGAACAGATTTTGCTATTAAACGCTTCTATGATTAAGTAACATATAAAACAATGCTAATGTTTTATTTGAATGCTAAACGTTGAGGTTTATGTATTAAAATACATTTTTGGATTTTAGCCTAAATCCGTATAACCAAACGTAGTGTATGTATTTTGCTGTTGTAAAATGTACGTCCCTACTGTGGGACCATCAAAGGTGTCCTTATCGTTTTTCTTATACTTATTGTGCACATTTGTATTAAACAAATGAATAATTAACATTTACCTGTCTGTTTAATTGGCTTGGCGTCACGTGACTCGCCTGACACGCGGTGGCTTCACGTGGACGCGCGCTCTTCAGACGCGGGAGCGAGCAAGACGCGCACGGAACCTGCGGCATCAAAGAAACGAATCATTACAGTGGATGTACATTTTACGATCAACGAAGCTTTAGTCAAAACATTATTTTTTTCGATTCAACTTAATATTTCTAATAAAAATATTTTAAAAATGTAAAAAAAAAAAAAACATTTTTTGTTTTATTATAATTTTAAACGTTATTTATATCACCAGAAGATACAATGTGTACTAAAGGAAAGGGTTAAAATTTCAGTTACAAAGACATACCACGCCACATTCAAGCAACCCACCAGACAACTCTTTTATTAGAAATTTGAGCAAAAATGTTACCGTTCTTCCCCGTAAATCCTGGTGCTGATGAAGAGGGACTGAGGAGACACGCGCTGATTGGTCAGAAGGAACCAATCGCCGGCTTCCTTTCTTCTCAGAAACTCTCACCCAATCACGGCCGAGCTGAAAAAGAGCGCGGAAATTGGAAAACATTTCCAACCGAAAACTTCTCTACTCTTCAACTATGGAATTGTGTACTTTTCTCTACAATCAAACAACGAATAAGAAAGCCGATAAATCCACAGATTTCAAAGTTTCTGGCGTTTGTTGATCTGAATTGATTCTAAAAACGGAATTCCAGTAAATAGATCTTTAACTTCTAGATGTTTCCACGACGATATGACTTGTGGACAGTGCTGTCAGCGAAGTAGTCACCTTCGTTACTTAAGTAGAAGTAGAGATACTAGAGTTTAAAAGTACTTTCGTGGAAGTAAAAGATGTCCAATTTTTTTACGTGGAAGAACTGCTACCAATAATGATAAAACAAATTTTTAAGTATAAAAGTAATGCAATAAAAAAATAGTCCATTATAGAACTAGATTGTTATATTAAAAATGTTTAATATTAAGTATAAAGTATTAAGTATAAAGTAGTCTAAAAACTACTTTGAAAATCAATGCATTTTATTACAAAGCTTAGCTTGACACAAAAGCATCATATATGCGCATTACTAAGCATTGACGTGTTTCTGAGTGGAAAAAAATTATAAAAAAAAAGTTGCAATGGTGAAAAAAGTCATATTTCAGAAGCATGACAATAGTGTGTCGGACTGATACGTGTTTATATGTCTCACCCAACCACAATCATTTATAATAACCTGATGGCGCAATCTGTCTGGACGCTTTTTCAGATTGATTCAACACAGACATAAAACCAACCGAAATGAAATTGCTGCTAGTTTTGAAGAAGTAACGAGTAGAAGGTACAGATATTTGCTTAAAAAAAAT
This sequence comes from Paedocypris micromegethes, assembly GCA_028031935.1. Lineage (NCBI taxonomy): Eukaryota > Metazoa > Chordata > Actinopteri > Cypriniformes > Paedocypris > Paedocypris micromegethes. The sequence continues at coordinate 11,182,428 of CM051493.1, forward strand.
AAATAGTAGACGTAAAAAGTAAGCAGGAAAAAAAATACTCTAGTAAAGTAAAAGAAAGACAAATATCTACTCAAGTAAGGTAACGAAGTAATACTACTTGTTGGCTTGTGTGGTTGTGGCTCTTCTCCGTGAACATAAGCAGCGAGAGACGTGGCAGCAGCGAGGGAGACACACGGTGGTAAGAGAAGTAGAAAATTTATTGCAGTATTTGTTCCATCAGAGGCGTGTGGGTCCCTTTAGGCGGAGCAGGTTCACTCCTCACAGACACTGCATGCTATAACACAATAAATAACAGCCAAACGGTGCTATCGTACAAAAACCACCAACAGCTCGACGGAGAGAATCAGCGGCCGCCGCTAATGGAGGAGCTAAGCTAAAGGAAGCCGCCGGGCGCTAGGAAATCCAAAAAAAAAAAAAAAAAGCGCTTTTTCAACAAAAAAAAAAAAAAAAAAAAAGGTATAAACATGAACAAACTAACTCTTTCAACATTCAGTATATATTTAAATTTCTTTTATAGATATAAACAATATTTTTTATGTTACACTGGGAGTAGAAATCAAACAACCAGAAATCTGCTGCACAACAGCGAACGAGCACCCGAACAATGTTTCTCCGAACATTTTATTCCTGCCATACCGTGACGCGCCCTGGCACGGGCGTGGCACGCGTCCCAGGGCGTGTCAGAGAGAGTCTGTAGTGTGTGTGTGTGTGTGTGTGTGTGTTTGGCTGTGGAGAAGATGGCGCTTGGATGGTGCGGTCACTAGCTGGAGCTTCGGTCCTTGGCGGCGTAGAGGGCGCGGAGAGTCTGCGCCACCTTGTGGTTGAGCTTGTTGGCGCTGGTGAGGGTGATCTTCTTGTAGATGATGTCCGTGTCTCGGATGGTGTCCACCCAGGGCACCAGCTTGCGTCCGTCTCGCCGCTTGGCTTCGCTCCAGGTGCTGGAGTAGGATCCCGCCATCCAGTGGATGCTGTAGCCGTCGCTGTTCCGCTGGATCACCCGCGCGATCTGCGGACGGTCTCTGTATTTGGGGCAGTGGATGGCGATGATGTCCAGGGCGCTGACCGACTCGTTCATGTTGGCCAGCAGCAGGTCAGCTGAGTCGCCTCCGCGCTTCCCGCGGCGAGACGCCTGACGACACACACACACACACACACACACACACACACACTCCGGGTTACACCGCGCGGCTTGAAGTGTTGTTAGCAGTGCTGTCAAAGTTAACGCCTTAACGCATGTGATTCATTTTGTAAGGGCTTAATCGCGTCAATTTTTCAGGAACAAAACAAAAATAGATATTCGAAATTAAAAATGTTTTCGTTTCTGGCCAAATTTTATTAATTATATCTTTAAAATACTATTTTTTCTTAAAAAAATACAACTTTTTTTCTAAATATTAGAACGGTCACGTTTTTCTCTGTGCAGGTTAGAAGTGTTTTATTAGTGCTGTCAAAGTTAAGCGTTAACGCATGTGATTAATTTTAAGTGCTTAATCACGTCAATTATTTTGAACGCAATTAATCACAGTGGCATTTTTTTTTACTTTCGGTTTGGCAACGTGCAATGAATAGAACCAAGAGAGCTGAGCTGTCTCCAGGTGTGGCTCATTAAGATCAACAGCTCACAGTCATTGAGTTCAGGTGTTGTCACTTAGGCGCAAAGTGACACTGACCTACTTTTCCCCTCTCAGCAGCAACACACACAGTTCCTTTTATATAACTTGCTCTGCTCAAAAGGCCGAATTTTTAGATTCATACGGATTAGATAAACAGACAACACTGTATTTACTTACACTTATTTTAAAAAACAGACATTCTAAGCTTTATGTAGACATATGTTTCATGTTATGAGTATTTATTACGTTACAGTTCGTACGGAAGCTGACAAAGACAAGGCAAAACACGCTTCACGTTTTAGTTTCATTATTGTTATTATTATTATTTTTATTTTTACAACGTCCTGTTTCTATTAAGAGTGTAACCAAAAAAATATGTTCTTCAAACTTTCAATAGATGTATAACACTTGTATGCAAGACAAAAATTGACTTTTTTTTTTGAAAAAGTGTTTTCAAAACACTTTTAATCTTGCGTTTAATCTTGAAAAAAGTGCGACTCGACCTCAGAGACAATACATTGCAAATTGAACAAAAATTATACAAAATTATTTTACAGTATTTAAACTTTTTAAGTGTTGAGTTTACATTAATTTACATATTACACCTCAATTTTCAACATTACAAGCTGCAGTGATTTTATTGCGATTAACCGTGATTAATTTGGTCAGGGAAGTGCGATTAACCAGTGAAAAAAATGAATGGTTTGACAGCGGTAGTTTTTCTCACCCCTGCCGTCCTCTCGTCTCCATCACTTTCCTCGTCCTCCGAGTCGGGGGCGTGGTGGTTTCGCGGGCTGGCTCCGCCTCCGCCCAGCAGTGCTGTGATGGCTTTATTCCTCACGTTGGCGCTCGTCTCTCCCTCCTCATCCTCTTCATCGGGGTCCAGGTGCTCCATCAGCAGCTTGAACTGAGGGTCAAAGGTCACGAGTCAAATATTCAGCAGCTGGTGATGGAATTTTTAACGTCTTCAGCCTGTTGTGCTGATAGAAACAAGGCTCCGCCCATGAATGACGTCAGTACAAATTATGCATCTGCTTAGTACAAAATGAACGTCACATCATCGTTTATTTCTGTTCAATCCGTTTCAATCCATCTTATTGGTGAGCTGGTGTTTGAAACTAAATTATCAAACTAAAATTATTCAAATATTATTCAAAATAATTATTCAAACTATTCAAATATTGATTGTTTTTCGTTTTTCGAATCTTACTTCTTCCACGTTTATTTAGTCCCTGTTAAGCGTCGTGGCGTCTCTAATGTTTGTTTATTTCTGTTATTGGGCCAATAAAAACTCATTTGCACGTCGGCCTCCAGAACCATTATTTAAAGAAATGAGCGCTTATATTTACGTGATATTCTAACTCATAACGGCGATCATAAGCACCCCGCAAGTTTTTGAGCCACTAAAAATTGGAGGAAAAAAAAAAAAAATCGGGCAAATTCTCCGTCAGCAAATCTTGATCGTAGAAGATGGCGGTTCTCACGTCTAGATACTGCCTGACGATCTTCCTCTTTTGCTCGTAGTTCAGCACGCCGCGGACGTCGTCGTGGTGGAGGAAGTCGATGGTCTGCCGAGGACTGAAGTGAACCGACGTCTTCCTGTTCACGGCTTTGTCGTACACTTTGGCGGACTCCGTGGGAGAGTACTTCTGAATCTTACTGCAGAGACAGAGACAGAAAGACCATTAAAAAAAAAAAAAAAAAAAAGCAACATTTCCTTCATCAAAAGTGTTAGGATTTAAAAAGAAAAAGTGCAATTTATACACACACACACACACACACACACACACACACACACACACACACAGTAGGGGTGGGCGATATAAGCGATAGTTAATATCACAATTTTTTCATATTATATCACAGTATTGGGGGGGGGGGGGGTTGACATTACATTTAAGTAGTCTTTAATTACATTTTTTGTACACAAAAACTGTATTGTAACTTTATTTAAAGAAATTAAAGGCAGGGGTTAACCTGGATAAGCATCTGGCATTTTAAATACCGTATGTCTTTTAATCTATGTCTTTAAAAGTAGTAGCTCTGTCGTTTATTCGAAAAATGAGAGAGAGTGAGAGAAGAGACAGACAAGAGGGGAAGAGAGAGATATATATATAGAGAGAAAGAGAGACAAGAGACAGACAAGAGGGGAAGAGAGAGATATATATATAGAGAGAAAGAGAGAGAGACAAGAGACAGACAAGAGGGAAAGAGAGAGAGAGAGAGAGAGAGAGAGTTTACGTCGTCACACTTTCTCTCTCTTGAACAAAGGTTTACAAACGACTCCAATTTATAAAAAAAAAAAAGCAGAAACAGCTGTGTGTGCACATCTTTACGATTCTTTCTTAGTAGAGCAGCTCTTAAAGACACAGCAAGATCTCCGTGTCGTCATTAAAGTTGTAACAAACCAAACGTCTTATACTGTATTAACGCGTTTATAATCATGTAAGAAAATGTAATTCATGAATGTGTGGCTGTATCCACAATATTGCAAAATCAATACTCACAACTTTTTCCAATAAATCCATACTCCATACACAACTCAATAAATCCATACACACAACTCAAATTTTAGTAATTTTATTTATTTTTTTTTTTTTTAGAGCTCTTTGTAGTTTTTGTAAGTTTTATGTTGTAATATCTGTTCGTATCTAGGGACTGAGAGTAACGCAATTTCAATGTTCTGTATGTATGTACTGTACATATGACAAAATAGACAATAAAGCTGACTTTGACTTGACTCACTAGCGTTTTTCACGTTAGTACCGGTAACACACACACACACACACACACACACCTGTCGGAGAAGCCGTAGAGGTTCTTGAGATGCTGCTTGAGCACCAGCAGGAGCAGAATCCCCTGAGACGCCCGGGCGAAGTCCAGCAGAGGCGAGGTGTCGTCGGGCAGACGGTCCATCACGGCGTCGGCGTTGTCCAGCTCCGACTCCGAGTCCGACTCCATCTTCATCTTCACCTCCTCCACGGGTCTGGCCTTCCTCACGCGCTGTCCGTCCTCGTCTTCCTCATAGTCCTCCTCGTCGCCGTACTCCTCTCCGCCGCTGTTTCTCGCTCTCTCTTCCTCAAACTGTCCGTCTCTCTCCTCCTCAGAACCGTTCTGCTGCTGCTGCCGCTGCCGCCGCCGCGTCCGCTTACGACTCTTCCGGCCCGGGACCTTCACCAGAGACTGGAAGAAAGAGGGTCAAAGGGCAATATAGAATATAAAAATGTGACGAATGTGCACTTATCAAGTACTTCCACTGTGTTGGTAAGTTTCCAAGCATTTAAGCACTACATCTAAAACCTTGAAAACACGTGTTTTGGATTATACGTGACTATACGTATAGCGTAAAGCACTTTGGTCAGTCTGCCGTTTTGTCAAACGATTAAAACTTTTTAACTAGTCAATCGCACTTCCCTCACCAAATTAATCGCGATTAAATGACTAAAGCTTGAAATAATGGATAATAAGGTGTAATATGTAAAGTAATGTCACCTCAACACTGAATATACACTAGTTTAAATACTGCAATATCATTTAGTATAATTTTCGTTCCATTTTCAATATATTTTCATAGTTTTTTAACCCTCCGAGGTCGAGTCACTCTATTCAAAATAAAACACACAAAAAAAGTCAATTTTGGACTTGAAGCCCGTTTGGCCTTCTTTTTGTCAGCTGAAAACAAAATAACTTAATAAATACTTATCACTCTAACATGAAACATATGTCTTAGAATGTACATAAAGAAATTACATAAAGCTTAGAATGTCTGTTTTTAAATATAAGTGTAAGTAAAGACAGTATTGTCTTCATCTAATCCCTATGAATCTACAGTGTATTTGCAGTTGAAATGTCTAAATAAGGTCGAGTCTCAGTTTTAACAAGTCCATTCAAGAACATTCGAAACACCGGAGATGGATGAGACAAGCAAGTGTCTGTCATTAAACACTTTCACCTGCTGCTATTTAGGCGCAAAGTCATCACTCTTCTGATCATAATGAGCCACACCTGGGTGACACTAGCTAGACTCTCTGGGTCTATTCATTGCATTTTCACCAAACCAAAAGTGAAAAAAAAACTGCAACTGTGATAATTGGCGTTAAAAAAAAAATTACTCGATTAAGCACTTAAAATTAATCGCGTGCGTTAACTAGTTAACTTTGACAGCCCTAAAATAAAGTTGACTTTTCCAGGATTTCAAGCGTGCGAGCACCTCTTTGAAGGTCTGCAGCAGGTTGCTTCCCGAGACGGAGAGCGTGATGTCGATGTGGTGCATGATGAACAGCGGCTCCTCCTGACTCTGATAGGGGAAGTACGCCAGGTTATCAGCGATGAACAGCAGCATGTTCACCTCCATCTTCTGCTCCAGAGAGAAAGAGAGACGAAGAGAAAGGCTCAGATTGGTCGAGCGGAAGCGCGAGAGGCATGAGCGTGAGGAGCTGTGCGGACCGAGCTGTCGTCAAACAGGTTGAGGAGGGAGATGAGGAAGGCGCGGCGGTGCTGGCGGTTGGTGCGGATCATGCTGTACAGGTGGGAACACAGGGCGGAGCTGGACTCGTCCTGGCGGAAGCCGCGGATCACGTGACTGGCCGCGCCCGCCACCGCCTGCTGCACCTGATAGGACATCTTCATCCCCGCCACCGCCTTCATCTGGAGACCAGACACCACACAAGCTCCATTACAGGTGTGTTTGTGCAGACCAGTGTGTCTTAACTGATAATACTCTTTATAACAACACTATTTTACTAATCAGTGTGCTATTAGTTGAAATCCTTCTCAACGTTTAAATAAAGCACTAACAACTGAGCTCTTTCTCCAGCACCTTAACACCAATTAAAAAGAAAATTAAATAAAAAAAATAAATATTCTTTGTCCTGTGCTTTTTGTCTTGTGTTCACTGTTGTTGTTGTTGACTCATGCTGTTCTGTCTAGCAAGTTTCCTTATATAGCCTGTGTAGACATCTACTGTAGCCTATTGTAGACAAATTGCTTCACTTGCTCCTCTTTTTGTAAGTCGCTTTGGATAAAATCCAAATGACTGTAAAGTAAAAGTAAAATTTATGTGTTTGATTTTTTTACGCCATCTTAGCTTCAATAGCTATATTAATGACAATACGGTGTTTGACAATTTTACACTTTGGAAAGCAAAACATCTCTATCACACCTGATAAATTGCAATAAAATACACAACAGGTGTGTTTTGTTTGTGTATACTATTTATTTATTTGTTAGATTTTTTTTACGCCATCTTAGCTTCACTGGCTATATTAATGGCAATACGGTGTTTGATAATTTCACACTTTAGAAAGCAAAACATCTCTATCACAGCTGATAAATAGCAATAACATACACAACTTCACAAAATGACTTCAACAAATTAGATACACTCTTTAATATTGATTTCTGTTAAAAATGGTAAAATATTTTGTGGTAAAACATTCTTAGAAACATCTGTTAAAACATTTTCTGAATAAAACCAATGTCTAATATCACACAATTGATTCACAATCAATTGAACTATTTGTTTGTGTATACATGTATGCTAACTACTCCTCCTCCTCCTCCTCTTTCGGCTTGTCCCTTATCAGGGGTCGCCACAGCGAATCATCCCTTTCCACCTCCTTCTATCTTGAGTATCTTCCACTCTGACCCCAGCCAACCTCATGTCCTCTCTTACTACATCCATATATCTCCTTCTTGGTCGTCCTCTTGCCCTCTTCCCTGGCAGCTCCATCTCCAACATCCTTCTACCAATATATTCACTCTCCCTCCTCTGCATCTCAGTCCAAACCATCTCGGTCTGGAGCTTGTTGCTAACACAAGCAACTGTTCCTCTGATGTTCTCGTTCCTTATTCTGTCCAACCTCGTCACTCCTGAGGAGAACCTCAACGTCTTCATCTCTGCTGCCTCCTGTCTCTAAGCCACAGAGCAGAGCTGGCCATATCGCCATCACCTCACTTTCTTGTATGTAATAATTATTTTTCTCTTGATTACATTTGAAATCTGAGTGAAATTCTAAGCACACGACTCTGATACACACATGCAGGTGAACAAATGGCCGCGTGTGATTCCTCTCATCCATCATTATAATGGAGTGAAATGATCAGGAGTGTGTGAGAGTGTGTGTGTGTGTGTGTGTGTGTATAGACTGATGCTCACGTGGATGAATCCAGTGTATTTCTTATCAATGTCCACCAGCTGCTGGTCGGCTTTATTCCTCATGGTGGGCTCGGGGTCCGTCCCCATGGCGGTCAGATATGGCACACACTGTGAAGGAGGAAGAGCATTAGACACACACACACACACACACACACACACACACACACACACACACACACACACACACACACACCTTCTCTGGTCTGACAGGTGAATAAAACCTGAATTAGGTGAAAACCTTTGAAAACACTAAACATTGATAGCAGAGAGTCATTTTAATATTAGCGTCCAGTTATAATCTCTTCTTCCAAATGAAAAGGATTGTAAAAGCCCCAAGTAGCATTCTCACGGGCCGGCTGTGGCCCGCGGGCCGAGGGTTGGGTACCATGGATAAAATTCAAGCACTTTCAAGGTCCATTTTTAAGTTTTTTTTTTTATTGGACTACATGTTTAAATACAAAAAAATACTATTATATGTTAAATACTAAATTAAACACTAAAATCTAAAAAAAAAAAAAATACCCAAACCAAGACGGCGATAAAATGATCAGACATTGACCGGTCCGCAACGTTGATTAAAGCTTAGTATGAACGTGACGTCGAAATCTTGTACGACCAACGTTATCATTTGTGTGAATCTCAATGTCAACAATTCATGTGGCCATAGCAAAGCATTTTTGCGTTCATCCTAGCCAAATTTTGTTCATTCTAAAAATCAGCTTAGCCCAAAAAAAAAAAAAAAAAAACTGCAGCACTGAAAGAAAACGCCATTTGAAAGAACAGTAAAAAGGCTTCGTTTTGATGATCGAAACACAGTCTATAGTTGAAGTAGTTAAAGAAGTAGAGGAGATGTAGTCATCCACGTGACTCGTCTAATACGAAAAAGTCCAGGTTCTGCACTGGATGTGCACTGGATTCCACTGTAGAATTACAATTTCAAACATTTTTAAGCACTTCATTTAAAATTCAAGCATTATCAAGGCATTGAAAACACATTCAAGCGTTTTCAAGGATTTCAAGCGCCTGTAGGAACGCAGCATCTGCCAAACTATGGAAATCATTGTTAATTTTGACAAAGATTTTTAATTTAGTTTAAGACCAAGTCACAGTCTTTTGACTAAAACTCAGTTTAGTTTTAGTCCCAATTTAGTCGTCTTAATTTTTTTTAGTTTTAATCTAATTTTAGTCGACTAAATACCACAACATTTTAGTCGACTAAATTACAGTATAGAATTAGTCAACGAAAATATAAGTGCTATATATTCTAAATGTTTACTAATGTTGCTATGTCTTACACGTAGTTAACTCGTTAGAACTTATTTGGAAAAACATCTATTTTTCTTTAACTTATTTAAATGAACTTTTCTTCCAATCCAAATAAATGTATTCTCATAAATGAAACCTCAACAACGAGAAAAAGAATTACAGTATAATAAAATGAGTTATAATTGCATCACGTTTCTAAGTAACAAATGGTTGCACGGTGAAAAAGAAACGTTTCAGTCTCTTCAGGTGTGTTGTGTTTCTTCACATGCGGCGTGCAGATTTTTTTGTTTAGTTTTTATTCATTGACCAAATTGTCAATAAATGTAGTTGAAGTTTTCGTCCCTACATAGTTCTCGTTTCGTTTTCGTCAGGGGAAAAAAAAAAGTGTCGTTGACGAAGACGGTGACGAAAACATTTCCTCAACGAAATTTTAACTGGTGGAAATGTAAATGCTGGGAGCCAGACGTGCAGCCGACAGAGGAGGCAGGGGTGATGTGTGGGTACCTGCACGGGGTGTATGAGTCCCTGGCTGAGCGTCAGGACGATGACGTTGAGGGCGAACTGTCGCACGCTGGACTGCGTGTGGAAGAAGGACTCCAGCACCTGCTTGAGGTACAGCTGCATGATGGAGCTGCTCATGCCGGACGAGATGTCGCCCATCTCCTTCAGGTCCTCCTGCTTGGACATTTTCTGCCCTGTGACCGTCACAACACATCGGTCAAGCCCCGGCTGGGCACCTTTACCCACGATGCACTAGTGCAGCGCTCCACCCACACTCCCTGTCGGCCTCCTGCATGCGCGAGTCCTCCTCCTGCAGGTACATCTGGAGGTTCTTCAGCACCTGGATCTTCAGGGCGATGGAGCAGCGCTTGTCCGACAGCAGGCCGTTGTACAGCGTCTTCACCTCCGGCACGAACATCTGACTCGGGTGCATGATGAACAAGAAGCCTGGAGAACAAACGCAGCTTGGCATCAACACAAGTTGCAAAATGACAAAACGCACACAAACCTACAAGGAACACAATGGGAAAACACCATCTTTATATAGTATTTAGGCGAACATAAGCACCCCTTTTTCCAATTTTAGAAGATAGAAAACGGGAAGGGTGCTTAGAGAGTGTTTTTGCACAACCTATTTATTGTGGCTTCTTTTGTTCTCTTTGCTATTTGGATTTTTGCCTTCACTGTTGTCATTTAAATTGTCTTTTTTGTTGCTGCAGTAGAACAGAAATAAAACGTATTTTTTGTTTAAGAGAAAATGTAGCTTCATTTGGCTAGAATTGGAAATTTTAATATATAAAAAGAAATGTATATAGTTTTTTGCGTCTCAAAAAAGGGGGGCGATTATATTTGCGTAAATATTTGGGGTGTAGAGTTTATATTTACACTATTTGTTGCCTGGAGACTAAAATACACACATACAGACACGAAAACGCACATATGTACGCAGTTTACTGGTATATTCGTCTGAAGAGCGATGGTGGTCTTACCTAGACCGATGATGGCTTTAGAGCGAACCTCCTCGTCCTCGTGAGTGGTGAAGTACAGCAGAAGCTCCAGAACCTTCTCCTTTATAACAACCTTTACCACAGCGACACAATCCATTTCACATGTCGGTTCACACTCACCATTCATAACGTTCTGCTGTGAATTCTTTAGCTATTATTGTGTAGAAGTTAAATTAACTGTCTTTTAAGTCACACCTCAAATTTTCATTTTCACAGTATATTAAATGTACAACTTTTGATGTAAAATAGGCCAAGTGAATTTACTGTACACAGTCTAAATGTATAAAACACTTACATCAAAAGGAGAAAGAAAAATTTTTATTTTTAAGTCTGTAACTAAGAAAAAACTATTTTTCTAATAATTGTGATATCTAAAAATTAGGGCTGTCAAAATTAATGCGTTTACGCATGCGATTAATTTTAAATGCTAATTTGCGTTATTAATTTGAACGCGTCACCAGGTGCGGCTCATTACAATCAGCAGCGCACAGTGATTGTGTTCAGCTGCTGCACATTTAGGTGGCACAAAGGTCTGAAGGTCAGGCACTAAAATGGGCACCAAAGTGTTTAAGGTCAGGCACTAGAGGCAATTCTTTTGATCGCCTAACCCGCGTTCCTTTTCAATTGCAAATAACTTTCTTGTCAGAATACTCGGTCGGTTCGAAATGCCGCTTTAGATTCATACGCATTAGATAAACTGACAATACTGTATTTTGTTACACTTAAATTAAAAAACAGACATTATAAGCAGTAGTTTTATTATTATTATTATTCTTTTTTTTTTTTACAAAAACACAACGTCCTGTTTGTTTTAAGAGTGTAACCTAAAAAATAGGTACTTCAAAATTTGAATTGATGTGTAACACTTATATGAAAGACCAAAATTTACTTTTGTTTTTTGAGTTTTATCTTTAAAAGGGTGCGACTCGACCTCGGAATGGTAAAAAGAAACTTGTTTAAAAGAAAAAAAAAAATATTGCAAATTGAACCAAAAGTATGGTAAAATATATTACTGTAATTTAACCAGTGTTTATTTAGTGTGAGAGTTTACAATAATTGACATACTACACCTCAATATCCAAAGTTTCAGTCATTTTATTGTGTAAAATGTATTAATCATGAATAATTTGGTCTAATTGGAATAATTAGATTAATGAGATTTAATTAAAAAAAAAATGGTTTGAGAGCCCTACTGAAAATGTAAATGAGAGAATTGTCCATCTTTCATTGTGAAACCACTGTGTGAACGTGAGCAAACGTGATGGTACCTTGGTGCCTCCCTTGAACTGCTCGAAGTCGAAGTCGAAGTGTCGGCAGAGCGCGCCGACGGTGAAGAGCGAGCGCAGCAGTGCCGCTTTGGTGGCTGTCATGGCCATGTTGGTTCCCTCCTGATGCTGCACCTTCATCTTGGTCAGAGCCCCGTAGAAGCGATTAAAACACGACCAGACAAACTTATAGTTGCGGGTCACTTTGTTCACGATGGCACCCAAGCAGCTGACGCAGTACTGGACGACCTGCGGAGACACGCAAGACCAGCGTTCGTTTTGACAAAGATTCTTAATTTAGTTTTAGTCACAGTCTTTTGACCAAAACTCAGTTTTGTTTTAGTCCCAATTGAGTCGTCTTAATTTTTATTTTGTTTTAGTCTAATTTTAGTCGACTAAACACCACAGCATTTTAGTCGACTAATATACAGTGTAGATTTAGTCAATGAAAATATCAGTGCTATATATTCTAAATGTTTACTAAAGTTGCTATGTCTAAGAAATCTGAACACGTAGTGAACTATGAACATTTAAAATATATATACAGTAAAATAAATGTAATTATAATTGCATCAAGTTTATAAGTAACAAATGGTTGCACGGTGAAAACAGAAGTGTGATCAGCAGATGGCGCTTCAGGTGTGTCGTGTTTCTGCTGGTGATCGTCGGCGTACAGATTTTTTTTACAGGTTTTTTAAGGTGGCGTTGAACGTAAAACGAATCCATATATCTGAGATAAGATATTATTGATTGGACGTCGTCACGAAAGGCATTTTTGTTTAGTTTTTATTCGTTGACTAAAGTGTCAATAAATGTAGTTGAAGCGTCACTGAGCGGGAGTTTCTATATCGTTCTCGCTTCATTTTCGTCAGGGAAAAAGTGTCGTTAACGAAGACCAAGAGGAAATTACCACTGCACAAGACGTGTAAGAAAAGATGGAAGGAGAGCCGTCCAGTGAGGGACACTTACGGCCATGCCATGCTTCAGGATCAGCTTCATCAGGTCTTCTTCGATGGTGGTCAGGAAGCTTTCACTGGGGTGATCCATCAGAGGAACCACCAGCTCCAGGATCTTCGCCACGTTACAGATCACCATGAAGTCACTCTGAGACTGTCAACACACACACACACAC
>CM051493.1:11200389-11227675 GCA_028031935.1 Paedocypris micromegethes
ACTTTTTTTGTTTTGTTTGAATTATCCTGGTGGTATCGTGGTATGGGGGGGGGGGTCATTACATTTTAGAAGACCGTAATAACAGCTAAATAATAACAACTATCAATGTATGTAATAAAATACATTGGTCTATGTAATACCATCTATGTAATAACAACATTGTTAAAACTATCAATGTAATAACATGTGTTACACTGTAATAAAGTGTTTATACACACGTAAAAAAAACAAATCTCATGAATTATCAGAATCATAAACCTTATTGGCCAAGTTGCAATGACAACAAGGAATTAAGCTTGGACTGACTCTGTCTTTTCCCCTCTTTTTTTTTTTTTTTACATAAATATGCAAATATGAACATAAATATATAAATAAAAGAAAAAAGAAAAACAATGACATGAAATAAACAAACATATATAACGATAATTATCACGGTACCCACGGTATTGCAGAATCCACATCGTGGCACATCTCCACACCGGTGTTCACGTTAATACCAGTATAGTGCCCCGCCCTACGTACCAGTATCCTCTCGATGAGCATGTCGTAGTACTGCTCCGTCAGCTGCGGTCGACTCAGCACGAAGCGTCCCAGCAGCTCCACAGCAGCTTCTCTCACGCTGGTGGACATGTCCATCAGCCGCCCGTGAACGCCATGCTGCATATCAGACTGAACAACACACACTGCTCACACACACTGATGATGATGATGATGATGATGGTGATGGGGCAGGCGTTACCCTGGCGAGGATGCTGGGGTCCACCGCCACCACCTCAGACAGACACTTCATGGCTTTGGTCCGGACGGCGATGGCGCTCTCCCCCAAAACTCTCAGAATCTGCAGCAAAACCAGGGAAGAGACATCACAACGGACTCCATGATGCTCGGCCACACCACATTAAAAAAAAAAGAATTGCTTTAAAAAAAAAAACAAAAATATTGTGTTTAAAAAAAAAAAAGATACTTAAAGCCACTGATAAACACAAACTGATAATGCAAAGAAATCATGTGCAATAAAAACACCTGAGTGAACGTGCAATATTTTTCGTTTCATAACAAACCACTGTTTTTTTTCATCATGTAAATATTACACTGTGTATTTATTTTTATTCGATTTCTATTTTTTTTTTCCTTGTATTTTTTTTGGAAAGAGTGAAGGCCCACAAACTCTCAGAATCTACAGCAAAACCAGGCAAGAGACATCACAACAGACTCACAACATAAAAAAAAATTATAATTGCGTAAAATATCATACATTCTGTAAAAAAAAAAAAAGAATTGCGTAAAATATACAATTCTCAGTTGACTTGGTGCATATTTGTTGTTAATTTATTTTGAAATCATAGCGGCTTGTTTTGGGGAACTTTTATTTTGAAAAACCAGGTTATGTTGCGCTACCTGAAGAAGAAAGGAACGGAGAGAAAAGGAAAACGAACACATGGCAATCGTGGCGAATGAAAAGTTGTAGAAAGTTGATGAAACGTGGAAGTGCCACAAGGTTAAGTTCAAGTTCATTTGTATAGCGCTTCTCTTAGTCCGAGACCAACGCAAAGACGCTAAAACGTTAGTCGATATAACTTGTGGTTTTGTGAGTGTTAATTTCCACGTTAATTTTTCTATTTAAATGTCGTATTTCCGTTTATTTTAGCTCTTATGGTGGTCAATTTTTGCTTTTAAATAAACGAAGGACAATGCTACAATTAGCGCACCTGCGTCAGGTAGATGTCAAAGCTCTGAGAGAAGGGTCTGGTGGAGGCCAGGTATCGCACAGTGAGACAGGCGTCGTCATAGTCCACAGTGTCCGAGTTCATCCTGCAGACCACAAACCGTTCAGAACACCACCCGAAGACGGACATGTGGCTCCGCGGGCGTACCTGAGGGAAGCGAACTGATTGGGCGTCGACTTGATGACCGTGTGGAGGAACTTCTTGCGTGTTTCTGCTCGCTGCAGGATGTCGCCCGTGGCCTGCAGCTCTTTGGCGTGTTGCGGGCCCTCCGAGTCCTCGTCTTTCTGATTCTGGCTCCTCATGGCCTTCTCGGCCTCTGTCGTGCAGTCCCGGAACCACTGGGCGATGCAGAACTTGCGTGCAAACTGCGACAAAACAGTCATGTCAAATCCTCGTGCAAATCCTCTCAAAGGCTAATAACTCAATAGCTTACAGCAACTCGCTTTATAAGTAATAAACACACTGATATTGCCAAACAATTTAGGGAGAGATTCTGAAAAAAAAAAAAAAAAAAGAGAGATGGATGTAAAATAAGATGAACAAAAGGACTTATAATTATGTAGTTTCAGTGCTGTCAAAGTTAACGCGTTAACGCATGCGGTTCGTTTTAAATGTTTAATCACGTTGATTATTATTTATTTGATTCTTTTTCCACTGCAAATAACTTGCTCGTCAGAGTTCTCTGTCGGATCATCAGTCGGTTAGTAAGGGTTACTGCAAGAAAATAAATATAAAGAATGGAGTAATAAAGAGATTTTTCTCATTTCAGATTTTGTGAAGTTATTGAGTGGTATATTGTAAATTCGTTCAACAACAATCTAATTGTTCCTCGCTGTCAGAGCATCTGAAGCGCTTCTACGCCACAGAGCAGCACAATCCTCAAAACGCAACGAATGTACAGCGAATCAGGTTAAAGACTGTCGCGCTTTTCAGAGCTTTGACGCGGAAGCTAATGGTGTGAAATCGAGTGAAAGGCGCGAGGGGGCGGAGTCATCTCAGCTCATTACCCGGGAATAAGGTGAGACTAAGCATCGTCTCAGATACAAGCCTCATCTACAAATTAGATCAACTGACACTATTTGTGTTTATTTTTACTTACACTGTTGCTTACTTACTTACACTTTTATTTTTACTTACATTTGAAGACATACTTTCTAAGCTTTATGTAGACACGTTTCACGTTTGTGTGACAAGTATTAAGCTACAGTTCGTTTTCTGCTGACAAAGAGAAGGCAAAAGGTTTCATGTTTTGGTTTTATTTATTTATACAAATACTATTTATTTATATATACCGTTTTTATTAGGAGTGTAGCCAAAAAAAAAAATAGGTACTTCAGACTTTCCATCGAAGGACAACACTTATATGTAAGAGCAAAATTGACAGAGTCATTTTAGTGTGTTTCACACTGATTAATAAAAAAAAACTTCCACCTCGGAGGGTTATAAAACAAAGAAACATATTGCAAATTGAACAAAAAGTCTACAAAACTATATTGTAGTATTTAAACGTGTTTGTTTAGTGTTCAGTTTACACTCATTCACATATTACACTTACATATCCAATATTACAAACTTCAGTCGTTTAATTGCGATTAATTTGGTCAGGGAAATGCGACTAATTGCCAATGGATGAATTGCCAAAAAATTGCCATCACCTCACTTTCCTATTGTAATTCGTATTGTAAAAAATGTATCGTTTGGCAGCCCTAATAGTTATACAACCAAAATAGAAAAGATTAAAATTGACAGAGTAATTTTAGTGTGTTTTACACGGATTAATAAAAAAAGAAAACTTCAACCTCGGAGGGTTATAAAACAAAGAAACATATTGCAAACTGAACAAAAGGTCTACAAAACTATATTACAGTCTTTAAACGTGTTTGTTTAGTGTTCAGTTTACACTCATTCACATCCAATATTACAAGCTTCAGTCATTTAATTGCAATTAATTTGGTAAGGGAAGTGCGACTAATTCCCAATAAATTGCCATCACCTCACTTTCCTAATTCGTATAAAAAAAAAAAAAAAAGCATCGTCTGTCAGCCCTAATAGTTACACAAGCAAGCGTCCGTTTAACAGTGACATCCAGACTCACCGTGAGAGCCGGATCCGTCTCTGCGTTCTCATCCATATAATCCAGCAGCGCTTTCTGCAGCCGCTGCGTCTCGTCTCCTTCTGAGCTCTGAAAGCCAGTGGAGCGGTTACACGCGTGTCGAGGAGGACGCGGACGTGCACACGCACCTCGCTGATGATGCGGTCGATGGCTTTCTGGTCCATCCTGCTGGTGACGGCGTCCTTCCTCAGTCTGGCTGCCACCGTGCCCAGGTAATCCAGCGACGCCACACGCAGCGCCATCTCCGTCTGCTTGTTGCTGAACTGGTGCACCTGGAGACAGGGGTTTGGAAGGTCAAGGGTCACCAAAGACGGGCGTTTTTTTTTTATTCATAGATTTTCAATTCAATTCAGTTCAATTCAATTAAAAAAAAAAACTTTATTCATCCCCAGGGGGAAATTGCTTCTTCGGTTACAGTTGCTCACACAAAAGAGAAATATAATAATAATAATAATAAAAGAAACAAAAAAATGGGAATATACATTGGCATAAAATGATGTACATTGGAATGAAATGATAGAATGAAAATAAACTATTCAGAATCAACATGTGGATTTTATTTCTCTGATTAATTTCTGAGAATAAATTAAATAATTATTTAATTTAATTAAATAAACTGCTTTATAATCAAACTATATCATATGAAGGGACTTATCATGAAGACATTTCCCTTTAAACAGTAAAGTATTGACAATTTATTCACCATGACCATTTTATACAATAATATGCAACAATCAAAATTATTTGGTCAATGAATATTGTGAAAGTGGACTTTTGTCCTTATTTATTTACATAGATACTTTTATTTTATAGCACTTATTGATCATTATATGGATGTTGTTATGTTTAATTAAATAAAAAAAAATTTTCTTCATTAAATTACATTCATGAAAAAGTATTAATTTAGTTTTCATTACAGTTTAGTATAGTTTAAAATTACATTTACATATTTATAAAAATGTATTTAGTAAAGTGCATACACACTAAGTGTGAACTGAGGTCAAATGAGGGCCAACATATTTATTAAAAAGTATTATTCTAGTAAATATTGCAGTTTAGTGTAATGTGATTTACAAAGATATTTTTTAAAATGTATTGACTTCTCTACGTACACATTTATACACACACATCAACTTCAAAAGCTGCCACGTGAAGGTCCGTCAGTCCCTAAAATGTCCCCTAAATCGGGAATCTATCCCTAAATTGTAATAAACGTCTGAGGGTTTTCCAGTGAGTGTGTGTTATGGTACCAGTAATCTTCCCAGCAGGCTCAGCAGCAGTTCCGACGCCGGCCACTCGGGTTTGTTGACAGTAGAGAGCAGGTCCTGCACGAAGTTCTCAAACAGCGGCCTGTAATCTTCCTCTCCCTGTTTACTCCCACACCTGAGACACACATGGGGACGTCAAACCACACACACCAAACCACACACAACCAACATGGGAAAAAGAACACGGACTTTTTTAGGAACACCGAGAGGAAGTTTTGGGCCGTCCGTCTGGCCGTTTCATACGAGTTGGTGATTAACACGTCGTCGTCCACCTGAAAAGCCATGGAGAAGCGTTAGTGGAGCCATCCAGCATCATCAGACACCTTCTGAGTAGAGGTGAGATGAGCTCAAAATTCATGTCACTGTATTTTCTAGTGTCCCGGCGCTATCGCTATTATATGAATTATATATCGACATTACATTTTAGGCAAACTTTGTATTCTAACATTACTTTAACGACATTAGACGCAGGGGGAAACCTGAATTTGTATCTAGCAAAGTAAAACTAGTCCAGGCGTTTATTACATTTCTTTTAAAGACCAGAGAAACAGTGAGAGAGAGAGAGAGAGAGAGAGAGAGAGAGTGAGAGAGAGAGAGAGAGAGAACACGCATGTGCACCCGAGGAAGTGTGAGTCTGAATCTAACGGCAAAGAAAACAGATGGAAAAAAAAAAAAATGGAAAAAAAATTAATAAATAAATAACAAAAATGTCAGCCAGAAACAGCGCCCGTCTTTACGGATTTCACTGACTAAAACAGCTGCTCTATTATTAAAAAATATTTTAAAAATACTTAAAAATATGTATTTTTTTAAGTAAAAGTATCTCTCTTTTACTTTGAAACCTCTCCTGCTTGGCTTATTTGGTGTAATTATTACAAAAAAATATAATATATAATATAATGATTTAGTTCATATATTTGTAACACCACACTACATGTTTATATTACAAAGATTATGTCGGGTCAAATTGACTCGTTTTCAAAGTTTAAAAATATAAAAAAAAATGTACGATTTGTACGATATTTTACATGTACGATATACATGTAATGTACAGTATATACATTGTGCAAATGGCTGAATGTAAACATGCTATTTAAATAACTGTGTATGTTTTGTAGGGAGGGGCGTGGCACAGGCTGAAGCCCTGGGGAAAAAACTGTTTGTTAGTCGGTTTGTGCGTGTTGTGATTGAAGGTGTTGACGCACCTTCTTGTGGTCGTCCTCTGAGCAGTCCTTCTCCGATGGCAGGTGAACCACACACTGGATCAGCTGCAGAACCAGAGCACTGACCATCTGAATGTAAATGGGATCGCCCTCCGCGTCGCTGCTGTTTAACCTGCGCAGAAGACACTTTCAGTCAGCTTGTGTTTGGACCAGGATAGGTTTGAGCTTTCCGAGCGGTTAAGAAGCACCTGAAGTTCCTGAGGCTGCGCTTGCTGGTGGGCAGTCGGGCCAGTGAGGTGAAGATCTCCTCCAGGATCAGCTGCCGGTGCTTCTCGTAGCGAGAAAAGACCTGAGGACGAGCACAGACACGGACCCGTGAGACACGTGGAGTTTGCTGGATCCTAAACCTCCTGCTGATCATTTACCTCATTTTACCTAAAGTGTGCGGTTAGTAACGGCTACTGCAAGAAAATAAATATAAAGAATGGAGTAATAAAGAGATTTTTCTCATTTCATATTTTGTGAAGTTATTGGGTGGGATATTGTAAAGTTTAGATTTGTAAAGTTTTTGTATGATTTTGTAAAAACACATTTTTTTACCATTTTAAAATAAATTTATTTTATTTAACAATCACGTTTTTTTGTTTTGAATGAAGTTTTCGATTTTGTAACACTGTTGTAAAGATGTCGTGGTTTTCACATTTTTGTAAGGTTTTACATTTTATAAAGATTTTACCAATTTAGATTTGTAAAGCTTTTGTGAGACTGTGTTTAAGAAGCTTGTCATTTCTAGATTAATATTTTTTAATGTAAAATTTTCTAAATAAAAAAAATCTAGCACTGCAAAAATGAATCAATATTATTGCAAGTCATTGACTTATGTTTCTGTTGTGGATTGGTTGCTCTTTTGATTTAAATGACTGGGTTCTAAGCACAAAGGGTACACGCTTTAATCTTGTATTTTTTTTGTATGGCTTTTGAAATGTTTAACTGGCTGTTTTTTACGCTTTGCGAATGTGAAGGAAATTTGAAACGTTGATATGTTAACTTGGGAAAATGAGTAAAGATCCCAAATTCAACATGTTTCTGGTTCTGCGCTGTAAAATACTTACCTGTAAATCTGAATAGGTTTGGCTGTCTCATATACTTTTAAAATGGCAAAATCATCTATTAATCCAAAAAAAAAAAATGTAATCTAGCGTGTTAATTCTTCACATTATAAAAATATAAATTCTTTAACGGAAGGTTATTAAACACTGTGTGTGGGCAAAAAAACGTGATGTCTGAATTTTTTTTTAAATGAACCGATGAATCAACTCAAAAATCTAAACAAACGTTAGTTGCAAGTGAATTTAGTCTCTGCAAAGACCCAAAAACTGACCATGAATTGCGCCATAAGCACAGAAACTCACCGCCGTGACCAGTTTGATGGCACACAGCTGCAGCTCGCTGACGTTCTCCACGAAGAACGGCGTGATGCCCATGGAAGACACCTGCAAAACAGCGGGACGTTTAGAAGAACTCGGCTCGAGACGGGCGGCAGGAGCGCGTGGAGCTCTAGACACCTGCAGGATGGTGGTGTCCGTCATCAGCTGGATCTCCAGCAGCTCCGAGATGTTGCTGACCACCTCACACACTTTGTGGTAGAGCATGATGATGACTCGCTGCTTGGCTGTGGAACACTTGGCCCGTTTGGCTTTGGAGCTCAGCAAGGACCCTGAGCAAACAAATTAAACACACACAGCATTAGGGCACAGATTTATCGAAAAATAATCGAAACCGAAATTCAACACTTATAATCGTTCACATTTTTCCAGATCGATTATTTTCGAGTCAGGTGACCGCGCTCCGCTCATGGAGTGAATGAGCAGCTTGACTTGTACCAAAAAAATGCGCTTCTGAGTAAGAACTGACGAGTAAATTCAGTTTTATAAATTCATTTTCGCTACCATTGATAGGAAAGTGAGGTGACACAGTGCATATTAAAATGTTCGTTTACGGGAGACACAAGACATGCACAGGATATATCTTATTATAAACTACATCTCATAATAAACAAGACAAATGTTATTTAGAAGATAACGGCTCATTTTCCATATTCAAATGTTACAAGTAATGTATTCTGTTCCCAAATGTGCAAGTTATTTATTTTGACTTTTTTGATCAACAAAGCGATTGTTTGAGTGTGTTTTAGATCATTGACTAGTTTAGTTGATGTTCAATAAATAATTTTAAAATAAGGGAAGGAAACACGCACATATGTCATATATTATTAAGTAATCCACACTTTATTCTCTCACTTTAAATTTGAGCATACGTATTGTACAAAACATGTCTATAGAACTAGAGAACATAGTCTAGAGAACTATGAGGGCAATATGAGGGCAAAAAAAAATAAAATAAAAATAAAAAAATCGTTTATTAATCGTAATCGTGTTAAAAAGTTAAATAAATCGTTCAATTAATTATTTTTGACATAACCGCTCCACCCTACATAGCAGCTACTTTCTTCACCATGGACTATTATTTCTTTTTTATCTCCCAGTAAACCACTCCCAGTGAACCGTGCAACAACTGTACCTTATTTATAACTGTACTTAACTGTCATATTTTTATATTCTATATTTATATAAACGGTATTTTTCTAAGCTGTAGATACTTTTTATTTTTAATGCTGCTCGTGTTTCTCAGTGCTAAGGAAATTTCCCCACTGTGGGACGATTAAATGACATTCATAACTTATCTTAAAGCGGCGAAAAAGTGCGTTATGAGATACAGTTTAAGGATTTAGCATTGGACCCAACCCTTGGAGAGCCCATGTTGTATCTTTGCAACAAAATTGTTGTGATCATTTAAACCAATTAAATTATTATTTAAAACTCCAAAAACGGATTCACACACAAGATGAAAGTGTAATGCATTTATCTAGCACTTGATGGTGGTCTCAGACTGGTTGGTGGAATTTCCAGTGATAACCTCCACCTCCGGATTCTAATGCAGTCGCATGGTTACAGTGGACGAACAACAATGTCGATTTTGGAAATTTCTTTTTCATTTTTATGCTAAAAATGTCCAATAATTTACAATCTATCGAATAAAAAAATGTTCAGATCATTTTTTTCATGACTGGCTCTCCAAGGGTTAAGCGAAGTGGACTGTATAAAGATATTCGATCTTCATCAGTGGAGCGGGAGTTTAATCTGGGATGGTAAAGTGGCAGATGATTGTGGGCACAGTGGGCTCTCACCTCCTTTAGGGTTGACCCTGTAGACCGGGTCGTACTGCGGGTACAGCGTGTTCTGCAGGTGGAACTTGGTGTACTGCAGGATCCTCTCGATCACGTCCTCGATGTACACGGCTTTGGGCATGTGCAGCGACGTCATGATGTTCAGCGCTGTCAGACAAGCATCTGCCGACTTGGTGACGCGCTCCATGATGAGATCTCGCCACAGTCGCTCCTCTTCCTCTCCCTCGTTGTCCTGACGGGAGAAGAAAGAGATAAAACACACACACACACAAAAAACAAACAAAAAAAAAAAAGATGACGGGGCAAAACATTAAGTAACTTGCCCAACACTGGTCATGTAACTTTAAAAACAAGAAACAAATTCCTATTTACTTTACAATTTTGTACTTCAATTACTTTTCTAATTACGGTGTCTGAAAAGTAACTTAGTTGCTAAATAAGTAACTTAACTAGATACTTTGCCGTAGATACAAAGTAAAGCGGCCAACAGTGTTTTCTTCGCAGGAAGTATCTCACAAATGACTGTAATGTTCTTATCTGCTTGTTTCAGAACGGCAAACGACCTTGAAAATTGCCATTTCGTAAAACAGCCTCTAGCCGTTTTTGAAGTGGACAACGAAAAGGTTTTACCATAAGAAGATAAATTAAAAAAATTAAATATTCAGTGAGTTTAATTATTTTACAATGTAATGCAAGTACCTAAATGCACCTAAAAACACGCAGTAATCCGTTACATTATTTTTTCCAGTGAAAAGTAATTTAATTACAGTAATGCACTACACACGACACTGTACATGACTAAATAGAAGAGAAAATAAGTGGCAGACGAGACACTCACAAGGTTAATGAGTGTAGAAAGACAGGCTCCGTCCAGAATGTTCTTCTCCAGGATGTTCAACAGCTTCACCAGCTTATCAGAAGGAATCTGGACAGTGCAGAAACGTAGCATAAAGTAAACTAAACGTTACAATTCATGGTCAAAACCAGGCACGTTCTCTCACCCGGCACGTGATGCCCATGGCTTTAATCTTGGCAGATTCACTCCCCAGTTCGTTCAGCTGCTGTTTCCCCAACAGAAGCTCCTGAGGGATGTCGTCATCATCTGCAGGACACAGGCATCACAGCGTGAAGAACGTCTGGAGGAAGCTGGAGTCATGGGAGATGAAGATCTCCTACCTTGGGCAGTGAAGTCCACGTCCTCCAGGTTCTCCAGGATGTTGTCAATACTCACAGAAAACCTCTTGAATGTGGAGGAGTCCATCATTTCTGCGTAAAGAGAGAGAGAGAGAGAGAGAGAGAGAGTGTGTGAGACTCGCTCGGGCGTGCGAAGGGTGGTGGTGTGGTTCACCTTCAGGAGTCAGCTTGGGTTCATACGCTTTCCTCTTCTTCTGCTTCTCTTTCGTCTTCAAGCGTCTTGCAGCTGAAAGACAGAAGCATTTGTATTATACATCTCAGACTGAGTTTGAAGAACGTGGGAACCAAACGACTGCAAGTGAAGCTCAAAGTCGTGGTGAAAATAAGACCTAGTTGAAAGATCTCACCATCACTGAAGCTGGGAGGAGGTGAATCCTCATCGGAGTCGTCGAATCGGCTGCCGGATCCTCTACGAGAATCAAAGTTTGCTCTGCGATGTTCTCCAGAACTCCTCCGGTCGCGATCCTCAAACTCCCACGTCCTGTCGCGCTCTTTCTTCTGCCTTTTACGAGAAGCTGGAGCAGACCACAAGCCGGTTAGTGAACCTTGAAACATTGAGAGAAGTGGTTCCCTTTCTTTGCACGCTTAAACTTTTACCACAATGACAAATACCGTATGAAATATATAAAAATATAACTCCCCCCCTCCAATTAATTTGGTTGTTTTTTTTTTTTTTTTACATTTATCACTGAATTAAGTTAAATTTCTCTTAAAGTACTTCTTTTTCTTTACATACCCAACTTACATACCCGACTCGTATCACTTTGATGTGGTTTTACTTAATAGAAAGAAAGAAAATCTATTCTAGCGATTGGAACTTCGACTCCCATAATGCATTGGGATCCGAAGAGCCTCAGCACTCACACTGGGAGCAGCTCAAGCCGCCATCATCAGCCGTCTTTATAACAGACGCCTGTGTGAAGATTATTTTAGCTAATTATTCTAAGCGTTTTGATTGTGTCTGTTCCTTGGATTTTTTTTACTCCTTGCACGACTTTTCTCTTACTGTGATGACACGTTGGACTCCACTTGTAGCCGTTAGCGCTAAGCTACCCAGATGTGATTTGCTGCATCTGTTGTGAGTAATTATTGTATTTGGTTTAATCTTTCAATTAATTGAGCCAATAAGCTTATATGCACGTCTGACTCCGGACCATTATTTAAAGACGCACACGCGCGCCACGGCAATTATAGGCACAATTAAAAAAAAAAAATACTGTACAGACGGTATCTGTATTTTATCGCGGTGTTAGGGGGGCATTACATTTTAGTAGACCGACATAATTGGCAAAATTTAGGAGAGAGAGGAAAGAGAGAAAAGAGAGAGAGAGAGAGAGAGAGAGAGAGAGAGAGAGAGAGAGAGAGAGAGAGCGCGAGCGGCTTCCTACAGTAGCTTTGTTTCTGGTCTACGTCACTTTTCTTGTCGCTTTCTTTTCTTTTTTTACGTGAATATTCATGATTTCCATGAATACGTGATTTCCAAACGAAAACAGACTTTGTTCAAAATAAAACAAGCCGATTTTCTCGCGCGCGTCTTCAAAACTAAAACCGCCGCTCTTCTCTTAAAGGCACAGCGCAGAAAACGGAGCGTCAGGCGTATGCGCGTGTGTGATCTATTAATTCAGTCTGTTACACTGCTTTCTGTGTTCGATTACCAATGTCTGTGTCGTCATTGATAGTTGTAAGTGACAACTTGTAACGAAACGAACGTGTTATACTGTATTAAAGTGTTTGTATACTTGTATAAATATCTAATTCATGAATTATCACGGTATCCACGGTATTGCAAAATCCATATCGCGGCACAACTCAATAACGTCATTCACGTTAATACCGCTATAGCGCCCAGCCCTAGTCTTGGTGAACGATAGAAGCAGCAGTACTCACAGACGTCCTCGTCCTCAGAACTGTCCTCGGCGTATTTCGGCTTCTCGTTGACGGTGCTGCGCTTGCGCTTGTTCATCTTGACCCGCTCGCACAGGGGCATGGTGGACTCGATCTCCGCCAACAGCTCGGGAGGAAGATCCTTCAGGACGGACGGGTCGATTCCACCTGCGCACAGGGATTTCAATATAGTAATCAATAATTGCAAATTCCAAATTAATCAAAAAATTCAAACGGTCTTGACAGAATATATATTTATTAATATTTTAAAATAATATTTGTAATAATGGATCTAATTTTAATAATAGTTTAATAGAAAAAAAACAACTCTATGTCCTTGAGCAAGACCCCGACACCACGGCTTAAGCTGCCCACTGCTCCGGGTCTGTGTGTGTCACTTCACCGGATGGTTAAAAGCTATTTCCATACGGTCCCTGGTGATCATATTGACAATCTCACTCACATTCACTTTAATTTGTTGATTTGCTGGTTGCAAATTTTACTCTAATCAATGACCATCTCCAAAAAGTTATTTAAAACATATCAGACGTCTTCCACCTTCTGGTGAAATCGAAATGACACATTATTTTATTACAAAACATTTTTATTTTATTTTATTTTATTAACATTTATTTTAATACGTAACAAAACACGAGAGAGAGAAAGAGAGAGAGAGAGAAATATAAATAAATATCTAGATAAATAGATATTTTCACGTTCTTCTTATGGACCATTTGTGAGTCTGAAATTAATAAATAAAAAAATAAATGAATAAATAAATAAAATACATATAGTAACTTACTGAAAAATCTTGTGTGTGTGTGTGTGTATATCTAGATTAACATATCTTCCACATTATTTTTACCCACATACTATTACAGTCCCAAAAACACACACACACACACACACACACACACACACACACACACAGTAAACACAGTCTTACAGTCAGAGACAATTGAAAAGCTCATCAAACACACACTACAACCTCGGTGAGGAGCCGGAGTCCCCCTTACCTTTCCCAGGACGTCCCGAGAAGCGGTTCTTGCCGGACTTGGAGCCGCGCGAGTCTTTCTCCCTCATGAGCCTCTGCACCTCGTCGTAGGAGAGCTTCTGCAGCACCACCACCGGCTTGACGCCCTTCTTCACGTCCGCCTCCGCCTCCAGCCGCTCCAGACGCACGCACGGCTGCTTCCAGCCCTCGGGAACCTCGCCGCCCCCGTCCTTGCGGATCTTGGGGATGGTGAAGTTCTTGAGCGAGCCGGTGTTCTCGCCCCGCAGGAAGGCCGGAAGCTCGGGCGTGTTCCCCGACTGCTGGCCCAGCTCACCGGGCCGGTGCTTGGGCTTGTCGTCGTGGCGATGGCGGTGCTCGGGGGCGTGGTCGTGCTTGTGCTTCAGGGCTTTGGGGATGACGCCCTCCTGAGGCTCCTGGGGCCAGCGCTGCGCCTCGCTGCCCGGGATGGGCATCCCCATGCAGGCGTCCTCCACCCTGCCCACCTGCTCCGCCTGCAGGCCGGGGCGACTGGCGCTGGTGCCCGCAGCCGTGGCCTCCTGAGGTGCCAGCCTGTGGCCCGCGTTTGCCCCTCCGCACCCGCCCGGGGCGCCCGAGGCTGGACCTGCTGTGCCCGCCGCCCCGGGCTCCTGAGGGTGCGAGTCCTGCTTGCGCTTCTTCAGCGGCTTGTCTGCGGAAACACGCCAATGAGGGATTAGTCAAACACGCACTGTACATGCATGTTTTTATGACATAAAAAAAATTAATACATTAAAAAAATAATAATAGTACATAAACGACAAAAATCAATAACATCTTAACATTCAACACAAAGAGAAACATAAGGATTAGTAAAACACCGCACGGATTAGTAAAAGAGCCGCACTATTCTGGATAAAATGAGAATCACAATTATTTTAGCTTTAAAAAAAACATTAAGATTCTATCACAATTATGGTTTTTTTTTTAAGATTTAAGCCTAAACATCAGGTTGTCAACCAGCAAAAGAATAAATATTGCCCTTTGCTTTAAATTGAAATAAACGTAAGGAAAAATATTGTAATGAAAAAGGATGCAAAGAAAAAAAAACTTTAACATTTTTGTAACCTATTTCTAGGTCAGGAATTTCCTTCCGCCATTTTTAGTTTTTTGAGCTGTCACGGTGGGCGGGGATCTGCTTTGCGATGGGTTCTCTTTGACCAATCAGAGCAAAGAGTCTAAAAAGTTCCAAAACGATTAGTACTCGAGCGATTTGCACGCAAGCGTGAAGAGATTCGCACGCTCGCTCAACTTGAGCTGCGCACACACACACGTGCGCGCGCGCGCAAAAGTGCTTTTAAACAGAGACAATTAATTGTATCCTCAACTGTGCATAATACTGTACTTTGGAATATCAATTTTTAAATTTAATAGTGATTTTCTTTTCTTTACAACATTATTTTTACATTACATTATGTGTATTGTTCAACGCATTTACATTTAAAGTATTACAAGTAATGTGTGTCATTTTCCGTGTTGAATATTTAAAACAATAAAATATCCAGAAACTCCAGAGTCGCGAAAAGAATGGCGATCCTAATTTTCTCGTTTCATCCAGAATGGTGCAGCTCTACGTAACTCGGATTGAAACGTCACCTTTGTCCTGCACTTCCTTAGCGCTGCGATCCGTCTCCATGGCGGCCTCGCTCTCCATCCTCTCGATAGCGGCGAGGGCCTCCACCAGCTCTCCTTCAGGGTCCGAGCCGGAGAACATCCCGCCCAGCTCCACCTCGGCCGGCCGCACCCGCGAGGAGCGCAGGATGAGTTTGGCGTGGTCTTTGGAGGGCGAGCCGGCGATGTCGTAGACGGCGGCCTTGTCGCTCTGATCCCGCTCGGCGTCCGCTGACTTCAGGCCGCGCTGCTTGTCTGGAGACCCCAGCAGCAGATCCTGAGCGCCGTCGCGGGGAGGCGTGTACGGAGGAGAAGACTGAAGCATGTGAGGTGCGCCGCTGAACGTTCTCATCTGATCCTGAAGGACACATCGTTGAATAGAATCGATGTTCATTTATTTGTATCGAATCAAATATGGAAAAAAAAAAATCCACTTACATTTGAAAAGTAAAACATGAGGAAAATTCACTCAACCTTAATTATTATCGCTTTGATTTAATCAAGTATGAAAAAAAATCCACTTTTTTTCCTTTTCAAATTTAAGAAAAATCCCCTCAACGTTAAAATTACAAACGCTTTCCTTTGTTTTATTGAATCAAATATGAAAAAAAAAAAATCACTTAAATTTGAAAAGAAAACTGTACGAAAAATTCCCTTAACCTTAATTACAAAATGCACTCATTTGTTTTATTATATCAAAAGAATCTGAAAAGAATCCACTTAAATTCGAAAAGAAAAAAAAGGAGAAAACTTCCCTCAACCTTAATTACAAACGCTTTGATTTGGTTTATCGAATCAAATATGAAAAAAAAAAAAAATCCACTTAAATTTGAAAAGTAAAAAATGAGAAAATGTTCCTCAACCTTAATTACAAACACTTAATTTGTTTTATTGAATCAGATATGAAAAAAATCCACTTTTTTTCCTTTTCAAATTTAAGAAAAATCCCCTCAACATTAAAATTACAAATGCCTTCATTTGTTTTATTGAATCAAATATGAAAAAAAATAACTTAAATTTGAAAAGTAAAAACTAAGAAAAATTCCCTCAACCTTAAAATTGCAAACGCTTTCATTTGTTTTGGTGAATTAAATGTGGAAAAAATCCACTTAAATTTGAGAAGGAAAAAAAATAAGAAAAATCCACTCAACCTTAAAATTACAAACGCTTTCATTCTGTCTTGTTAAAGTTAAAATGTGGACTTCTACCTTTTTTTTTGTAATTGACAGAAATAGCGACTTTGCGTTGGACTCGAACTAAGAAAAGCGCTATATAATAAAAACTTGAACTTGAAGTCAACCTATAATTTTATGCACGTTTGGAGGCATGTGGCAGCTAGCCAACACACAGTAAATAACATCTAAAAATCTGCTTCCAAAAGACTTTTTTTTTTTATATAATTAAAATGTAAATTTAAAATAAAGCAGCGTCTTTTCCAAATCGAAACTAGTTTAATCTGAACAGTGAATCAGCGACCGGTTTGACGAAACATGTACGTACCTTGGTCTCGTGCACATTTCTCATGCCACCCGGAATCATGGGACTGGCTACTGAACCTGTAAGACATCTGAATGAGCCAGAGTCGGAGCACGGAGACAGAGGGGAGAGAGAAACGGACTCGCACCCTGCGGCATGTGCTGGTGCTGGCTGTAGGCGGAGGGGTGCGGGTACTGTCTGTAGCCCGTGGCGGGGCTCTGAGGGGCGTAGGGGCTGGGCACGGGGCTGCTCTGCTGGGGCAGAAAGCGTCCTCCTGAACCAGACTGCCCGGCAACAAAACGCCTGCGGAGGACAAAACCACAGCTCATCTAGGCTCATCTCACTATCGATCCGATATAATTCAGCATTTAAGGGATTCTGACAAATCCGACAACTCCGACATTTTACTACCTGAAAGAGGATTTCAATTCTGAAGTGTGTGTGTGTGTGTGTGTGTGTGTGTGCTGCGGTTTCAAACCAGAAGACGACACTCAGCAAACCACACACAACTAAAATATGCAGTTAAGGACAAAATGAATAGCCCCGCCTACAAAATAATCAAGAGTATTTCAAAAGTGCTTTAGAACAGAGTTAATAATTTTGTCCTCATTCTGTACCTTGTAATGTTTTTTTTTTTTATGTTTAATGGTGGTTTTTCCTTATAATATTACTTTTACATTGCATTAAATTTAAATAAATTGAAGGAAATAATTGAAAAAGGAAGTATTGAAAGTAATTATATTGCTGTTTGACAACCAGATTTTCAGGGTTGAATATTTACAATAATAAAAAGAATCGTGAAGAGAATCGTGATCTTTATTCTAAGCGAAAAGATTCTAAGCGTGATTCTCATTTTACCCAGAATGGTGCAGCTCTAATGCTCTAATCTATATCTAGAGGAGGAGACTCACCCTGAAGGACTGTGGGACATCGGGGCTTGTGGGTAGTTGGCAGAGGCGGGGCTTCCCTGCATGGAGCCATGTGTGACTTTATACGGCGGTGCCATTGGCTGTTGACTGATGCCTGTGGACGACAAGTGCGGGAAATGGTTTAAAAAGAGGAATCTATAGTGACCGGTTGCGTGAAACTAAACATTTCTGTACCAATATAATAACAATACCAAAAAGTAAGAGACCAGACGGTGTTATGGATTGTTCTCAATCATCGTCTAGAAAGACCAGGTTTTATTTGACATTAGTGCTGTCAAACGATTCATTTTATTTAACTAGTTAATCGCACTTCCCTGACAAAATTAATCGGGATTAAATGACTAAAGCTTGGAAAAGTGGATAATGAGGTGTAATATGTAAATTGATGTAAACTCAGCACTAAATAAACACTAGTTTATCATTTTTGTTCAATTTTCAATATATTTTCTTGGTTTTTTAACCCTCCGAGGTCGAGTCACTCTTTATTCAAGGTAAAACACACAAAAAAAGTCAATTTTGGACTTACATGTGTGTTATTCATCAATTGAAAGTTTGTACCCATTTTTTTCGGCTACACTCTTAATAAAAACAGGACATTGTGCTTTTTGTAAAAATAATAAAAATAAAACTTGAAGCACGTTTTTTGCCTTCTATTTGTCAGCAACTAACTTAATAAATACTTTTGTAATAACTTAATTAATACTTAAAAATACTTAATAAATCTCTCTAATAAATAATGTCCTGGCTTGCAAGTAAGCAGATTCTATTTTAATGTTAGAAACGTCCAAAGCCGACAGAGACTTAAACACGGGCCGGCCGGCTGATGTGCAGTGACTGTGGATGCTCTCACCCGGCTGAGTCTGGTACTGAGGAGTGTTTGGTGCCGTCTTGTTCCTGAAGATGTTGGGGTTCCTGGACAGCAGAAGCTGCAGCATCACCGGTACGTCTCCCTCCAGCTCATCACTGCCCAGACTGTCCTTCAGCTCTCTGCAGAACACATGTCAGAACAGAACTTCAGCTCCCACCCAGAACACACACACACACACACACACACACACACAGATAACTCACAAAAATATGCAGATTATGGACCAATTTGTTGTTGAAGAGCCAATAAAAATTTAAATCTGTCATTACCAAGATTTACTTTGTAAACCAAACACAGATTAAAAAGATTGTTCATGTTTTTCCTAAACTACCCATTTTACACGCAAACTAACAAAAATGTCATTACTTTATTTAATAACTTAATTTACATTCACATGTTTGCAAACTCATTATAGACTTACTGTAAATTTATACTTGCTACTGTACTTTCATCCATTGCTAATCGCAAATTTTGGAGGGAAAAGAAAAACCAATGCGTAGTCTTTATAAATACAGTATGCATTCTCCTAAATTAAATAATAGTTTATTGGACCTGAGCTGAGTCATTTTTTCAGAATAAGGCTTTTTATTAATTTGGTTAAAATATGGAAGCGACAAAACGAAACCTGATGGATTACTGAAGAATGAATCATTCATGACGACATCATTCATTCCAACACGAGCAGCAAGATTAAGATATTTACAGGGAAAGTGGCCGACATAATTCGGAATAAAATAATCCGAGAATAATCCTGATGAGAAATAACTAAATAACATAAGAAATAGATTTCATACACCTTACAGATCCATTTCAGAAGACAGAGAAACCAAAGTTTATTACAAATTATTCGGAATCTCTGATTTTCATTCAATCTATAATATATTTCTATTATCTATATATTAGATATTTATATATCACTAGGTGTGAGTTGATTTTAAACATTGACGGGTTCTACATAACTGACCCTAACTGATTCTCACCAACCGGTGCCAAATTTTAACTAAACTAAACCTGCAGAAAAACTGTCAATATAACACAAAAGCAGCATGACATTAAAATCACACAACCCTTGGAAAATTGTGCAGATATTGGTTTAGCAATTATTAAAGCTTTCATAACGGTTTTCCATAAAGCATCTGTGAAAACGACTCATGAATAATTAATAAGAGCCAGAACAGTGACAGCCAATAGTTGGCTTTTACATCTGTATCTTTGCACTCAGAGCATATAGTTTAATACTGTAATTGTAGTCTGTAATTAATACTGTAATTAATACTGCCTTGTAGTCAAAAATTCAGTGGAAACACATTTTTGATAAATCACAAAAAAAGCAATGTACCGTATTTTCTGGACTGTAAGCCGCTCCTTTTTTCATAGGTTTTGAACCATGCGGCTTATTCAAAGGTGCGTATTTTCTTTATTCTTTTTATTATTTTTCTATACTGCAGATTTTTTTATGGGGCTAGAGGCGCTCTAAACCGGAATTAGAATCAAAGTCACAAAATAAAAAGACGACAAAATAAACGCAAAGAAGAATACGCTACTTCCTCTTTAGCAGATTCTAGTCGGTCTGTCAAACTCTTCTTTTCAAAACTCTTTTCAAGTCCTCACGCCTTCATCATGGAACCCACACGAAGAAGTTCGTATGATGCAAGTTTTAAGTTGTAATGTACTTCAAATGTACATTTACACGTCAAAATCGTTCTGCTCCTGTAGTAAATATCTAATCCAAAAACATACATATCTGTGTCTTGCAGAACTTTTTTTAATAGAGTAGACGCGGCTTGTATGTAGATGGGGCTTGTTTATCTTTTTGTTGTTATTTTTTTCTTTTTAAATAGAGCGGATGCGGCTTAGATTCAGGTGCGGCTTATATACAGGTGCGTCTTATAGTCCAGAAAACACGGTAATCGCAGACAAAGGCACGCGTGAATGTTGATGCGGAGACTCACATGCGCTCGGTGGAGACCTGGCTGAGTCCACTGGCCAGCTGAGACACCAGGGTCTCGTCCCTGCAGCCCATCAGCCGCTCCACCTCCTCCGCCACACGGGCACTGTACAGCAGACTCTTAGTGGTGGTGCCCGGCAGGGGAGAGGGCAGCGGCAGCTGGTTCAGCACTGCACACAAACCACTGTTAACTTCCCTGACAAAATATTTTCGTCTTTGTCAACGACACTTTTTCCCTGATGAAAACGAAACGAGAACTAAATTAAAAACTCCCGCTAGGGGACGAAAACTATATTTATTGACACTTGCGTCAACGAGTAAAAACTAAACACAAATGGCTTTCGTGACGACGTCCAATCATAATCCGAGCTTGTGGAGAAAGGCGGGCGCAAACGCAAAGAGAACCAATCAGGAGTAGTTATAGAGGCGAGTGTCTTCAATAACGTCTTCTCCGGCAGGAAAAAACGCTCAGAAATAAGATTCATTTTACATTCATCGTGACCTTAGAAAAACTATCTGTAGTGTGTGAAGCAACAATCACCAGCAGACACACAACACACCTTTTTTTTCACCGTGCAACCATTTGTTACTTATAAACGTGATGCAATTATAATGAATTTTATTTTACTGTATTTATTTTTCCTCTTTGTTGAGGTTTCATTTATGAGAATACATTTATTTGGATTGAAAGAAAAGTTCATTTAAATAAGCTAAAGAAAAAGAAATGTTTTTCCAAATAAGATCTGTGTATATATTTTATATGTTCATAGTTGACGACGTATTCAGATTTCTTAGACATAGCAACTTTAGTAAACATTTGGAATATATAGCACTGATATTTCCGTTGACTAAATCTATACTGTAATTTAGTCGACTAAAATGCTGTGGTATTTAGTCGACTAAAATTAGACTAAACCAAAAAAAAAAAAAATGAAGATGACTAAATTGGGACTAAAACTAAACAAAAGACTATTACTAAAACTAAATTATAAATCATCAAAATTAACACCAAACACACGCATGGGTTTTCTTGATAACAGTCATCATTCCAGCACATGTGATGCGTGTACTCACGGTCAGTGAGACCAGCGATGCCAGCGAGGGTTGTGATGGGCACATGTGGCATGTCCCCATTCATACTGACGGCTGGGCAAGGAAGTCTTACGCAGAGAAAGTTGCACAAAAGCGTTTATACGTTGATCATCTCTCACATGGCATTCAATCCTGCACAGAACAGATCAGAGCGTCGACGTAAGGGGAAAAACGGATGTAGTGAAGAAGAAGAAGAAAAAGATGTGCTCTGAAGATTCTGCAGGAGCATTTGAATGGAGAAAGAGCATCCACAACACTGACTAACACACCCACTCCTCCCTGACACTTTGAAAACGCCCCTTAATTAGAGATGCAGGCCACGCCCCGCCTCCCGCAGAGCACCAATGGCAGCTGAGAGACGAGCAGAACCGAGTCACGTAACACGGGGGCAAATCTCACGCACAAACGGATTCAAAACAACTCAACGCGCAAATCCTCCAAAGCGTGACTTGCGAATATCATTTCAAAAACACAGCACTGTAAAAAAAAAAAAAACTAGAAAACTCGAACTGCATGACCCTTAAAATGCAGGTCATCCATGTGAACATTTCCGCATGCGCGCTTTCCACAGCTCATAAATATTTATGACTTGATTGCACAGGACGTTTATTCAGAAGGTAAACATCCGATGAGTATTAAAACAATAATAGCACGCGATCAAATGGATTTTTTAGAAACCAAATCCAGTCACATTTGGACACAGACGTTTAGGCTCCGACGCAAGAACGAAACACTCGAATCTAAACCGAAAGCACATTCATCTGAGGCAGAAAAGTGAACTCTGAATGAAACTGACCAGACAAAATACAACAACAAGATCAACACAGCAATTGAGTTCAAAGCTAAAACACAATTAGGATTTCCTCCATGACTGAAAGTGTGAGATTTAGCCGGTTCGAGTCCCGACATCGACAAGACAGTGAGAGAACAAAACACACATTGACACGATAAAAGAACAGATTCGGATATTAAAAGGGGGAAACAAGAGCAGCTAGCGCACATTTAGCATCGCCATCATCACTTCCATTCTTCAAACTGTACCCAACGCGCACGCGCACACACGCACGCACGGAATATACTGTACAACCAGCGATCAAAACGCTTCCTCCGGGATGTCAAAGTTTTTTTTCCGTTAAAACCACAAAACGCCCGTGACAGAAAAGCAGCAAAACGCTCTGTTGACAAACACGGGCGCGCGGAGCCATTCATCCTCAAAGCCTTCCCCTGACCCATAAAAAAACCCCCTCGGACCGCGACTAAACGGCGACCCGCGAGCTCCAGCGCGTCACTTCACACGCTCGATCCGCACACGACTCCCGCTCGAGCGTTTTGCGGGATTACCGGAGCTGACATCCGCTCCCTTCCATCAATTCGCCCGTTAGCCGAGCGTTAGCCCGCGACTTAATAGATGCCTGGCGGTGGCTCGCTAGCTCCGGTTAGCACGACCACCGCGCACAAACCTGCCGAGAACGAGTCGAAGAAAAGGCCCGTGTGATCCGCCACAACACGGGCGATTCGAAAGCGGGACGTTTTAGCCCGTTTTGACACAACGACGCTAGCCGCGGCTAGGCTAACCCCACAGCCGAGCTCGGTGCGCACATCCTCCGCTCTCACCTCGCGAACAATAAAAACACTTCTCCGCCGCTCTCCTCATCTCCGTGCAACGCCAGGCGGGGGAAAAAATCCGCTATCGCTCGCTAGCAGACGCACGCGGCGCGGGGAGCTGATCCATTGGCGTGCGGGGACAAAACGCTCGCCCGTGTTTGTGTCGCGAGGCCTAGGCGAGCTCTCCGAGAAGCCCCGGACTCTGCGCACGAGCGCGACGCCGGGTCACGCGCTTCCCGCCGCGGGGGCGCGCCGGAGAGAGAACGACTAGCCGAGCCGCGGCGACGCTCGTCTCCTCGGAGGCGTTTCGTCGCGATCGGACTCAACGGAGACGCGTGGAGATCGCGGAAGACGGCGCGAGGAGTTGGGAGTTATTTACCTGAGCTTGGGGTAACTTCAAAGAAGAAACAAATAAGGGGCTGTTGTTGGGATGAGAGGCTGCTCGTCGTTGTGCCGCGAGTCTCGAGCGCCCCCGCGCGGCTAGCGGGAGATCGGCTAGCGGACGCGGCTAACAACAAGGTGCGCTCGCTCGCTCGCTCGCTCCGCGGCTCAGCGGTGGGGGAGGACGGGCTTTTTCTCCAGACGGACGCGATGGAGATGAATTCGACTTTTCTTGGCTCTCTGGACTCGGAACTCACTCGACCAGCTGCGGGGGAGACGGGCACATTTTCACCGTCTTTCAAACGCACCGGATAGTTCCAGAAAAACACCCGCGTGACTTGGAGAGTCGTGTTCCAAACACATTACTCCATGAAAATACACAGACATATTTCCTAAATGTGTAATGGTATGTTTATAAATGTATAAAATATAAACGAATATTCAGACATTATAAATACGGACATTTTTGTTCCACTGCTCAGCTTTGGCCGGTAGATGGCGACAGACTCTAAGGACAATGGGATTTTTGATCGAATGTGATTTGGTCATTAATGATGATTGGGGTCAAAACATATTTTACCTAAAAATGCTGTTGTCGACTCAACATTGTTTGCTTTGTATTTGTTTTCAACATTAAAATGAGTACAAATCGTCAATTTACCTTTACCTGAAACATTATGAATGTAGATACTGTAGATACAGAGGCAAAATGTGGGAAACGTGAAAAACACTGAAGCAAATAAAAGCTTTAACTCAAACTGTACGAGTGTATTTGAAGGTTGTAGGTTCGAATCTTGATTCCCGTTCAGTTAGACACGGACCTCAGATTCAGAGCACAATTTATATACGGTTCCTTGTGGCCATCCTGACAAACTCACACTTTTCTTTTCACTTGTAAACACGTAAGCTTAAATCAAATTTGCTCTGACTAACTTGCTCTTTACTGCACGCACTGTGCTAGTTCAGTGTTTCTCAGTAAAACGTTAATAATGTACAGATAAACACACTGTGCAAACAGACGTGATCAAACACTCTCCAACTGACACAGACTTTAGAAAAGCAGAAGCCATTGTCAAATCATCCTTTTGTAATAATTAATGCAGTTCAGACGTTAATCTATAGAAAATGACATTGTAAATTGTCTGACCAGGATTTTCTGAACAAAATCACACACACACACACACACAGTTATACATATATACATACATACACATAGACAGTTATACGTATATACATACACACACACACACACACACCCATAGACAGTTCCATGTATAGTACACACACACACACCTATAGACAGTTATCTAAACATACACACACCGGACAGTTATACATACATACGTACATACACATATCCCATAGAGTTATACGTATATACATACACACGGTATATAGTATACACACGCACCCATAGACAGTTGGATACACACATATACATACACACGATAAACAAACACACTCATCTACAGAGAATACACCAACATAGACAGTACACACACACACACACACACAAATCAGCAGACAATAAACACACACTGACATATAACACACACTGTATGAAACGTTGTCGTCATTATTTCAAAACACTTTATTTTACTGTAAAAAAAGAAAAAAAAAACACTTTCCATAAAGACAGTTTGCAAATACAGTAGGTCCAGTCCTGCGTCTAAAAACACCAAAGTCTACAGAGATGTCCACCTTCCCGGCCTAACACACCGAGTGGATCTACAGCAGAGTTCAGATCTTGCTCTCGCTGTTGTTCTGGCTGTGCTGAGCGATCAGCTGATACTGCTTCTTACTGTCGTTCTCCTCCAGCACCGAGTTGCCCACCTCGGGGTCCGACCGCAGCTCGTGACGGGACAGGTGCTCCACGATGCCCGCGCCGATCGAGTCGCCCAGGACGTTTGTGGTGGTCCGCAGACGATCCCTGCAGGTCACAGCGCACACACACACACACACACACACACACACACACACACACACACACACACACACACACACAGTCAACCTGTCACTGTCACTTATCAACCATATATAAATATATTTTTTTTTTATATATATTCTATTCTATGTTCCATATTCTTATTTCACTGTAATTTCTAGATGTATATACGTTTTTATTTGATGCTGCTTGTGTTTTTTTTCCCCACTGTGGGACGAATAAAGGCCTTTCTATTCTAATCTATTCTATTCTATTCTATTCTATTCTATTCTATAACCATATATAAATACATAAAGATTACAGCTGCACGGTTCATCGTTAAAAGGTCATGATATCTTTATATTAGCATTATTGGTTCAACCCGTCTATTTTTCTTGCTTCACGCTACTATTTATTGTTGGTCACTTTTTACCTACGTTATTTGTATTATACCAAAAATTGTATGCAGATGTACATTTAAATTTTTTTGTTTCTTTATTATTATATCTCTCTTTTGTGTGAGCAACTGTAACCGAAAAAGCAATTTCCCCCTGGGGATGAATAAAGTTTTTTAATTTGAATTTGAATTGAATCTCGATTCTACACCCTCGCCATCTTAATCCAGCATTTATACGATTCTGCCAAACTCTCTGATCTACGACGAGCGTCTCTGTCAGCTTGTCTGTGTGTGTGTGTGTGTGTGTGTGTGTGTGTGTGTGTGTTTACTGCGGTTTCAAACCAGAAGACGACATTCAGCATACCACACACAGCAAACATCTACAGTTGAAGACAAAAGTATTAGCCCCGCCTACGAAATAATCATCGTTCGAGAAGTATTTCAAAAGTGCTTTTAAACAGAGCTAATCAATTTGTCCTCAACTGTACACAATACTGTAACCTTGGTATGTTTATTTTTATTACGTTTAAAAGCGATTTTCTTTTCTTTACAACATTACATTATTTTTCATTCCATTTATTTAATTTTAAAGCAAAGAGTAATATGTGTTATTATATTGCTGTTTGACAACCTGATTTTCAGGGCTAAATAATTAAAATAAAAAAAATACCCAGAGTCGGGAAAGAATCAGGATTTTGAATTGTGAAAAAAAATTGTGATCCTCATTTTATCCAGAATCGTGCAGCTCTAATAAAAGTGTATATATAAAACATTTACGTGTAATATACATATATATATATATATATATATATATATATATATATATATATATATATATATATATGTTTTCTGACGTTATGAACAATACACATATGTAAATATATGAACATATATAAAATGTATGTAAAAGTTATCAACTGTTCTTCCTCCATTCACACAAAATACTTTTATTGTACCTATACTTTTCTGCTTAATTCTCTTCCTGTGCAATACAGCTCTAAATATAATGCACAAATAACTTTTACTTATACAGTAAACATAGCTATAAACATATACCCTGTGTGTGTGTGTGTGTGTGTGTGTGTGTGTGTGTGTGTGTTTTCTCTTCTGGAGTTGAAACATTTTATCTGACATTGTTTCCGCTCTGGTATTTTCTCTAACAGATACTTTGTAGTGTTTTCTGAGCTTTACAAAGTCTCTTCTGTTCTGCTGCTACATACCGAATCTGCCGGAAACCTTTTAAAAGGGAGAGGAATGAAAGGGCAGACAGATAGAGTGAGAAAATCTATAAAATAGTGTGAGACAGACAGACAGGCAGAGACAGACAGACAGACAAACAGACAGAAAGAGACAGACAGACAGAGAGAGAGAGACAGAGAGACAGACAGACAGACAGACAGACAGACAGACAGAAAGAGAGAGAGAGACA
>CM051493.1:11239082-11251686 GCA_028031935.1 Paedocypris micromegethes
CTCTCTCTCTCTCTCTCTCTGGCTTCACGGTCAGTCTTTCTTCTCGGGGTGATGGTGAGGTAAGTGCGTCATGCTGATTGACCGAGCCATTCAAACACGTGGGTCACACATAAAACACACAGCGAGGCATCGGCGGGTCAGATCGGCCAGAGCAAAGGACAAAGGGCCGGCGTATGAATCTGCGCTGAGAAACGGCCTCTTTTCTGGAGTTTCCATGGACGCTGCTCGGGAATGTCAGCAGAGACTGGGAAACATCTGCTTGGGGACCGATTCCTCGCAGCATCTGATGTATTCTGCAC
This sequence comes from Paedocypris micromegethes, assembly GCA_028031935.1. Taxonomy (NCBI): domain Eukaryota; kingdom Metazoa; phylum Chordata; class Actinopteri; order Cypriniformes; genus Paedocypris; species Paedocypris micromegethes. The sequence continues at coordinate 11,239,382 of CM051493.1, forward strand.
TTTCTATTAAACAGCCAGTCTTTGGTCTGATGTCATTTCCTCTCAATTTGAATGCAGAATAATTGCATGTCAATAAACATTTCATTTAAAATGCAGAGGTGTGAAGAGTACCAGACAGCCATACTTGAGTAAAAGTACAGATAATTACTGTAAAAATTACTCCATTACAAGTAATAAGCCACCAATTTTTAAAATACTTGAGTCAAGGTAGCAAAGTATCCCATTTTTAAAGAACTTGAGTATTTTACTCACACTGGATATAGGCACAAATAAAAACCTCCTCAACACACTGCTGATTCTCGCACAACTTTTCAATTTAGCATCACTTTTCTTTATCTCTCTCTTTCTCTCCTCAATTTTTCTCTGTCCTCCACATCAATTATCTCGTATTTTCATCACTCTGACCCTCTTCTCTCTATTTCTCATATCTCTTTTACAATTTCCTCCTCAGCACACTGTTAATTCTCGCACAACTTTTCAATTTAGCATCACTTTTCTTTATCTCTCTCTTTCTCTTTTTTCTCAGATAATTATTGTAAAATTACTCCATTACAAGTAATAAGTCACCAATTTCAAAAATACTTGAGTAAAGGTAGATAAGTATCCCATTTGAAAAGAACTTGAGTATTTTACTCTCTGAATATAGGCACAAATAAAAACACCAAGGAATGTGAAAACAAGCTATTCATGAGGTTTTGTTTTCTAATACAGAAACGAAATTTCACACCTCAATGTTTTAAAAGTGGTAGGACAAAGTGGATAAAAAGAACTAAAAGTCAGTCTCAGTCGAACTGAAGTGTGCAAATAAAAATTTTTTTTTTAAATAAAATTATGATTAGTAAATTATACGTGATGTAATAAAATTAGTAAAATACGTTCACATGATTGAGCTGATAAACAGCATCCGGTACCTTCAGCATCCTGCAGATGGCATTATCACCTCGTTCCCCAAAGAAATTTACCTCGGTAGAAATTGATACCGGCTTATTGCGCACAATCACAATGTAACGAGTAACGATAACTGTCCTTTCAAATGTAGTGGAGTACAGAGTACAGATACTCAATCACTAATGTAGTGGAGTTGAGAGTTGTTTTTATTTTTGATACTCAAGTACAAGTACAAAGTAGCAAAAAACATACTTAAGTAAAGTAACAAAGTCCATTTACTCAAGTACTTTACACCTCTGTTAAAATGTGTACATTCATCCGTTTTCAGCATTCGACACTTTTGTCTAGTCGTTGATGAAAATGAAATTCACACATCAGCAGGTTCATCTCACGTCAAACATCAGCGATGAGATCAAACTGCAACATCACAGTTCTTTGAAGTTTAGTTCCACTATCTTTGGGACGCACCTTCGAGTGACTGACATCAGATGTTCTGCTCTGTAAGTTCCAAGGCCTCGGGTGTGTTAAAGGGATTCGGTCGCTGCGTGAACTGTGATGCGTGTCAGTTGTGCAATAAGTCGAGACACGTTCTCGGGATGAAAGACGCTCCTGGACTCCACGATTCAAAGACGACAGCACCGAACTCATTTCTCATTATATACGTAAACCACCACAACGTCTGTTTAAAGGCAGTGTTCATTTTGACAAAGATTTTTAATTTAGTTTTAGTCACAGTCTTTTGACTAAAACTCAGTTTTGTTTAAGTCTCAATTTAGTCGTCTTAATTTTTTTTTGTTTTAGTCTCATTTTAGTCGACTAAATACCACAACATTTTAGTCGACTAAATTTCAGTATAGATTTAGTCAGCAAAAATATAGGTGCTACATATTAAAAATGTTTAGTAAAGTTGCTATGTCTACGGTACAAGATACAAAGATCTTACTTATTTAAAAAAGCATCTATTTTTCTTGAACTTATTTTTATGAACTTTTCTTTTAATCTAAATACAAATGCTGTTTTCTGTCTTAAAACTTTCCTGAAAAAATATCTTACCTTGTGACCACTGTGTCACAAAGTGATGTAGTTGTCGCCCCGCCCCCACTGACCCGCCCACCCAAACCACCACGCCCCCTGCAGTATTGGGTATTAGAAGTGGTGACCCGATTATCAATACCGATCATCTCACCAAAGATCTCGCTTACAGTTGTTACAGTACGACAGGGTTTGACACATGATTGAATTTTTGTACATTTTGTAAATATACAATATATACAATATATATTGTATACAATATATAAATATACAATATATANTATACAATATATATACATATATATATATATATACATATATATATATATATATATATATGTATGTACGTATAATACAATTGATTCTAAAAAGCAAAGTATGAGGAACACGTAAAGAAACTGAAAATAAAATTCTTTAGACATTGAAACACTCGGAATAGTACTTGTATTAGTACTTGTACTTTATTGATTGCATGAATTTATCGGGACTGCATGAATTTAAAAGTTAAGTAAAGAGTACCGGACAACCATACTTAAGTAAAAGTACGGATAGGTACTGTATAAGTTACTCCAATACAAGTAAAAAGTTGCGAATTTTAAAAGAACTTAATTATTTTACTCATACTAAATTAAGGCTAAGTACAACAAAGAAATTTGAAAAAGCTCTATTAATGAGATTTTATTTTCTAATACAGAAACTAAATGTAATACCTCCATGTTTCAACTTGTTGAATAAAGAACAAAAAGTCAGTCTCAATCAAACTCAAATCTGCAAAATAAATTTCACCTTCATGTGGTTTCTAATTCAGACAATTAGCTTCCAGTATCTTCAGCAGTCTACAGATGGCAAAATCCCCTCGTTTGCCCAAGAAATTAACCGCGGTAAATATCAATTATGGTTGGTGTAGATGGTTACTAAAGTATGTTTTTGGCTACTTCATACTTGCACTGAGTATCAAAAATATAAGCAACTTTTACTCTCTACTCCACTGCATTTCTGATTGAGTATCTATACTTTTCACTCCACTACATTTGAATTGACACTTATTGTTACTCGTTACATCTTGATTGTGTGTGTGACAAACCATAATCGATTTTTATCGCGGTTAGTTTCTTGGCGAACGAGGTGATTTTGCCATCTGTAGTCTGCTGAAGATACTGGAAGTTTTTTGTGACACTTATAGAAACCACATGAACGTGAATTAGGGGCGTGAATGTTTACCAGTGTTTTATTTCAGATTTTACCAGAATGTTCTTTCTTTCTTTTTTCTTTTACCATTTTATTATGAGTAAAATCTCAGGAAGAGTCTTTTTTGACATTTCTTTGTTTTTTTTTAGCCCAAATTCAGTATGAGTAAAATACTTAAGTTCTTTTAAAATTCGATACTTTGACTACTTTGACTCAAGTATTTTTTATAGTGGTGACTTTTAACTTGTATTGGAGTAGCTTATACGCCATGTATCCGTACTTTTACTCAAGTATGATTGTCTGGTACTCTTTACAACTCTGGACGCGAGGCTTTTCCACGAAAGCCGTTGTTCCGAGAAGAGGCAGTGCTCGGTGTGGCGGTCAGGTTCGGGGTGTGTGTCCCGGGAGAGGGGGCAGTATCTGGGGCAGGTGATGCGATCGCTTCGGCTGTTCCCTCCAGAGAGGCCAGACAGTGGGAACGGCCCGGCGGCTTTGTGCGCGCGCGGCTTTCCCAGGATCAGACTTCAAACGGCGGGACACCGAGGCCCGGACACATTCACCCCGCCGGATTAGACCGCAACGTCAACAGTGTCCGAACCCAAAACAGCCCGACACGCCGAGATTCCCAGTCTGATCCCATTCATCCGTCCCGCCGAATTACAGGGGATTTTCCTTGTTGTAATTAGTTTTAGAGGCTTGTGATTAGTTTCTTTTTTATATCTGCAAAATAGAGGCGGAGTCAGAGCAAAGTCAATTCCTTGTTGTCACTTGCAACTTGGCCAATAAAGTTGATTCTGATTCTGATAACCGGACCAGTGTGTGTGTGTGTGTGTGTGTGTGTGTGTGTGTGTGTGTGTGTGTTGACATTAGCACAGCTGCACGTGTTTGTTTTCAAAGCACTGAATTATAAACATATTTGAATGACCGTATTTAAACTTATAAACAGAAAATAGAAATATTTAAATAGAATAATAGAATATTATTTAAATAGAAGCACCAGACTTTTCCCATTTTAGCGGCACAGAAACTTGCAGGATGCCTATAATCGCCGATTTCCAATATTCACGTAATTATCAGCGCTCATTTCTCTAAATAATGGTTCTGGAGGCAGACGTGCTTTTTATTGGCTCAATAACAGATAATTAAGAAACATTATAAATGTTGCGACATTAACAGAGACAAAAACACTGGAAGAAGTAAGATTAAACTACACCATCATTAATATTTGAACAGACAGATAATTTTGTATCCGGTAGATTGCCGTGCTAAAGGCTAACGGCTAGCGCCTGAAAATGAGACCAGCAGCTGCAAAAGCTTCGGAGCAGAAAGAAAACAGTTAAAAAAGAAAAACACAATCAAATCACTCTGTCTGCTGCACAGAGAAAAACATGACTGTTCTAACAAAAGCCAAGCTCAGTTAGCTTTACGCTAGACTGTTAGCGCAAAGGCTCATGGGAACCAGTGAGCAGCAAAGCATGATGGGAGATGTAGTTACGATCGCTAGAATAGATTATTGTTTGATTATTATAACAGTGTAATACGAGTCACGAGTTAGGTTTGTTAAATAAAGAATAATTGTATTTTGAAAAGAACATTTACGTAATTTAGCCAGAAACTAAAAACAAAACCAAAAAAATCGTTTTTTAAATTGTGTGCCTTATAACCAAGGGGTGCTTATAGTTACGTACATACGGTACGCATTAAAACACAAGTGAACTAAGTATCTAACTGTTTTAGGCCCAACAATGTTTTAAAAGATACAAATAACAAAATGTGTTTTTTCGAAGTGGACGAACAAAACTCTTAGATCAGTTTTCGCGGCTGGTTTTGGTGTCAGAAGCGTAACCTTCAGCACATAAATGAAGGAGAGAGAGAGAGAGAGAGAGAGAGAGAGAGAGAGAGAGAGAGATTCTGTGATCCGTGAAGACGTGAGCGTAGAATCGGCTTTTGTGTTCCAGGTTTGTGCGGGACAACGGAGACATGGCAGCTCCCTTCACTCGTTTAATTATGAGCTCGGACGCGCTTCATGTAATAAGCCAGGACTGACAATAGCGCTGTATAATGCGGAGAATATAAAGGGCCGGTGGCACAACAATGGCACTTTATGGGTCTTTCTCAGGCTTCTGATTTCTCCCTCGGTCTCATTCACCTGAAACCACGAAGCCATGGGAATCACTGAAGCGGCTCCACTCACTCACGGAACAAATGACATCACATTAAGGAGTGATAAAACATAATACAGTGTATAACTCCAGAAGTTATGACTAATCTGATAACATTCAGAAAGAAATTTTTAGAAAAACTAAAACAAAAAGTATGAAAAAACGTCATCTAGTGGACAAACGCCGAAATGCACTAAAATTTCACGCTTTACCGGAAGATCATCGAACCCAAACTTGATGTTGCGAGCAAAATGCGACTTGGATCCATAAACTCTATTTACTTTTATTGTATGTCATTGCAAACTCACCATACTATTTTAAGACATCAGCGTAGAATAGTTAATTTTAATTGAACGTCGCAGTTTCGGTAAATAAGGACGAGAGCCAAAGTCGCTCTCTAGCAGTCATTATAGAACTTCAGAGATTTTGACTAAACTGATAGCATTTATAAAAGAATGTAAAAAAAAAAAGTAAAATAAAAAATAAATATATATATAGCTTGTATTTAAAATATTATTTGTATATACAATATTCTATATATTAATTATATCTTATTTGGTACAGTATATAAAATATGTAAAACTAAATACAGTATACAGAACAACTGTGTACCGTTATAAAAAGCGCCTACTAGTGGACAAACTCACAAATGTCACTAAAAGCTCACTGTTTACCTGAAGATCGTTGAACCCAATCTTGCGAGTTGCGAATATAATAAGATTTGGATCCATACTTGCTTTTTATCGCGTTGTCATTGCAAACCATCCATAATGTTTAAAGCGAATTTAATATAAATTGAACGTCGCATTCCTTCGGTAATTAAGGCCTAGAGCAAATGTCTCCCTCTAGTGGCCATTGTGGGGCAACAGTCCAATATAGAGCGAAAAATGGAATTCTGACGAAACAGGAGATAAACAACATTACATTTTCTCAGAATAAATAATAGTCATCGCTGAAATGTTCCTATTTCAAAGTTAATTTGTTCTTATTTATTTTAATTTCAGGGTTTTTTTACATTTACACTCACTTTGCTATAAATCCCATGCTGGTTTAATTTTGGCCACTAGAGGTCTATTTTTGCATTTCTGTCTTTAATATTGTCTAAAAATTATCAAACTCAACTTCTGTTAAACTGAACATACTCGAACACACTCCACCAGGGATTCTATCCTAATCAGAGTTATTTTAAACAAATGCCAGAATCTGAACTTATTATTATGTTTGGATCTAATTGACCCATTTTCACAGTTTTAAAAATAATTAAAAGTATTGTTTCACTTCGAAACTTCTCCTGCTTGGCTTATTAGCTGTAATCATCATGTAAAAAATATGACGATTCAGTTCACATATATATAACACACCACACTACATGTTTGTATTACAAAGATACTGTGGGGTCAAATTGACTTGTTAAAAGTTTAAAAATTAAAAAATAATAATTAAAAGTTATTTAAATTTAAAAGAATTAAGAGTATTTTTTCCCATTGAAAATTTTCCTGCTTGGCTTATTTGGTGTAATCATCAGTGTTGTGCAAGTTACTTCGAAATTGTAATATGTTACATATTACTTATTTATGGTCTGTGTTTGTTTGTTTGTCTATTATGATGTGTGCAGTGCGTTATGGTGATGTTTGTTTATTTATTTGCTTGGATTTGTTTTTGCTGTTGTGCGTGAATTTTTTCCTCCCCGCGTGGGACTAATAAAGGATTTTCATTCATTCAATCAATTCATTACTGTTTGTAAAAAAATAATAAGTTACATTACAATATTACTGTCTCAGAAATGTAATATATTACATTACTTTTGTATTACTTTTTAGTTACTTTCACCAAATAACTACAGAAGTAGAAATTAACGTCCTAAAATAACAAATGTACTTACCTTTTACTTGTACAGTAATTTACTTTACGACCAGTGGAAGACATAGAGTTATGTAGCGTAATGACTGTGGCCTCTCCAAGCTACAAATAACAATATACATAATCTATAATTGTAGGGTGACCATATATTTTGATTTCCAAAAAAAGAGGACAATCAGCGCGGCCTCGAGACAAATTCAGACAGGCTTCTCGGAGGCTGATGAACATGCTTTAATGTGCTTCAATGTTGCTAAACTATAACTTAGCTAAAATAATCACTTAACTTAAAAAAAAACAGTAAAAACCTAAATAGGTAACATTTTAGTCAGACTTTTTTGAATAATGAAAAAATGTTTTTAAAAATGTGATTTGTTTTTTAAAAAAAAAATATAATAATACAAGAAAAAAGTCGACCCATTGTTTCAAAACGATACGCGCAATTTCATTCTCAAATATTACTTTCTCATATAATTTAAAGCACGGTTTATATTAGCCCACACCCGTGTATTAGTTTTATTAGGGAAACCCGGACATTATCGTGAATTTAAAAAATCCGCCCGGATGTCTGGGGAAAGACGCTTGTCAACACTAATAATTGTGTAAAACTTGTTAAAAGTGTTAAAAGTATGGTAGACAAAGCGATTTTCCTCCAATATCAGTGAATAACTTGGGTATATCTGATACCAGACACAACAGGAGTATGTAAACTTCAGTGCGTTTTATTCATTTTGAATGACTCACCACACAATACTGTCCTGCTTTCTGACCATAGAGTGCAGACGACACTGTGGTTGCTGTTTTCTTTCTCTTCAGGTCGAGCGGATGGCACTTCGAGGTGTTTTTTTAAATAGCTGTTTCTTTATGCCGACAATACAGCGGTTGCATTTCACCACAATGTTCTTGTTTTTTGCAAAACTGAAACAATGCGCATAAGACCATCTCGCGAATGTACCACCGGCTGTTGTTTACTAAATGTTCAAATGTGCCGCGAGTGCGCGATTGGCCCGAACACAGCCGCTAATCAGAGCAACAGCTGTCAGCCGCTAGCTCAGAGCACAGCCAATCGCTCAGAGCACACCTCGAGCTCAGAGCCAATCACTGCACACCTCGAACTCAGAGCGTTACAAAATACAACGCTCCACCAGCGAAAGGCGGAACGAATGACTTGTGTCTATTTGCGAATAGGAAATATTAAATGGTTGATGTACTGTCTTGAAAGTGAAAGATTTGATGTAACGCAAGCGTTACTTGCATGTAACGAGTAATATATTAATGAAAATACTAAAAGTAACAAGTTACACTACCGCGTTACAGCAAAAAGTAATATATTAGTGTAATATGTTACTTTTGTAACACGTTACTCCCAACGCTGTCTCACACACACACACACACACACACACACACACACACACACACACACTGAGGATGAGCGGTGAGGAGCTGTCTCTGCTGCTGGACTGGTCCGCGGCTCCGGTGCTGATGGAGGACTGGGAGGTGTGTGTGCGGATGCTGGAGCTTCTGCGCGTGGATGTGATGGTCCAGGTGTGGTGTCTGCTGGAGGAGCCCGGGGTCTGTGCTGGGCTGCTGGGCTCCCTGTGGGCAGAAGATCTCTCAGCCTGGGTCTTCCTCCACTTCTAGCCTGGAGAACAACAGAGGCATGTGAAATACTGACTATACTGGGATAGACATACTGGGATGTTCCACGCACTTCATGATCTACTGCAGCTTATCTAGAGCGCACAATTCAGTCCCGTGTTTTAAGGATTGAAATGCATTTATAGGAGATTGAATTTGTGGAATTGGATTTGCATTGTTGCTCGGCTGGGTCGTGTTTTATAACTACATGTTGCAGTGCATTTGTGAAGCACTTTTCACTTCTGTCTCAAAGATGTTGTATTAAATCTGCTTTAATAGCGCTAAAGCTTTTCCTCGTCTGTTGTTTAGACACTTTACGCAATATTTATCAATCTCGGTTGAAATGCACAGTCATGATGTAGTCATTTAAACGCTTTTAATGATCATGTTTGAAAAATTTACGATGAAACTGCATTTCATCATTTTCGATTGAGTGCGTATGTTAAAAAAATAATTAAAATTAAATATAAATCTGAAGATAAATATGGCTACTAATAATAATACAGTTCATTTACAAAATGTAAAATACATGTGTGTATAATAAAAAACTAAAAGTTAAAAAAAATGCCACTATTATGCCTGATAATAATTACATTTTTAAAGATGAGTGTTTCAGTAGCATGTGCATTGAAAGTTAGCACCAGACTAATTGTAAAGATAAGCAACCCTAACTAGAGGTGTAAAGTACTTGAGTACACTTTGGGAATCTTTGTAAATATACAATATGTATGCATGCATATAATACAATTGATTCTAAAAAAAAAAAAAAAAACAGTATGACGAACGCGTAAAGAAACTGAAAAAAATTCTTTACACATCGAAACACTGAGTATTGTACTTGTATTAGTACTTGCACTTTATTGATTGCGTGAATTTTTTGCCACTGCATGAATTTAAAAGTTGCTTGTATTTATTCTCGGTACAAAGTACTAACAAGTAGAAAAAATTTACAATATTTGCAAAATGTACAAAAAGTCCTGAAATGCACTCAAGTACTCAATTTAAAAAAAAAACAAATTCATTTCTTTTTCGCGAAGAGAGGAAATAAAAGCGTCGTCGAGTACTACATTTCCCACAATGCACCCGCGCCAACCGGAAACGGATCGCAATGCATGCAGTGACGTGTCAACACCTTGCGTACACACAGACGTCACGGGCGGCTGTTCCGAGCACGAGCTGTGTTCTCTTGACAGATCGGACACACACATCTGCTTTAACCGTAATTCATTTATCGCTCGTCTCTGTTAGTTACGCGATAATAACGCGTCGTGTCTCCGAATCATCGCGACGCTGTTATCAACAGCAAATCAATCAGCGAAACCTGATCAACACACGCGCTTCATTTAGCGAGACTCGGAAGGAACTAGTTCTTCAGGTAACGCTTTATCTACTTGTCTATTTATATATTAATGTGAGATTAGACTGTCCATACAACTTTGTCATTTATCGATTAACCGATTTATAGTTTCTGTTTTCTAAACACCCCGAAAAGCTTGCGCGCAACTCGTGTGACGTAAGCAATTATTACTGTCGATACTAATTATTATGACTCTGTGATTGGTTGACCACCGTGCGTGCCCCGCCTTCAGGCCCAGATGCCGTGACCGCGCATGCGCCCTGTGACCCAGAAATGACAAAAGCGACCGATAAATAATACTTACCATTTAAAAAAAAACAAGTGAGTATATTCAGACACGCGAACCAATTTATTATTATTGAACGAATAAATATAATGTAGTCAGTGACCAAGTATTGCTACAATTGATTTACATAATACTAGGGCTGCAGCTATCGAATATTTCAGTAGTCGAGTAATCTATCGATTAATTTGTTCGATTAATCGAGTAATCGGATAAAATAGGATGAAATGGTGTTTCTACATGACTACTAAATAAATTAGGAAAGTATTGTTTGCAATAACATTTATTCTGAATTGCACATCCATCAGCAAAACTGCACTTCAAGTTCACATGGCATCAGTGGAAATGATAAATCAAATAGCTGAGCAACTTTAACAGGAATAATAAATGAAAAAAAGGATCTTGTACAAAAGATAAAGTGCCAATGCATTTCTGCAAAACAAACATTACAATAGTTGCCTTTTTGTTTGCCTTATATGGCAAAAATAAAAATAAAAAACTGCTCTCTCAAACATATTTTGAATAACGTGTATTGCTATGAAATATTGACCAGTTTAGAAAGAATATAACTGTAGCTACATAGTTCTGTTCCTCACAAAAAAAAAAAAACACGTGTTAAAAAAGCAGTGCATAAAACCGGGTGTCTAGAAATATGAAATCTCTGGTTGTTGGCTCCACGAATGTCGATTCATGGAAGTAGTGCTGCTGTGACTGACAAGCTCCGTTTACCACCTTGTCCATCTTTTTCGAGCTTGAGATATTTTTTGACGTTTTCTGTGAAATTCCTCTTTCTCACCTTCATCGTCGTTCTTTTCTCCTCCTTTCTCCGTCATTGTTCTCCGTAAACAAAACTTTGCTCAGACTTGCCGGACTTTCTCTACAAAATAGAAATTGAAGCATGTTTATAATCAAATGACTCGGATGAATCGAGGAATGGTTGCAGCACTGAATAATACCAGTGTTTTTGTGTGATGAAGGAAGCGATGTGTTGATGGTGAGACGGGATGAGTGGTCTGGCTCTGGCGCTGGAGACGGTGGTGGTCTTCTTCCTCGCACTCTTCCTCCTGCATCGATATGGAGATTTCCGGAAGCAGCATCGGATGGTTTTGTTCGCCACGCTCCTCGCCTGGTTCCTCTGCTTCCTCATCGTCTTCATCCTCCCTCTGGACGTCAGCACGGTCAGGCCTGATGCCTACAGAATCCACATCACCTCACATATTAACAGTTAAAACTGTGAAAAGCGCCCTACAAATACTCATTATTATTATTATTATTATTATTATTATTATTATTACTACCTAGTTAATCATATATCCAGTGCTGTTAGAAGTATAGATATTAGAGTTAAAAAGTACTTCTGTGAAAGTAAAAGTAAAATGCCCAATATTCTACTAAAGTAAAAGTAGCGTTACTAATGCTGATAAAACTACTTTTAAGTATAAAAGTGAAAGTAATGCGAGGAAAAAAATTGCATTATAGAACTATATTGTTCTATGAAATTGTTCTAATTTCATTGAAAATGAATGCATTTTATTGCAAAGCTTCTAGATCACACAGGCTAAATCACACAGGCTTCTCGGAGGCTGATAAATCTGTAAAAACTTGTAACAAAATAGATTCTTTTCAAATACATGTTATGAAATAATGACCTGAATATGAACTCTTATGTTTGAAAATCTAGCTTCAACATTACATTACCTCCTTTATATCTAGTATAAGATAAATTATACCTCTCAAAGTCTCACAAAGATACGAACTGAAATGTTTGTCAGTGTTGCTTTGAGATCTCGGGAATGCTCAGAGCTTGAACTTGAGCTTTACACACGGTCACTGCTCCTCACATAACTAAAGTAAAGTAAAGTGAGATGTCAAACGTGGTGCTCTGCTTTTAATGATCTAG
>CM051493.1:11253174-11289628 GCA_028031935.1 Paedocypris micromegethes
TGTGCTGTGTGTGTGTGTGTGAGACGCTGTGTTGTGTGTGTGTGTGTGTGTGTGTGTGACGCTGTGCTGTGTGTTCAGGCTGCTGATCCCCTTCATGCAGTCGTACGCTCGTTCGGGAGGTTTCTCCATCTCGGCCAAGATCAAAACCGCGCTGATAGAGAACGCCATCTACTACGGCACCTACCTGCTCATCTTCTGCTCGCTGCTCATCTACGTGGCCGTCAGCCCCAAGTGGCACCTGTCCTGGTCGGTGCCCGCGTGATCACCCTCCGGCCAATGGCAGGCCTCGCCGCGCTGACTCCTCCCACCCGCAGGTCTGACCTGAGGACGATCGGCATCACCGCGGCCAACACGTGGGGTCTGTTCCTGCTGGTGCTGCTGCTGGGCTACGGCCTGGTGGAGATCCCTCGCTCCTACTGGAGGGCATCGTGCCACGGGCAGCAGCTGGCCAAGACCTACTTCAAAGCCGCCAAGCTGATGACGGAGAAGACGGACGCCGAGGAGAACCTGGAGGACATGATGGAGGTGAGAGAGGTCTAGTGACTCATTGTAGTGACTCTGGCCGTCGATTTTGTGCAGCAAAACTTTTTTTTTTTAATATGTATTATGATATGTGCAGTATTTGCGCGACTATAAGCTCCGCCCCTTTTCAGATTTTACAAGCTCCAGAACGTGGAGTGTGCTTATCTGCGCATGTTTTTCCACATTTCGAGTCGGGAGCAATCAAAGTAAATGACAATGTAAATACGTATTTTTTTTTAAGTTGGATATGTGTGAATGTTGGATGTACAATATCCAGAAAAGAACTTAATACATTTCTTAAAATAAATTACCATATGATAAACCATTTTTACTTTTATGTTATACTTCTAATAATATAAATATATATATATATATATTATATATATATTTATATTATATATATAATATAAATTATATATATTATATATATAAGCAGAAATATATATTTCTGCTTCGGAGCAGAAAGAAAACGGTTCAAACCGAAGAACATCGGAGTCAAACACAATCAAATCTCTCTGTCTGCTGCACAGAGAAAACAAATACTGTTCGGAGATATTTATATCAAACAAAGCTCAGCTTTAGTCTGGCTGCACAGGAGGCTCATGGGAGCCCAAGGCCTCAATGGAGGATTATGGGAGATGCAGTTCGTAAGACTAGAATAGGCTTTTTAAAGATAAAAAACCTGGTCCAAAAGTATTTATATAAATATGAAGTATTCCCTGTGTGTGTGTGTGTGTGTGTGGCAGGACGTGAAAACGGTGAACGAGACGATCAAATACAACCATCCTCTACGGAAGTGCATCGATACGATTCTGCGAAAGGTACGTGTTGGAATTGGAGGCTTCTTAATATTTCAAGTCAAAGTTATTTTCTAACCGCGGCAGCTCATAGAAGGTTCTAGAACCAGCGCGTTGCTTCTTCTATCAACAATGGACAGTGGACATTTTTCTTTTTCTATTTTTTAACTGACTCTTTTTCCTTCCTTTTTATATTATTAATATAATACTTATTTTTAAGAATAAATACATTTTTCTCCTTTAAAGACTTTTTTTTCCCTTCCCTAATTCGCATAGCGACTTTGCGTTGGTCTCAAACTAAAAAAAAAAAAGCGCTATATAAATACATTTGAACTTGAACTTTTAAATGTGAACTTTGAACCCTTTTGCCCCTCAGTGCCCGCTGGAGTACCAGGAGAAGCTGGGCCGGAACATGGACGACTACGAGGACTTTGACGACAAGGCCAGTCCGTGTCCCAGCACCAGCAGTTTGGTGAAGCTCCACAAGCAGGTGAGGTGGCGGGGGCGTGGCGAGGGCGTGGCGGGGGCGGTGCAGATGTGCTGAGCAGGCGTGTGGTCAGGTGATCTACGCCGTGCAGAGGCATCACCGCACACAGGTGCAGTGGCAGATGCTGCTGGACGAGGCCTTTCACCTGGAGGACGTGGCTAAGAACGAGAGCAGCGTCACGCGCCAGTTTGTGCACAGCTTCCCGGGGGCGGAGCCTAGCGCACGCATCACGCAGTACCTGTACACGCCCACTGTGGGTGAGCAACACGCCCGCCCTGATCTGAACACACTCACCTGATCAGCGGAGAAGCCCATTAATGGATATGCCCTCTCGCTCGCTCGCTCTCTCTTTTTCTCTTGTTCTCTTACTCTTCTCTCTCTGTTCTTACTGTTCTTTCTCTCGCTCTCTTGCTCTTTTTTTCTTTTACGCTTCTCTCTTTCTCTATTTCTCTCTCATCTCTCTGCCTTTGCCTTTCTCCCTCCCTTCCCTCTTCTTTCCTTCTCCCTCTCTTTCTCTGTCTTGCTCTTTTCTCTCTCTCTCTGTCTCTCTCTTTTTCTCTTACTCTTTTCTCTCTTTCTGTTCTTACTATTCTTTCTCTTGCTCATTTTTCTCTTACGCTTCTCTCTTTCTCTATTTCTCTCTTTCTGTCTTACTCTTCTCTCTATATATATATTCTCTTTCTCTTTGTCTCTCTTCTCTCCTTGTCATACTATTCTGTCTTCTCTTCTTTCTCTCATCTCTCTGTTTTACTTTGCCTTTCTTCCTTCCTTCCTTCCCTCTTCTTTCCTTCTCTTACCTGTTACTTGTCTCTCTCTCTCTCTCTCTCTCTCTCTCTCTCTGTCTGTTAGAGTGGTACTGGGAGTGTGTGTGTCGGCGCTGGTGTTATCGTGTGCTGGCGCTGGTCTTGAGTGTCTTCTCAGCGGCGGTGGTCTGGTCCGAGTGCACGTTCTTCAGCACACAGCCGGTTCTCTCGCTCTTCGCCGTCTTCATTCAGCTGGCCGAGCGAGATTACAACTACGTCTACATCGAGGTGACACACCAGCAAGACCGGATTAGTCACAGTCAACTAACAGAAAAGTTACAATATGTCTTAATTAGGGCTGTCAAAGTTGATTCATTGAATTTGTTTAATTGCGTCAAATTTTATTAATGCCATTAATCGCACTTCCGGTTTTCCGGTATTTTTGAGTTTCACTTCAAAACCATTCTAAGCTTTATGTCATTTCTTTATGTACTTTCTAAGACATATGTTTCATGTTAGAGTGATAAGTATTTATTAAGTTAGTTTGTTTCCAGCTGACAAAAAGAAGGCAAAACATGCTTCAAGTTTTAGTTTTATTATTATTATTCATTTATTTATTTTTTTACAAAAGACACAATGTCCTGTTTTTATTAAGAGTCTAGCCTAAAAAAATGGGTTCTTCAAACTTTCAATTGATGTATAACACTTATATGTAAGTCCAAAATTGACTTTTTTTGTGTGTTTTATCTTGAATAAAGAGTGACTCTGCCTCAGAGGGTTAAAAAAGAGAACATTTTGCAAACTGAACAAAAATGATACTAAATTATTTTGTAGTATTTAAACTAGTGTATATTTAGTGTTGAGTTTACATTACTTTACATATTACACCTCAGTATCCGTTATTCCAAGCTTTAGTCATTTAATCGCCATTAATTTGGTCAGTGAAGTGCGATTAACTAGTTAAAAAAATAATCGTTTGACAGCACTAGTCATAATACAAAGCCATGTGTTGTTTGGCAAAACTCACTCACTTTTGTTTTAATGTGTGTCCACTAGATGGCGTGCTTCATCACCATCTTCTTCCTGTGCTACTGCGTTTACTCCACCGTGTTCCGGATCCGGGTGTTTAACTACTACTACCTGGCTCCGCACCACCAGACGGACGCCTACAGCCTGCAGTTCAGCGGCATGTGCGTGACCCGCTGACCCCCGCTGACCTCCGCTGACCTCCGCCTCTCGCCGTCCTGCAGGTTGTTTTGTCGTCTGACTCCCCCGTTGTGTCTGAACTTCCTGGGTGTGATTCACATGGACTACACCATCTCGCACCAGCAGCGTCAGCCCACGGCCTACACCTCTGTGAGTCTGAAACTGTACGCAATCAGATTAGTGCCTCAAATATCAAACATACATTTCTAAGAAACGAACGAAACTGCTCATTTACGTTTGTTTGGGGTTTTTTTTCGAAAAAAAAAAAGCTTTGCGTTTTTGTTTGAAACTTTTTCGCTATGGATTTTTTTAGTCCGTTTCTCGTTTGGACTCCAACCTTCACATGGGGGCGGAGCTTACTCTGATTGGCTGGTGAGAATGTGTTTGGCAGCTGCTTGACCAGGAAGTGGGGGAGGAGTTTAGCGAGCGCTTAAAACACATTCAGAATCGGAGCATCTTCATCGTCAGAGTATTTATTCATAACGCGACACCTTCCACATCACTGCACCAGAACGCACGTAAACATTAGTTAGCATGGAATTTTAGTTTTTGAAACACTCATTAATCAATGAAAATAAAATGATTAATACATAAAAATAAAATTTCATTATTTAATAATAACGACAATAAAAACAATAACACTATTTATTTGTAAGGATCCCCCTGCTTTCATGCAGTTTCATCACACGTACAGTGTTTCGATTTGGAGAAACAAAAATGTCTACTATTATTCTGATGTATCTGCCATCACGATAACTTAGCAATGTTGTGTAAAAATAACACTTTAATTACAGTTTATTGTGTACTAACATTTTTAAAAGCGGTGAATGATGGGATGTAGCTCGCTGAACTCCTCCCACACTTCCTGGTCAAGCAGCTGCCAGTCACATTCTCACCAGCCAATCAGAGTCAGGGCCGCCCCAAAATGAAACAAACGAATGAAAGTTTCACACCAGAACGTGAAGACTGCAAGCAAAAAATATAAATGTGAAGCATTTTTGTTAGTTTCATAAAAATGTACATTTATATCGATATTATCAATATTTTTGGCACTAATCTGAATCCAATAAACGAACTTAATCCATTTACTGCAATTTATAGTTAAATTAAAGCCTCCCCTTAACTAAAACAAGAGTTTGCAACATCAAGGTCATGGGTTTGAATTTATTTTTTTACCATTTCTTTCACCGGTTGTATTTGTCTTCTCCAACCCCATCGATGTCGTTCCTCTCAGATCATGGGATCCATGCAGGTCCTGTCCTTCATCGCCAACGGCTTTTACATCTATTACCCGATGCTGATCGTGCTGCTCTGCATCGCCACCTACTTCAGGTGAGATGGAGCCTTCACACCTTCAGCACGAGCCGCGTCTGGATCATTAACCCCGTTTGTGGCCTTCAGTCTGGGCACTCGCTGCCTCAACCTTCTGGGCTTCCAGCAGTTCATGGGAGAGAACGACCTGACCTCTGACCTGGTGGACGAGGGTCGTGAACTCATCCGCAGAGGTCACCAAAACACACCAGACGCACATACAGCTCGACACACCAATGTCCTAGACAACGAAAATCACGAGTAACGAAATGAGTCGCTGCGAAAATGTCGTCCCGAGTTCCGAAATATTTGCGCTATACGAAAAAAGCGCAAACACAAAACAACACAAACACTAGCTAGTTTCAGAGATCTTGCTTCCAAAATATAAAATAAGCTTGTATTTTCCAAGAATTGTTGGAATTGTTGCAATTGTTGTTTTTTTTCTCCGCCATCTTGAAATGACGTCATTTGCACTGTTCATGTGAGATTGTTCCTTTATCATTATTTGCAGTACTTTTATAAATATAACGATAAATATAAACCGTACTTATATAAACATTTGCCAAAGGGCAAACTAAACAACTGCTATGTGACATGTTTTTGATATATTGATTATCAATATCATTACAAAAAATCAGACAAACATTTTTTTTATTAAAGAAGTCATGGCTTTACAATACGCCTCTTTACGTTAGATGTAAAGTTAAGCTAGCGAAATTTTTGCCGAACAAAAACGACACTTGGTTATGAATTAATTTCATAAGTCGTGGTTCCACTGTAAATAAAACAATGTAATAAAAAGCAATGTATACTGTAAATCGGGTGCAGATGTCGTCATAAAAATATTATATTATTATATTTAATATTACTATATTGTTAAAAGTGCACATTCCAATTACAAAATGTAAATTAAAATCTGTGTCTTCAAATGCTCTTCCTCGTCTCGTCTTCATCAGAGAGGAGAAAGCGGCAGAGGATGGAGGACGGAGAAAACAGACGGCGAGTGAGTGTGTGTGTGTGTGCCCTGACCTGTGTGACCCCTGTGACCTCTCGTGACCTCAGTGTGTGTGTGTGTGTGTGTCAGGACTGGAGGGAGCGCTACGGCGATCCGAGAGAGCGAGAGCGCTTTAACATCAGGAGCAGCAGCTCGTACTCGGAGCTGAAGGAGTCTGAACCCGAGCGAGGTGAGGAGCGTTACACACACACACACACACACACACACTGCTGACCCTTCAACACACTGTTACTCTTCTCTCTCTTTCTGTTCTTACTATTCTTTCTCTTGCTCTCTTTTTCTCTTACGCTTCTGTCTTTCTCTATTTCTCTTTTTCTGTCTACTCTTCTCTCTCTCTCTCTCTCTCTCTATATATATATATATATATTTGCCGTCACCTCACAAAAAAAAAACGTCATATATTCTCTTTGTCTCTTATCTCTCTTTTCTCCTTGTCATGCTCTACTTTGCCTTTATTCCTTCCTTCCCTCTTCTCTCCTTCTCCATCTCTTTCCCTGTCTCACTCTTCTCTCTCGCTTTTTCTCTCTCTTCCATTTCTCTCTCTCTCTATATCATCTCTTCTCTCCTTGTTATACTGTTCTATTTTCTCTTTTTCTCTTCTCTCTCTCTGTCTTACTCTACCCTGTCTACTTTCTTTCAACCCTCCTCTCTCTCTCCCTCTCTTTTTCTGTCATACTCTTGTCATTTGTTCCCTCTTTCTCTCTATTTTTCTCTTTCTGTCTTATTCTTCTCTCTCTCTCTCTCTCTCTCTCTCTCTCTCTCTCTCTCTCTCTCTATTATCTACTCCTTCTCACTCGGTCTCTAAATCCTCTCCTCTTTCTTTCTCTTTGTCTCTTTCTGTATCTCTCTTCTCTCCTTGTCATACCACTCTCTTCTCACACACACACACACACTGCTGACCTGACGCGTGTGTGTGTCAGCCGCGGGTGTCCGGGGTCGAGGAGACACGGTGGAGCTGCTGAAGGACTCAGAAGTGCTGGACTTCACCGGAGACGAGCCGCAGGAACCGGATCACAGGAGGTGTGAGCTTCATCCTCCTCCTCCTCCTCCTCATCTTCTCACACACCGTCCGGCAGGTTGGAGAAGATCTTCTCGGGTGGAAAGTCTGATTGTTGACGTGTCTGCAGGTTTGCTGGACACTATCTCTCCACGTCTTCATCACGCAGCCGCATCTTCGATGACGTGTGAAATCTGGAGATCCACCTCAAGCTACTTTTGCACTTTTCCAGCTCTGTGTGTGTGTGTGTGTGTGTGTGTGTGTCAGCGTTACCTCGTGATCAAGCAGCAGGAGCTGAGGAGCTTCTCGAGGAACAGCGTTGTGGATGAAGAGAAGAAAACTGAGAAAACTATCAAGGAATATTGTGAAATGTAAAGACAATAAACGATGAATTTACACCTTAAATGGACATTTGATCCTCGGTTACTCAGATTCCCACGTGCTGGTGCCTGGAAAGACTGGACGATGCTGTGTGACCCTTGACCTTTGCTTACAGGATGTTGTTCAAAGGTCACGCAGCATCATTCAGTGAGTCCGAGTGAATTTTGTTTGGTAGTGAAAACACTGACACGCAGTGTTGCTTTATAAAACACATTTATCATAAAAGTTGTGTTGGTTTTTCTGAATAAGAAAAAAGAACTGTAGCGCTGCGGACGTGTGAAGGATGATTTGAATGTTTGATAAGATGATAAATATGTATTGCAGATCTGTGTTGGTGATTTCCTTCCTCTTATATGACGTTTTGTTTATTAATTCAAAACAATAAAAAACACAAAAACCTGGCGTGCTTCTAAACCAGTGCAATTTTAGAACAAATTATTTGAATCAATAAAACATTTTTAAATCAGATTCACACTTCAGTCTCTCATATTACACAACCACAGTCTAATCGGTCCGTGTGCTTTAAGTTCGTTTTATATTGCAAATCAAAACTATTAAAATGAAATGTAATTAGTTAAATGAAGCCAAATATTGTTTTTCGTTGCGCTTCAGATACAGTTACTGCGTCGCGCAAATGTGCCAGCAGCGTCAAATCAAAGCCTACCGTCTGTCAGCGAATCAGAGAGCAGCTCTGGTGTCACGTGACTCAGGATAGATTCGGTTTCGTTCTTACTATCGCGCCATTATTTGAACGCGGTCTGCCGAGTCGAGAAGAACCTCACAGAATGTCGAAAGCTCCACTAAAAACAGCGAAGCAGAAGACCATTTTAGATTCTTTCCCACAAATGGTGACTCTTTCATTACTTTAACCGTCAAATAGTTGTAATTTCTTACTGTGTTAACGTTTTTTTGTGTGAAGAAGGTTCCTGCCGGAGGCAACAGACTTAACGGACAAAACCGTCCTGCTGGGAGTGTGTCGGTAATACACGACTTTATTGTTTTAGTACTTAGTAAAGTAACCAATTACAAAGTGAAACCGAAAAGTATTGCAATACTAGTGGCGGTAGCGGTGGTCTAAAATTTCGTGCTACACGGTAAATTTTCCTACGTATGCGCACGCTCGTTATACAATTACGTCATGATCTGGCCACCTTTGGAAGTAAAAGCGGCGAGTGATATCTATTTTAAAATGTAAAATTTAACTGTGTTAATTAGATAATCCACCTAAAACACATCGAAAAATATAAAGAAAAAAGTTCAATGAAGTTTAAACATTTTCAACGAATGTTCACATGTACAATTTGCATGACTGTAAAGATATTTCCTGCTCAGTGACTTTAGCCTGAGAGTGTAGTTTTCATATTCAGGAATTTTATCTTTTATTCAGGAAATTCACGTGTATAAAAGCTGATGAACTCAAGTATATACATATATTTTTTAGAACCAGAAATTCTTAATTCATCCCCTTGGGGGAAAGTCTTTTTTGTTTCAAGCTTTCGAAAAACAACCCTTGATTTACAAATGTTAAGTTGAAATAAAAAGTTAGAAGAAAGAAAGTATAAATACACATACATATACACTCACTGTATAGGCTTTGTATGTACACAAAGGTAGTCCTGAAAACACAAAAACGTTTAAAGAATAAATACCGTCATTGCACAAGTGTATGTATTTTTAACGCGCATAGCACTCAAGTAGCAAATTCTCCCGTGTAGGACACATTTTAGAATAGCAGTGTGTGTATATATTTAAATGGATATCATATTGGTAAAGATATCAAACCTATTACTATTTATACTGGCTTCTGCAGGACGCATGCACATCTTGAGTATAACAGCCATAGAATATGTAACGTACCCTAAAACCTCTATTGACAGAAGGGTTGAAAAGTATAAGCCCATGGCCCTCTAATAGAGCTTTTAGGGTAAATTAATCGAAAGATCAATAATTACAAACTGATATATATATTTTTGGTGCAGAGAAAAGAAAATATAAATTCGAGGAAGAGAAAAAGGCTGCAAGATAAAGGTAAGTTAAAAACAAGACGAAATTGCATGATAACATTAGCGAGCTAATTAATGAAGCAAGCATACAAGAAAGCTGTTGTTTTACTTAACCTTAAGCAAATTTAAACTTTGTAACTATATATGAAAACAACAGACAGTATTACTTTAATTAAAATGGATGTTTTTTGCAATTTGTGTAACAAAAAAAAATACCTTCACAAATCAAGCTTCTGTTTTATAATTCTGGTAACAAGGACAGTTTGTGTTAAAGTGTTTTAGAAACGTTGTTTGCTCAATTCGCAACATTTTATTTTATTTCCAAAAATTTCCCTTTTATGGGATTAAAAGAAATCTACATATGAAAGGCCATTAAATTAATCTCAATGTCATCTTCCGCAGCTACTTCCAACCCAAACCATGGACCAGCAGCTCCTCCAGTCGATCACGCTAATCGGTCGGACACTGAGAGGACTGATCTCGTAAGTAGAGGACCTATAAAAAACTAAAATATATAATGACCAATTCCTATGAAGTTAAGTTACGCATTCCTTAAAAATCCGGTTGGTTGAAGCTTCCACTACATTTACAGACAACTTAATAATGGAAAAAAATGTAGTGCCACTGGTTTACTTAATCAAAATGTTTTTAATATAAAATACTACAAAAATGTAATGCACGTTTTGCCAGTACAGAATTCTGAACTCAAAATTTAAGATAGGCCGTTTTACATTTTGTATCTATTTAACCCTAACCCCATTTTTGGAATTGTATGTTGGAGTTGAATTGTTATTTATATCTTAATTGGTATTATATTTATTACTTGTATCTTTTGTTATTTTCCTCTTGTAAAAGCACTCAGGATCAACTACGGTTGTTAAATCTGTGCTTTGTAAATAAAACATGACTATATTTTGGGATACGTTTTCGAAATGAGAATTTTCACCATTTCAAAATGAACATCATCAAAAATTGAACATCATTTACTATTCTGACAGGAGGAAAAACATCAGTCAAGTTCAGAGTTGAGCGTGGATGACAAAAACCACCAATTCAAGATTAAACTCAAGTCAACAAACAATGACACGCCGTTCACAGTGTCGTGTAATAAATCCATGACGGTACTTCGGGCTCTTCAGACCAACACTAGGTTTTGCGCTGAAAACCTAAAAAAGACTAACAAAGAAGCTGTTGTTGTTGAAAGATCCTGCAGAAATTTCCCTTCTGCAACGGTGACGACTAATTTCCCCTGCTGTCTTGTAGAAAAAGATGAGACACTTACTGTGTCTTTTATGAAGTTAAAGAAAGACACTGAACCAATTCAAAACACGACCAATTCGATCAACCCAGAGAATCTAGTCAGCTTCTGGATTAGAAAAGAAGGTGGAGAAAATGTGAAGAAAATCTTGAAGAGACAAACTCAGAAGCGTTTGGACCGTGATGTTTGTGTTTACGGATGTAAAGGACAAAGAATAAAAGACGCCATGAAAAAAGACGGAAGATTCAGTGACAACATATTCAAGAGACAGTGCGCACTGAGAGAGATGGATGGCTCGGCACAGCACGAGTTTACAAGCCCTGTGGACAGTCTTCACAATAAGATATTTGATGTAGTGGAAATCAGCAAAAACAAGCCAGAAAGTCAAGAATGTTTGTCTCCTGTCAGGGAAGAAGCCAACGTAGCTTCAAATGTTGAGGAGCAAAGCCAGAATCTAAACACTGAGGTACAAATACAAGAAGAAAAAACTTCAACTCAACAAATTGTTGTTAAGCCATTGACAACTCCACTGAAATCCTACAACGTCTGCGTGAACAGTTTAAGAGTTTGAAGAAGCAGGTGACATTGAGAGAGAATCTAAAGAATAAAAGGGAGTTTAGTAACTACTGCATGGTCCAGTATGATAAAAGCGCTGTGAGCTTCTCTGAGGTGAAGAGAGTGAAGCAGCTCATGACTCTCTCAGACTCTGTGTGTCAGTTGCGAGTGGGATCAGATCCGAGAGGAACCGGCTTCTTGTTCTTTGGCAGATTTGTTCTCACTAATGCTCACGTTATTGACACCAGGGATGCGGCAGAGTTTACAGCCGTCTTCGGTTATGAAGACATCGATGGACATCACGCTAAACGACTAGCTGTTAAAAACTGCGCTGTTGTCTCTGAAGGATCTGATGGCCAAACGAGACTCGACTATGCTCTTCTGGAACTCCACGCAGCTGAAGAAATTGACAAGATTCCTAGGTTGTATTCATCCTTGGGTCGTGACGCTCCTGGTCACCGAGGTCAGATCTGCATCGTTGGACACCCGGATGGAGGAGTGAAAAAAATGGATCCGTGTTTCATCATCGGAGCTGACAATCTGCTCGAGGCGGCAGAGCGGCACATTAGTGAAAACCAGAATGTGTTTCACCTCATGACACAAGCTTCTGTGAGAGAGAGATGGCATTTTACTGAAAACCAGATTACGTACGACTCTTGTTTCTTTCACGGATCGTCTGGCTCTCCAGTGTTTGATGAAGACTGTAAACTGATTGGTGTACACACGGGAGGATACGTCTATAACGAGAACAGTAAAACCAGGAGCGTCATGGAATACGCCGTTTCCATACACTCCATTCTGAAACACATGAAAGGGCAACTAAAGATTAGAGGTTCAGTGAAATCCTTGAGATTCTAAAACCAATCAAGACAGAAATCAACCTGTCGGGAGCGACAGAGCAAGAGAATGAGGATTGGGAAATGGAAGATGTTTCAGAGCAAGGTAAAAAAAAATTTCTTAATAAAACTACAGTAGCTTGACTAATGTAATATAAAATAATTCCATATTATCATTTGTTTTAGTAAAACTGTGTTACTTTGTTACTACAAACCCTATATGATGATAATTAGTCGCTTTTAGTAATTGCATTACATGGATTATACATAAGAAACAACATTTAGTTATTTTTAAAGATAAGCTATTATAAAAATGTAAATAGCTTTTTTTTTCCCCAGAGTGACATGGCAGTTGTGGTCCAGTGGTCAGGAATTGGACTTTTGTCCTAGAGGTTGCAGGTTTGAATGCTCCTACAACTGGTTCTACAACTAAAGGTCTTTGAGCACGAGACAGACACCAACACCACAGCTTAAGACTGACCACTGCTCCGGGTTTGTGTGTGTCACTTCACTGGATGATTAAATGCACGATTTCAATACGGCCCCCAGTGGCCACATTCACTCTCTTTCATTACTTTACCAATAGAGGCTCCAGTTTTAAAGAACTTGATTTTTATTACAATTCTTTAATGGTTTTAGTTTTACTGGGTTAAAAATTCACTTGACACTTGTCATCGCATTTCTTTCTATTGCATTTCAATTTATTTTACACTTTGAATAAACTTCTGTATTGTACAGACTTTATGAAATATCTGTAACACATCATGTGTTTATTGCTGATACAAAAAAAACATATTTAGTCTTGATAGGAGGGTTTTGCAATCGCTAAGTCTAAGGTTTATCTCGAGATAAGGTTTTAAGTCAATGTTCTTACCATTCATACATTTTTGGTTGGTGGGTTTAAACATTCTTCATAAGTTAGCTGTTGATTTTGTGATTTATTCTTTTTTTATTTTTGTTTTTTTTTTACATTTTATTCATGTCGAGGTTTGAGAATCTTCAATAGACAGCAGGAAAATTTTGTGAACATCCTTTTAAAGAAACAATGAGAAAAGAAATTAACATTTCCTCAACTTTGCATCTAAAATGTAAAATCAAATAATTCATAACTGTAACAAAACTTTTCATTTGTATTTTGTATGGGGAAAAAAAAAATCAATAAAAGCCACGAAAAGCCAATGAAAATGTGACTTTTTCTTTCCCTAACGGCAACTTTTTGGTGTTATATTTAAATTTTTTATATGCATTTTTGAAATTGGATTTACATACATTGCGGAAAACCCACTGGAGTCTCCAAAATCCGGTGTGTTTTTATCACACATTTGTTTAGCGATAACTTCAGATGATGCCTTCTTGCGATTTCTAAAATGGTAAAGGACTTATCACTACAGCGATCTAGCTGCTGCAGGAGCGCGTGCAAGAACGGTGCGGTTTCCCCGCACGCACAGACGAACTTCCGGTACGTCATGAGCCGGTGTTATTTTTTTTTTTTTTTTTTTCGTTTTTTAAAAAATAAGTAAACCTTTTTTCAAAGTACAAACGAGAAAATAAAAACCTAGTTTAACTAATGCCTAGTTTTAAATCTGGTTTTAAACAAAAAACAAATATAGATTTCATGACCGGGACCGCTCACATGCAACAGAACAAGAAGTACTTTCGGTTTTAACAAAAATTAAGTTGTTTTTTCGATGCCAAGCTGCAGAATTTACGTTTTTCAAAGAAATAAAACAAGTCCAATGTTAAAAGTTCAGGGCATTTTGTAAAGCACTTTTCACAGTTGTTTGTGGGCAATGGGCTAATATATGATGATATCACATTATGATGATATAATCTTATAGTCCGAGCACTGAGATTTGAGGAACCCCATAATAGAACAGAATAGCCTTTATTGTCACTGTGCACATATACAGTACAGTGTACATGTACAATGAAATTATAGCAATTTTCTATCCAGTGCAACATGCGTTAATAAATTTAGTCCAAAATATTACAATAATACAATATAATACAGACATGGAACTTTACAGTATTTGAGTGTAGAGAAATTGCAGTCGTTTAACAGGATATTGCACATCGAGAGATATTGCTGATATGTACATTGGGAGTAATTTACATGTGTGTGCCGTATATTTATATATATCCATGATGGTTGTGGATATGTTATATACATTTTACTTGAACAAGGAGTTATTATATATGCACATCCCGATGTTGGTGCATATGTCCGGTGATGGCTTGGGGAGAAAAGCCATAAGTAAAAAAAATATAACACTATCTGGGTGACAATACTCCGTTTACGTGGACGAAATTGAAGCGATCGGACCAGTAGCGTTCTACACTGACAGGCGCCCTGGGCGAGACTCTCTCGTGAAATTATACTTTTTCAATCATTTTCGATATAAATCGAATGTTTGAGATTGGTCTATAAATCAACCTGGATCAGGACGAGGCTTTTTAATAATGAAAAAAAAAAAACCAAGCACTGTTCAAATATTAATTTAAATACTACCTCAAGTACATGGACCAATATGAAACCTATACTTTCGTTTTCCTTTGCCGACCCTGTCTTAGAATGGTCAGCGAATCAGAGAGCGGCTATGGTGTCACGTGACACAATTCAGTTTACTGTTTTAAGTTCGCGGCATAAATGATAAAAAAGACATTTCGAATATTTCCTTTGAAGTGGCCTGCCTAGAGGAGCTCACAGAATGTCGACTAACTCAACTACAGAAACTCAACAAAAAACAGTGAAGCAGGAGCCTATTTTCTCGGTGACGGTTTCATTGCTTTAACCATGCAACAGTTGTATGTATTTTGCTCTTGTGTTAATAATGTTCGTGATTTATGTTTCAAGGAGGTTCCTGTCGGAGACGACAATCTAAACGGAGAAAACAGTTCTGCTGGATGTCTGCCGGTAATCTACAACTTTATAGTTATATAGTTAATAAAAAAACAAAAAACCTAAAACCCTTGATATTACCCGTTTAAACTATATTTTTACCCGAGGTTACTAATGTGCGCGTTAACTGTCTACAACTAAAATGCTGTATACGTTGCATATTTAATTTATATTATTATATATATATATATATATATATATATATATATATATTAGTCTATATTATAGTATATATATAATATTAGTGTTAACGCAGCTCGAAGTTGGGTTGGGAGCTGGCCTGTAAAATTATTTTCACGTTGATATTTTAGATGTACACAATACAATTTAACCAAATCACGTTTATTGTCACAATTTACTACTTTAATAAAGTTCTTAGCAATAAATCCTGTTTATTTAAGTTTGCATTTAGTTATCACTAATTTTCTCTATAATGTTTACTTTGTTTGCTATTCCAAAGGAATTAGTCGCTTCTTTTGTTTTATTGAAAGTAGTGTTTTCTTTATAACTTAATAGGTCAGTTTTTAATAGGTCAAGACACGTATTTGCGAGACTGTTGTTTTTATTCAAATGAAATAAAACAAACGCAAACGAAAAGTGCAGCGTTGATTAAAAACGTCGGCACAACTCAAAACACAATAATTTAACACATCAACTGTAAAGACTGACGTGAATGTACGTATTTGTTGCACATGTGTCTTTCTCCTTTCGATATAAAACGCCACACAGACACTTAGGAGAACGTGCTAAAATATCAACATGAAAATCACGTTGATGTTAATAAAAATGTTAATAACGTTACATTTTGTACATAATTATATAAATAGAAAAAATATAATTAAGACGCAATGTTTTGCCATTTTGCCAATATGTACACCGTTCAAAAGTTTGGTGTCTATTTAAAAAAAAATGCAAATATATTTTTATTATTCAACTATTTTAGCTGTATGTGCACTTTCATATGGATGGGTTAAATCAGTAGTTCTCAAATTTGTTTTGTTCGCGCCGCGCTTCGCGGAAAAATCTCGAAAAACCACCAATACCCACACACAAAAAACATTTCACCTCAAACTACCAATACATTTCACTACTATACATATACATTGATTATTGCTTTTTTTTATTGAACAACATGTAGCGTAAAAACACATCACTTGAAATGTGTCTTAATTTTGTGGGCTTCGTGTCGTCCGCTTCAAGAGTTTTCAGGCACAGGAAACACATTGGTCTTTCCTCTTCACCAACGACATTAACAGTGAAGCCGAGAGCAAGATTTGCTTCCTCGTATTTTCTGCATTTAACTTTTGAAGGGCTTGCGCGAGTCTGTCCGACTTTGTTGCGTTTTCTTTTCTCTTTTACTAACGGATCCACAATAGCCATGTATCTTTCGTGAATGATTCGTTCGAAATATATGCATTTTTTATATGACTCAGGACTAACGAGTCTCCTCAGTGAAGCAGTAAAAAATGAATGAATGACTCGAAAAAAATCGTTCACTTTACTGTTCGAGAGTTAGAGACAGTCGAAAATCCCTAATCTGCGCGGCGGTTTACTGGCTTCTTCCCATTTATTTATCAGTCAATCCAAATCATGATTTAGCTAGTGTTTAATATGAAGTACACTTTAAAATTACAAAGTTTAACAAGCTCAAATTGTGTTATATAAATAGTATGAAACAGCATGACCATCTGGAAAGCATTTATTTTGTACATAAGTAATCCTGCACGTACAACACTGAATAAGGTAGTTGCTCTTATTACTATTGATCTAATTTTTACTTTAAAATTGTTACTTTAAAAAACACCAGAAATGTATATAATGAAAATTCAGCAGTAATAACATAAATATTAAAAAAAAAAATCCAGTTACATATTTATAATGCGTCTGCAGTGAAAGGTGAACCAATTTCTTCGTTTTGATGAACGTTTTCTCGCTCTGCGCCACACGATGTTCTGTTTTTTTCCCCCTTGCAATCTTCGTGTTTCATTGCTTTAACCATGCAACAGTTGTATGTATTTTGCTGTTGTGTTAATAATTCCATCTTCCATTCGTTGCCTTGTACCTGTACATGTGTAATGACAATAAACTTGAATCTAAATCTAAATCTAATGTTCGTGATTTATGTTTCAAGGAGGTTCCTGTCGGAGACGACAATCTAACCGGAGAAAACAGTTCTGCTGGATGTCTGCCGGTAATCTACAACTTTATAGTTATATAGTTAATAAAAATAAAATAAAACCCTTGATATTACCCGTTTAAACTATATTTTTACCCGAGGTTACTTATGTGCGCGTTAACTGTCTACCACTAAAATGCTGTATACGTTGCATATTTAATTCTCTCACTCTCTCTTTTACGCACGCACGCGCGCACACACACACACACACACACTCTCTCTCCTCTCTACTGCGCTTTTACACACACACTCTTTCTCTTTCCTTTTGCTCTGTTTATTTTGGCACTTTCACTGCACTGTGCTTCTCTCACTCTCTCTTTACGCACGCGCGCGCACACACACACACTCTCTCTCTCTACTGCACTTTTACGCACACACACACACACACACACGCACACTCTCTCCTGCGCTGTGAATCTTTCCCTCTCTCTTTTACTCACACACGCACATTTACAGCATTTTGAGGTAATATGTCGACAAGCAAGCTTGTAATAATCATGGACTACATATCACTTGAATAAAAACTTTATTTGACAACTATCGGAAGCTTGCTTCCTACCTAACAGCCCCAATGTGAGCTTTCCGACGATTCTGCTATTTGAGGTTGAGCCACACGTACTAATAAATACTAATATATAAATAAATAGTAAATGAGGTCTACAGGACTATAACAGCAGAATAATCAGCCTTACCTCTTCAGTAGCTGCAGACTACTCACTCAAGAGTCTTTGGGGTCCTTCACATGCCTCAGGGAGGAGTTCTAGCGCACCAGAAGCACGGGGCTGCCCGCGGACATGCCTGACTTTAAATCGACGCGACCAAACGGTGATATCGATCGATGTCGATACACTAAAAAATGACAAAAACCGACTCGATATATCGGCCGACCCCTACTCCGAAACGGCAGTGTAATGCTGCGTAAAATTAATGTCGTTCAAGTTCAGAGCGTTTGTAAGGCGCTTTTCACAATTTTAACTCTCAAAGCGCACAAACGTCGTTGTAAACTTAAGATAAAATACGTACTATTTACTTTTGTTATATTTTTTATAACTTTCTCAATTGCAAAAGCAGGCCAGCACATTTTGAAAATTGCAACTTGTAAACAGTGTTTTTGAACATCTGTTACTATTCTCACAGGAAGAAAACCATCAGTCATGTCCAAGAATGAGAAAAGAAGACGAAAGAAACCACGAAATCAAGTTTAAACTCAAGTCAAGACACCACACACCGTTCCGTGTTTCGTGTAATAAATCCATGACCCTACTTCAGGCTCTTCAGCCCAACTCTGCATTTAACAATGAATACAAAACAAAACAGAACAAAGAAGCTGTTGTTATTATTGAAAGATCCTGCAGAAATTTCCCTTCTGCAACGGTGACGACTAATTTCCCCTGCTGTCTTGTAGAAAAAGATGAGACACTTACTGTGTCTTTTATGAAGTTAAAGAAAGACACTGAACCAATTCAAAACACGACCAATTCGTTCAACCCAGAGAATCTAGTCAGCTTCTGGATTAGAAAAGAAGGTGGAGAAAATGTGAACATAATCTTGAAGAGACAAACTCAGAAGCGTTTGGACCGTGATGTTTGTGTTTACGGATGTAAAGGACAAAGAATAAAAGACGCCATGAAAAAAGACGGAAGATTCAGAGACAACATATTCAAGAGACAGTGCGCACTGAGAGAGATGGATGGCTCGGCACAGCACGAGTTTACAAGCCCTGTGGACAGTCTTCACAATAAGATATTTGATGTAGTGGAAATCAGCAAAAACAAGCCAGAAAGTCAAGAATGTTTGTCTCCTGTCAGGGAAGAAGCCAACGTAGCTTCAAATGTTGAGGAGCAAAGCCAGAATCTAAACACTGAGGTACAAATACAAGAAGAAAAAAACTTCAACTCAACAAATTGTTGCCATTGACAACTCCACTGAAATCCTACAACGTCTGCGTGAACAGTTTAAGAGTTTGAAGAAGCAGGTGAAATCGAGAAAGAACTAAAGAAAAGGGAGTTTAGTAACTACTGCATGGTCCAGTATGATAAAAGCGCTGTGAGCTTCTCTGAGGTGAAGAGAGTGAAGCAGCTCATGACTCTCTCAGACTCTGTGTGTCAGTTGCGAGTGGGATCAGATCCGAGAGGAACCGGCTTCTTGTTCTTTGGCAGATTTGTTCTCACTAATGCTCACGTTATTGACACCAGGGATGCGGCAGAGTTTACAGCCGTCTTCGGTTATGAAGACATCGATGGACATCACGCTAAACGACTAGCTGTTAAAAAACGCGCCGCTGGCTTTAAAGGACTTTATGACAACACGATACTCGACTATGCTCTTCTGGAACTCCACGCAGCTGAAGAAATTGACAAGATTCCTAGGTTGTATTCATCCTTGGGTCGTGACGCTCCTGGTCACCGAGGTCAGATCTGCATCGTTGGACACCCGTTTGGAGGAGTGAAAAAAATGGATCCGTGTTTCATCATCGGGACTGGCAATCGGCCTGAGGCTGAAGAACAGCACATAAGAGAGAACCAGGATTGGATCCACCTAATAACAAAATCTTTCGGAATGTTAGATTACGTTTTACTGAAAACCAGATTACGTACGACTCTTGTTTCTTTCATGGATCGTCTGGCTCTCCAGTGTTTGATGAAGACTGTAAACTGATTGGTGTACACACGGGAGGATACGTCTATAACGAGAACAGTAAAACCAGGAGCGTCATGGAATACGCCGTTTCCATACACTCCATTCTGAAACACATGAAAGGGCAACTGAAGACTAGAGAGTCGAGTGAAATCCTTGAGATTCTAAAACCAATCAAGACAGAAATCAACCTGTCGGGAGCGACAGAGCAAGAGAATGAGGATTGCGAAATGGAAGATGTTTCAGGGCATTAAGGTATAAAATAAATGCTATTTGCAGTATGTTGAATGTAAATAAAACGTAATGGGGAATAAATGACTGGAAGTTGTGGTCCAGTCGTCAGGAATTGGACTTTTGTCCTAGAGGTTGCAGGTTTGAATGCTCCTACAACTGGTTCTACAACTAAAGGTCTTTAAGCAAGAGACAGACACCAACACCACAGCTTAAGACTGACCACTGCTCCGGGTTTGTGTGTGTCACTTCACTGGATGATTAAATGCACGGCATAATTTCGATACGGCCCCCAGTGGCCACATTCACTCTTCATTTATCTTACAGGCTCCAAGTTTAAAGAACTGGATTCATGATATTTCTTTAATGGTTTTGGGTTTACTGGTTTAAAGGTTCACTTGACTCTTCTCGTCACATTTTTCCTTTTTGCATTTCAATTTATTTCACACTTATCTGCATTGTACAAACTTTATGAAATACCTATAACATCCTGTGTTTATTACAGACACAATAAAACATTTACTGTTCATAGGTGAGTTTTACATTATAGCTAAGATTAAGGTTTATCTTGTGATAAGGTTTTATGTCAATGTTCTCTATTTTTCCATTCATACATTTTTGTGATGTGGGTTTGAATTTGTGAATTTTCCTCTCGGCTTTTGCATTTTGATCATGTCGATGTTCGAGATCATTTAGTGAATGTCTTTTAGAGAAAAGACGTCTCAACTTACGAACTAAGATGTAAATCAAAGAATTATTAATTGTAAGACAAAGCCATTCATATTTTTTATTGAATTTTACTGTATTCCATTCACAATTTATTGTAATTTGCATGAAAAAAAAAAATCAATAAAAGCCACAAAAAGCCAATGAAAATGTCCCTTTTCTTCCCTACGGAAAGTTTAACAAACTTTTGGTGTCAAATAAAAATTTTGAAGATGCTTTAGAGCACATATGTCAAGGCCAAGGCGTGGAGTGGGTTTATTTGGCCCGCGTGATTATTTTAATTTATTACTAGATCCGGCAGCGCAGACATTATGTACGCGCCAAAACTACATTTCCCACAATGCAACGGTGACGCACCAAGCGAGAGGCGATTTCATTTCCTCATTTATTACCATAACAGCAAAAAGCCTGCGTCGCTGGAAAACCCGTGTGCATGAAAGATCAGCTCTCTACCAGTGTTTCTCCGAGCGCAGTTTGCTGATTAAATTAGTGTACTCGCCGCTGAATTCCGACGCAGGAATTGCGGACTTTGAAGCACAAAAAGGCAGGTTTGCACTGCTCAGTAATCCATTTGCAGTTGACGTAGAAAGCTTGTCGCCAATCCTCCAAATGGAGTAGATCCAAATACAATGCAATGATGCGCTGAAGGCAAAATACGCAGCATGGGCGTGGATGACAAAAACCACCAATTCAAGATTAAACTCAAGTCAACAAACAAACACACGCCGTTCACTGTGCTGTGTATAAATCCATGACGGTACTTCAGGCTCTTCAGACCAACACTAGGTTTCGTGCTGAAAACCAAAAAAAGAACAAAGAAGCTGTTGTTGTTGTTGTTGAAAGATTCCGCACAAATTTCCCTTCTGCAACGGTGACGACTAATTTCCCTTCGACAAATAATAGAACTGAGACACAAATTTAGGCAACAAACTGTAGTCGCCTTTCTGGACTTCACAGTGGCCTTTGATAGTGTTGATAGAGGAACAATCTGGACTATACTAAAAAAAAAAATAGAAAGAATCAACCAATAAACTGGTTCATCTATGTTTGTTAATGTATGAAAGTACAAACTACAGAGTCATGGCCTATGGTGAAGATGGCCATGTTTTTACAACTAAAACGTCGCTATCGACCATGTACTCAAAAAAGCACTAGATGACAACCCTATTGGAGTGACCATTTACCCATCAGAACGATCGATCACTGACCGAATGATGCGAATGATATAGCAATCCTCGCCGAATCAATGAATTCTATGCAAATTACAACTTAGCCTAACATTACTCTACTAGGAAACTCGGATGAAGAAATCCAAACCCAAGAATACAAAGAGCTTCCTTAATCTTTGCAGCATTGAAATATTTCAGGAATAGGCGTGACATTCGAATTAAAACCAAAACCGCCGCTAGAAATGGATTGGGCATATTTTACGTATGCAAAATACAAACAAGTAACAGAAGGCGTTACTTCCCACTCCCGGCCCTCGTTGGAAGCGTCATAAAACAACCAAAAGATACTTCAACAAAGCTGCCGATTCCTTTATCATGGTACCTTTAGGATTGAGTAGAAAGAGATACGACAGAGAATGGCAAGAACATATTCAAACGCTGGCAATGGACCGAGTACAATGGAGGTGCATTACATAGGAAGTAAAAATATGTTGTTAAAGCCATTGACAACTCCAGTGAAATCCTACAACGTCTGCGTGAGTTTAAGAGTTTGAAGGAGCAAGTGAAGTTGAGAAAGAATCTAAAGAATAAAAGAGAGTTTAGTAACTACTGCATGGTCCAGTATGATAAAAGCGCTGTGAGCTTCTCAGAGGTGAAGAGAGTGAAGCAGCTCATGACTCTCTCAGACTCTGTGTGTCCTTTACAAGTGGGATCAGATCCGAGAGGAACAGGCTTCTTGTTTTGTTACAGATTTGTTCTAACTTGTCCCCACGTTATATTTTTTATAATAAGTTTACAGCCGTCTTCGGTTATGAAGACCACGTTGAGAAAGAGGGACCATGAGGTGAGACAGGATGCTTCTGTTTATATCTGCTTCGTGACGAAAACAAAACAATGCGCCAAAACTCTGGTGCAAACTATCTTGTGAGATTATTTTTTTTTTTATTAAATATTATATCCTTTTTTTTATTCACCTCTTATGAAGGAGCCACTGGTAGTCCAAGACCTCTTGTCTGCAGTTGGAGGGCTGAGGGAAAACTGCCACATCATCAGAGGTCTTGTGGAAGAACCGTGGTACCTGAATGTTTTCCATGAAACTCCATTAAAACAAATGAAAACTCGATGGAGTTTTAGTGAATTACTATTTCAAAGTTTCATGTTCCTGCAATGCTTGTTTTCTGTTTTTTTTTTTTTTGGTTTGTGCAATACCCTTTATAAAAATCAATCTTTTTTTTCTAAAAGAGTGATTCTTTTTTTTTTTATTAAATAAAGATGCTTCATCCGCTGTTTGAACCTTGTGCTCAGCTATGAAGACACCTCTCTTTCAACAGATAGTGTATTTTTATATTACTGTAACAAAATCAGATTGTAAAAGTCTTTATAGGCATTTGCCCCAGATGAAGAACACCATCTATCAAACTGAATGCGCAAATACGGTGCAAAATCAGAGAAAGATTGTTGGTTTTGTTTTCTCAGGGTTCTAATGCTTCAGGGACTTGTTCATATGCCCTTAGAATGACGTTCTTTAAGGACTTTGAACACATGGCTATCCTCCACAGACACTGTAGAGTAAGCTTTTTGAGCTTTTCCTCGAAGTATACATTGAAGTAGTAATGTTTTTTTGTTGTCACTCCAATCCATCGACTCAGACAACCATTCAAATTAATTAAAGAAAGTGTCCAAATCATTTTCATTCAGTTTAGGCAAGAGATGAATACACTTCGCCACATCAAAACCGTATACAGGCTACTGTCCGGTATGCAAAGGAACACTATACAGTCTCCGTTTTCCCCCGTCTCAAATTAGTTGGAGCCTTTGAGCTTCCAATTCTAATTTTCTCATTTCTATCTCTTATTGCATCTTGGTTTTTTCAATTTCCACATACAACAATGCTTTCTGTTCAAATGTTAAATCTGACTTTTTTCTGGGAACTTCAGAAACAAATGTTGATTTGGTGTCTGATGGGTGCAAATAGTCCTAAATCAGGTCATAAACCGTCAAAAAAGGCTAAATTAAGTTTCTCAATAATTATTTCCTTCAATCGTTTCTCACTGCTTGACACAGTGATGTCATAAGGAGCTGCAACTTTCAATAATTGCTCTTAAGACATTTCCTGTAATTTGACAAATGTGGGATATTGAACGAAGCTGTCGAAATCTGACGCCATGATTAGTTACGCAATCCAAATACTCAAACTCTTACTCTGTGACTTTTCCCCTTTATCTATCTCACCCTAGTCTTCGTGCCTCAACCGAGAGCCGAGCTCCTTTAAGCCCCGATACCGACAGTTTCTAAGCCTGTCGGGAAAAGACACCAATCCAACGTATAATCAAATGGCGTGTTAGATTATGAAAAAACAAAGCTCCCAAACAAATGACATCGAATTGGAGACAAACTAGAAACCATCTTACCAAACAAACTTCTTCAGAAGCAATTAAACACAAGGACGATTCTCTGGAACCTGCAGCCGATCTGAGCACTAACGAGCGGCCGCAGGTGATCCTGATTATCCGCTCAAGCGTCTTCACAAAATGTCCCAACTTCCCTTAGACAAATAATAGAACTGAGACACAAGTTTAGGTAACAAACTGTAGTCGCCTTTCTGGACTATCACACCTTTGATAGAGTCGATAGATAGAGGAACAATCTGGACTTTCAGCGTCTACAGGTACGTCTACAAGTCTGGTAAAACGAGGAGCGTCATGGAATACGCCATTTCCATACACTCTATTCTGTGACGGATGATAGAGCAACTAAAGACTAGAGTGTCGAGTGAAATCCTTGAGATTCTAGAACAAATCAAGACAGAAATCAACCTGTCAGGACTGACAAAGCAAGAGAATGAGGATTGGGAAATGGAAGATGTTTCACAGCATTAAGGTAAAAAAAAAAAAAAGCTTTGTAAGTCTTGTTAAAACTTAATAGGAACAGTAGCTTGACTAATTTATTGGGGAAAGTTTCAAAATAGACCATTTGTTTTTGTAAAAGAAAATGTGTTAAAATCGTGTGTATCACATTGACTATTTAAAAGTAAAGTAAAGACTATTTCACAGACTGAAATCGTCTGACTCAGATCCCACACCAAACAAAGGAAAACACAGACTGAAATACCTGATGTAATCAGACCCAACAAGACACAGGTGAACAAGATAATTAAATAACAAACTCAAATTAAACCATGACACCTGGACAAACTGAAAACCCAGACACAACACAATTACATACAACTGTATTTTTATTGCATTACATAGATCTCACATAACAAATAATATTTAGTCATTTTTAAAGTTAAGCTAATAAAAAATGCTACAAAAAAACATTTTTTTTTCCCCCAGAGTGACATGGCAGTTGTGGTCCAGTGGTCGGGAATTGGACTTTTGTCCAAGAGGTTGCAGGTTCATAACCCCCTACAACTGGTTCTACAACTAAATGTCCTTGAGCACGACTTTATGAAATATCTATAACACCACAAACAATAAAATATATTTACTGTTCATAGGAGGGTTTTTCCATAGCTAAGATTAATTAAGGTTTGTCTTGTGATAAGGTTTTATGTCAATGTATTTACTATTTTTCCATTCATATATTTTTGGGAGGTGGGTTTAAACATTCTTCATAAGTTTGAGTTTGATTTTGTGATTGTTCCTTTGGCCTTTTACATTTTGATCATGTTGAGGTTCGAGAATCTTCAATCGGCAGCGGGAACATTTTGTGAACGTCCTTTAAAGAAACGAGAAAAGAAATTAACATTTTGTCAACTTTGCAACTAAAATGTAAAACCCCATAAAATGACAAAACCATTCAGACAAAAAAAAAATCAATAAAATCCATGAAAAGCCAATGAAAATGTGCCATTTTCTTCTGTAAACAGCAAACTTTAACACCAACCTTATTTTTTAATGAAGCTAAAATATTTTGAAGATGCCTGAAGTCTCGTCACGGTTTGTCCTACTCACAGGAAGCAGGTACTGTGACGTCTCCATCAGGTCCTGGAGTAAAGGATGCTGGGTGATCAGAGAGAACGGAATCTCCAACTTGTCCTGGAAGCCAAGCTCCTCAAAAACCTTCTGCAGCTCCTGACCACAACCACAGTCAGACAGACCGTTATTGTGAGAACATGACGACGTCTGCGTCAGGAGTGGAGATGTTCTACCTCTCTGATGTCAGTTCCACGGCTGTGGTCCGCCTGGAAGCGGTTCAGATGAGCAGAGACGTGACTGGGTCCGTTATTCAGAACGGTGATCACGTGATCAATAGACACTCCTTCATTAAACGCCACCAGTCCTTCCTTCTTGTCTTCATCAGCACCCAACTCCTCCAGCTCAGCATCATTTATGCTCGGCATAGACTGCAGTGAAAACAGATTCCTTAGCATCGTGTGTTTTTCCAGCATCTTTTAAAGCAGCAAATCGCAAAAAACGAGTGAACCTGATGGGAAATAAAGGCAAAAATTACGATTCTTGCCGAACCGTGTCGAGCAATAAACCAGGAGAATTTGTTGAAAAATTAAGGTGTGGCAAAGAGAGGGTTACGAGTGTGTAAGTATGTCTAAAAATACACACAGAGTATACAGTATATACTATATACACACTTACTTACTGCCAACTTTATTAGCTACACCTGCTCGCTAATGATATTTCTTGTCAGCCAATCACGTGGCAGCAGAAACAATTGAATGGGGAAAAAAAATTGTGGAACCGGATCGTCTAGGGGTCGAATACCCCTAGTCTATACAAGCTGCTGCAGTTTAAACCAAGGTCTAGAATGGAGACGAAAGGTGACGTACTTGGATGCTACACAGGTTTACAGAGAACGGTCAGAAAATTTTGTGGATGCAAATGCCCAGAGGTGAGCGGTCAGACTGCTCGAGCTGAATGAAAGGCAACAGCAGCTCAAAAAACCACCGAGGTGTGCAGAAGAGCATCTCTGAACACACACAACACTCAAACCTGAAGGTGGATGAGCTACGGCAGCAGAAGTCCACACAGGGTGCCTCCCCTGTCAGCAAACAACAGCAAACCAAAGGCTACAATTCACACAAGCTCACCAAAAATGAACAAAAAAAGATTGCGGAAAAACGTCGCCTGGTCTGAGTCTTGCTTTCTACTGGAACGTTTGGATAATAATGTCAGAATGAGACTGTAAATGTGTGTGTGTTGGTGGTGCCGTGTTTACCTGGACGAGAGAGCTGGAGCACTGGGATCTCCGAGTGCATCCGCTCACCAGGCCGAGAGCTCGGATGAAGCCCTCAGACGCATCAGGGTGGCAGCAGAAATACAGAAGCATGTTCTGGTAGTTCAGCGTTGGTGGAGACGTGTGTGTGTCGGCAAACAACGAGAAGAAGAACTGCACAAATACACACCGGTGCGTTTAATGGATGGATGGATCAGGTGTGTGCGCAGGTATATGTACATTTTAAACCCGGAGCTTGTACCTTCTGTAGGCTTCCATGTCTGTCATGGAGAGGGTCTGGACAAGCTCTCTCACTGGAAAACCACCATTCCACCTAAGAAGAAAAACAAGCAGCAGATAAATACTCATAGGTTGACCATGTTTTGATTTTTAAATGAGAGGAGAACCGACGCGGCCTTCAGACTAATGAACATGCTGTCTCATTACACTCTGTAACGAAAGAAAAAAGTTAAATCTGTAAAAACGTAATAATAAGATAATAGTCTTGGGAAATAACTGGAAACTCCAATTTCCAATAAATAAATTAGTAATATGAAATAATGTTCTAAATATCAACTCGTCTGTTAGAAAATCCAGCTTCAACAATTCAACATTCAATAATAACGATAATATCAATCTATTAGTCAGCAATATCAGTGGACAGAAAATTTCATATGCCAGGTTATTTAATAATATAGAAAGTTCCAGTTCTTTACATGGGCATTATTTTGTTTAATAAACATCAACTAAAGTGTTTCATGTAATAAATGAATAATAATAATGTGTCTGACCTAACAAACAAGCTCTAAAACGTCTTTATAGAATGCGAAGAGAAAAATCGCACCAGATGCTGCTTTAAAAAAATGATTAAAAAAAAAAAACACGCACTGTTTATGAGATGCAATTTACTTCTAAAAAAAAAAAAAAAAAAAACTCTAGAAAGTTCTTAATTTAAAGCACGGCTGGCAAACCTACGTCCTTTAAAGAAGAGTGAAAACCAGATATTTTTGAAACTCGCTTGGTCACCTTAAATACTCAGAACTCCACTGACAAAAGAAAATAAATCAGAGCTCATTGAGTAAGTCCAAAAGCACTTATTTGTTCGCACGTATTGGCATCAAGAATGCCTTTACTTCCACCCCAACTAGGCGAGTGCTAAGTTGTACAGAGTTGTAGTATAAATGTGTACGTACTGTAAGCGCAGACTACTTTTCTATTATGTATTAACGTGAATGATTTTGATGGTGAATCTTTATGTCGTTAAAACACAGTAACCCAAACTCTTCCCCGTTGTGGAATGACTAGAGTAGTTCTGGAGAAGCGGTGTTGGACCTGCGTGAACTGTTCCTGCGTGACGACTCCAGCTCCAGCAGCGTCTGCGTCTTGAAAGCGCCGGAGGGTTTGACTGAGCTGGTTCTCAGTGGGATACGGCCACGGGAGGGCAGCACTGAGCAGGAAGCGACGCCAGTCTGTCATCTCCGAGTCCTGAGCCGCTGCACACACCAGATCCCAGACCTGCGCAAAGACAGAAAAAACTAATAGAAGACAGAGTGAAAGAACAGTTGTAAGTTACGGGATCTGTGGGAATTTCAAATCGCAGCGTTCATGTGTGCCAGAGGGAATACAAAGGCCAAGCATTTCACAAAAGAGATGAAGACTAGAGTTTACCAGGCAAGTTAAACCTTTAATGCGCGGTGTATCACTGGTGATACGAAGAACATCGTCAGTTTACAAAGACGTGCATAAAAAACTTTTTTCAAAAAGCGTAATGAATACAAGTAGACGTTTGCAATGCATAAATGGATCACCAGGTGGAAGCAATTAGTCACCACATTGTGTTTGGCACGGCTATCAGCACCGAAAAAACACGACATCGAGTCGTTGATGAATGATAGGTCGACATGATGGATTGCGTTTGAGAACCATATTATTACTACATTAACCAGAAGATTTCAGGTGCTGTGTCTAGTGGATGGAT
The DNA here is from genome assembly GCA_028031935.1 of Paedocypris micromegethes. NCBI lineage: Eukaryota > Metazoa > Chordata > Actinopteri > Cypriniformes > Paedocypris > Paedocypris micromegethes. Next base: position 11,282,274 of record CM051493.1, read on the forward strand.
CGATGGTATGGAATAGATAAGATAGATATGTAGGTAGGTAGCGCATCTTTTTCATTCTTTCTCAACGGTGTGAACAGGATGGATAGATAGACAGATGGATAGGTAGGTAGGTAGACTATCTTTGTCACTCTTTCTCTACTGTGTGAACAGGATGGATGGACGGATAGATAGATGTGTAGGTATGTAGATTATAGATTGTCTTTTTCATTCTTTCTCTACGGTGTGAACAGGATGGATGGACGGACAGATGGATGGGTAGGTAGGTAGATTATCTTTGTCACTCTGTCTCTACGGTGTGAACAGGATGGATGGACAGATGGACAGACAGATATGTAGGTAGGTAGATGGATTATCTTTTTCATTCTTTCTCAACGGTGTGAACAGGGTGGATGGATAGATAGATATATGGATGGATGGATAGATATATGGATGGATGGATAGATATATGGATTGATGGATAGATATATGGATGGATGAATAGATAAATGTATGGATGGATAGATAGATAGACAGATAGATATCTTCCGTGAGTTATTTAAAGCTTGAACCTGTGAGTGTGTGAGTGTCATCCAGGGCTCGGGCAGAGCGTCCAGTCCGGGCGGAGCAGAGATGAGATCCAGCAGAACTTCAGTGAGCTCATCAGTGGACAGCACACCTGCACACACACACACGCGCGCGCGGGGTTGCTGGGGGGGCGGGGCGTGTGGCAGGGAGGCGTGTCTGGCTCTGACCAGTAGGGGCGCTCTTGAGCAGCTGATGACAGAAGAGCTGGAGCTGGTGGAGGCTGAGGCTGCTGCTCCTGCGCTGCTCCTGCTGCTCCATCACCTCCACGCGGCTGTTCCTCTGCACGCAGAAGTGTGTGCTGGGCAGCGTCAGCTCCCACAACATCTGGTTGCCGCTCTCGATGTGTCTGCGTGCGAAGTCTGTCAGCTGTTTCACCCTGAGACAAACGCCACAGGAGGAGGATGATGAGGTCATGATGCCACCGGGAGGATTTGTCCGTCTGTTCTGACCTTCATCGGTCTAGTCTAATACTTTACAACGCTACATTTATCTATCCATCTCTCTGTCTGTCTATCCAACCATCCATCAGTCAATGTATCTATCTATCTGTCTGTCTGTGTGTCTGTCTGTCTATCTATCCATTCGTCAACGGATCTTTCCATTGGTCGATATGTCTGTCTGTCTGTCCGTCCGTCCGTCCATCCATCTATCTATGTCTGTCTTTCCATCAGTCAATAAGTCTGTCTGTCTATCCGTCTGTCCATCCATCCATCCATCTATCCATCTATGTCTGTTTCTCCATCAGTCAATAAGTCTGTCTGTCTATCCGTCTTTCCATCCATCCATCAGTCAATTATCTGTCTATCTACCTGTCTATCTTCAGTATATGTCTCTGTCTGTCTTTCCATCGGTCAATAAGTCTGTCAATCAATCCGTCTGTCCATCCATCACTCAATTATCTATCCATCTATCTGTCTGTCTATTTGTCTATCTGTCATCGTCAATATGTCTGTCTATACGTGTGTCCATCCATCCACCCATCATTCCCTAATATAATACAATTGTAGTTGACTATACGTGTTTACAGATCGCCTTACACTGTAGTACAGTATAAAACACAGTGAAGTGAGATGACTGGATGTGGGTGAAGGCGAGCGCTGGATGGTTTCCTCTCACCCGTTCATCTCGTTGAGGAAGCGTGTCTTCAAGCACTGGTCCATGCTGCTGTAGCTCTGCAGCGTCTTCTCCTGCAGCGTGAGCACGGCGTTCCCACCCCGGACCCTCAGCAGCTCCAGACGCCTCTTCACCAGACGCTCTGCTCACACACACACACACACACACACACACACACTGGGTCACTTTAATATGGTCACTGGACACTTCAAACACTTACATATCCCTGCGGAGATATTCGTTTTTTTAATCGGGACGATGTTCATTTCAATGCGGCAACCTGGGTTACGGTCAAACAAACCCGGGTCAAAATGTCCTGGTCCAACAATCCATCGCATGGATGAATCGTCCGGAGTCGAATCCACCTAGATTCCTTTTTATTGTATTTTTATGTTTTTTCTTCATCTTCAATCGTTTTTTTTTTTTTTGCATTCAAGTCATATTTTATTTTTTTTTACTGTATTTCATTATATTTACATACAATTTTGTCTTTTTATTGTATTTTTATCTTTTTTTTCATCTTCAGTATTTTTTTGTATTTTAGTCATATATTATCATTATTTGTACTGTTTTTTATTATATTTACATCTCATTTTTTATTGTGTTTCTATCTTTTTTCTTCATCTTCATTTTTTTTTTGCATTTTAGTCATATTTTATCATTATTTTTACTGTATTTTATTATATTTACATCTCATCTTTTTAGTGTATTTTTATATTTTTTCTTCATCTTCATGTTTTTTTTTGCACTTTGGTCATGTTTTATCTTTATTTTTATTGTATTTAATTATATTTACATCTCTTATCTTTTTATTGTATTTTTTTGCTCGCGTGCCCACGCCCCGCCCCCAAGGACAATTGGAAAAATACATTTCAGTTCATGTTGTAACCAAGTATAATGTGTATATGACTAATAAAAGTAGAATTAGATTGGGATGGAATCTTCCGGCACCTTGCTGATCGAGGGCGGAGTTGAGCTCATTCCGGACTCTCTTGAGGTGGAGGGTCTCGGGACTCTCTGGCTCCGCCTCCAGTGGGGTGGGCTGGGAGGGCGGATCCGCTGGAGCACACACACACACTCAGCACAGTGGCAGGAAGCTGGAGCGCCGCCTCACCCGTCTTCTTCCCGGACTTCTTCTTGTCGTCCTTGGGCGTTGAAGTGGGAGGCGGCTTCTGTGGCTCCTCCTTCTTGGCTTCGGGCTGGAGAGTCTCTATCGACACCTGATGCGAGAAAACATCAGTACAGAAGCTGAATATTCCAATGTGCTACTGAATAATCTCACACATAAAATACAATGATGTATATGTGATGCATAACAAGAAATGGATCTATAGTGTAATAAAAAAATTTTTTTTTCCTGTAACGCGTTTTGTAAAATTGTTTTGTTTGTAACTGTTTTGTAATTTGTTGTGCTTCATTACCATATTTATGCAAACACAAGCACCCCCCTGATTTTTCAAGAAACATTTTTTTTAACATATTTGGTTAATTGATGTACATTTTCTCTTAGAAATAATTGTTTTTCTTCATTTAAGAAACCAAACTTGTGACTCGTATCCCTTCAATGTTGCTTTTACTTAAATAATAGTTTTTAAAAATGGATTCAAGTTTGAAAAATCTCCCATAATCCTCCATTGAGGCCTTGGGATCCCAGTGAGAGTGATTTAATTGGTGTTTTTCGTTTTACACTTTTTTCTTGTTGATAACCTGAAGGTTGTAGGTTCGGACCCAAAAACAAGCCGAAAAAGCAGCATATTTCTAAGCGTGGTGCAACACAACAAGGAGTTTGTGATTGGACGGTGGAGCAGACCATCTTGTTGATGGCGTCCAGCACGGCGTTGTGGAACTCCTGCAGAACCTTGTCCTCCGGGTGGAGCAGCTGCGGGTTGGTGGGATCGGAGGCGTCCGTCCTGCTGGAGACCAGTGGGAACCTGCCACACACACACACACAGAGTAAGTTAACACACACACACACACACACACTCACACACTCAGTGAGGTGAGAAAGCGTCCTACACTCGGCGCTTCTTCTTCTCCTCCGCGTCTTTGTCCTCCACCTCTCTCTTCCCTCCAGACTTCTGCTTGGCTGGAGCGCTGCAGTGGGAACGCAGACCAGGTCAGAACGGGTCACGTGACTGGAACAGACTGGAGCGCTTCACCTTTTGATCTGCTCCGACTCGAAGAGGCCCTCAGCGGTGACGTCCAGCAGGGGGACGCGGGTGAAGTCACACACGCTGGCAGAGAGGGACACGCCCAGCATCGCCCCGTAATAATCCCTCAGCACACACACCGTGTCCTCGAAGCGGCTCACCTCTATCTGCACAGCCAGGGGGCGGTACCCATCAGCCAGGGGGCGTTACTTATCAGTGAGGGGGCGTTACCCATCAGCGAGGGGGCGTTACCCATCAGTGAGTGGGAGCTACCCATCAGTGAAGGGACGTTAACTGACAGTGAGGGGGCGTTACCAGAGCGGGAGTGGGCGTTGCACATCAGTGAGGGGGCGGTACCAGAGAGAGAGGGGGGGTGTTACCCATCAGGGAGTGGGCGTTACCAATCAGCGAGGGGCCGGTACCCATCAGTGAGGGGGTGTTACTTATCAGTGAGGGGGCGTTACCCATCAGCGAGGGGGCGTTACCCGTCAGTGAGTGGGAGCTACTCATCTGTAAGGTGACGTTAACCGACAGTGAGGGGGCGTTACCCATCAGCGAGGGGGCGTTACCCGTCAGTGAGTGGGAGCAACTCATCTGTAAGGTGACGTTAACCGACAGTGAGGGGGCGTTACCCATCAGTGAGGGGGTGTTACCAGAGCAGGAATCGGCGTTACCCCAAAGTGAGGGGGCGTTGCCAGAGAGGGAGTGGGCGTTACCCATCAGTGAGTGGGCGTTACCAATCAGTGAGTAGGTGTTACCGTAGAGTGAGTGGGTGTTACCCCACAGTGAGTGGGTGTTACCTGACAGTAACTGGGAGTTACCCTGAGAGTAAGTGGGTGTTACCAGAGAGTGAGTGGGTGTTACCAGAGAGTGAGTGGGTGTTACCAGAGAGTGAGTGGGTGTTACCTGAGAGTGAGTGGGTGTTACCAGAGAGTGAGTGGGTGTTACCAGAGAGTGACTGGGAGTTACCAGAGAGTGCGTGGGTGTTACCAGAGAGTGAGTGGGCGTTACCCGACAGTGAGTGGGCGTTGCCAGAGAGTGAGTGGCCGTTACCTGACAGTGAGTGGGCGTTGCCAGAGAGTGAGTGGGCGTTACCTGGATCAGTGTGGCGTAATGGTTGATCAGCAGCCCGGTGTGTTCTTCTAACCAGCCGTCCTCCATCACTGCAGTTCTCTCTCGCTCAGCTTCCTCCCTCCGTTGTTCACTCATCTCCCACAGACTCTCACGCAGCTCCTTCACAACACACGCACCATTTAAACCAAAACCATTACATTTCCCGGCAGTAGAAGTGTGTCTCACATCGAGTCGCTTGTGGAGCTCTCCTTTGGTCTCCTCGTCCTCTCGGATGAAGTCGGGGATGCTGTTATAATCTCTCTGCCAAACATCTACAAACTCCTGCTTCAGATCGGTCTTCTCCAGGAACTGTCTGAAGTTCTCGCTGACACAACAGACAGAGAATAGACAGACAGAGGTATGAGAAGGAAGGAAAGAGTGACAACAAGAAAGTGAAAGTGTGGCAGACAAAAGGAGAAAGAGATAAAGGAAAGAGATGAAGTGAGGAACGAGGGAGCTGTGGACTGACCAGATGTTGTAGAGGCGGTGTATGATGATCTCTCGCTCTTTCCGCAGGTTCTGTAACACGGTTTGAACATGTATCCTGTACGAATCGCACACGTTCTCCCAGTACGGCACTAAAAACTCTGCCACCTCCTGCAAACACATCCTGTCCGTCACTTCCTGTCTGTCAGAAGATTCATTCAGTCTGTCAGTACCTGTGGAATGACATCGTCTATGTAAACCCTCTTAGAAGATGACGGTTCTTGAGGGTTTAAGGGGTCTTCTGGGTTCGTGGGGTCTTCTGGATTTGTGGGCTCTTCTGGGTTTGTGGGATCTTCTGGGTTTGCGGGGTCCACAGGGTTTGCAGGGTCCTGAGGTTCTACAGGAGTTTGAGTATCTGGAGAGCCCATGGGATTCGCAGGGTCCTCGGGATTTGTGGGGTCCATGGCAATCGCGGGGTCCTCAGGATTCGCAGGGTCCTCAGGATCTGCGGGCTCCTTGGGACTCACAGGGTTCTCGGGGTCTAAAGTGTCCCCAGCTTCAGGTTTAGGATCAGAGGGACTAGGGTTGTTCTCAGCTTCTGTGAGACAGAAGATTCTTAATTACACCACCATCACCAGGAGGCCATTTTATGTTTTATGGCAGCATCACGTGACTCATTATTGCAGCATCATGTATTTTGAGTCAAAAGCTGAACATTTTCCAGAAACTTGGGATTACATTAAGGCCAACGTCAACCTTTTTCAAGTTTGGATTGCAAAAGGTCCTTCAGAATCGTCTCCACGTGGCTGAAGGTGCTCTCCTCATCGGCGTCTGATGGCACTTTCACTAGGACGTTCTGCTCCTCGCCGAAAAACTTCTCCAGCGGTGGCCAAGTCTCCTCAAACCCACTAATTCTGTGAGAGGAGAACATCGGGAAATGATTATTTAAAATCACGTAATTGTGTGTTAATCCCCCTCACTTGTGCTGGATCTGTTTACTCCAGAGGTTCTTCTCGCTGGCCAGAGGTTCTGCAGGATCTGGAGCTGTCGGTCTCCAGCTGTCCTCCACCGTCTCTCCGCCTCCACCCTCCGCCACTGAAAAACCAAAATGCCAGAACATCACAAGAAGCCGGCCGAGCCGGTCAGCAGACGCCGCTCTCCGTCCACCCACTGGCTCTCTCCAGAACCTGCTCATCAGAGACGTCCAGCAGCAGCACCACGTCCAGCGCGGGACAGGCCGGAGCGGTGGGCGCGTGTGTGCTGGGGTCGGGAGCGAAGGGGCTGGGAGGTGGAGGCGGAGCGGCCTCCGTCGGGTCAGAGCGGGTGGCGTTCAGGCTCTTCTCCAGCATCAGGGCCTGACTCAGGTCTCCTGGGAAGCCGTCCAGAACAAAGCCGCTGTTGCTGGGCACCTGCCTGAGGGACACAGCGTTCACACCGAGAGTGAGAGTCAGCACCCGGGGACTGGTGCGTCATGGGAAATCACGGCGGAAATACATTTGGCGCCGTGTTGGTGATGCTGTGCTTGTACTTTTACACGAAGGGGTGTGGAACACCACCTGACGTTCACCATGAAGAAGACGGAGACAGATAGACAGAGATAATGAAAGAGTCAACTCGAGAAAGAAATAGAGAGCGTGAGAGAGAGTGAGAGAGAGAGAGAGAGAGAGAGATAGAACCATTCTGACAGAGAGAGAAGACACAAATATCACAGAAAATGAGAAAGTGAGGGAAGAGTAAGAAGAGAAAGAGAGAGAGGTTCAACAGAGAGCATGTGAGTGTGAGAGAGAAAGTGAGAGAGAGTGAGTGAGTGAGAGAGCGAGAGTGAGAACTAGTGTGTGTGTGTGAGGAGGTGGAGACGGGACTGACTTGATGGCGTCCGCTATGATCTCCACCAGGAGCTGATCAGGAACAGACTTGCCCGCGCTGAGGGACTTCAGCATCTCTGCTGCTCGAGGCGACACGGAGCCCTGCAGAAGAGAGAGAGAGAGA
>CM051493.1:11292167-11312701 GCA_028031935.1 Paedocypris micromegethes
CACACAAAGTCTTATTTTTGCACTGCTACTTATTGGTATATAACTGGAGTTTGCACCTAAGTTTTTCACTCACCACAGATCACTTTGCTGGGCAATAAAACAATAAAAGTGATTTGATTTGAAACCACACACAGCAAACATCTACAGTTGAGGACAAAAGTATTAGCCCCGCCTACAAAATAATCATCGTTTTAAAAGTTTTTCAAAAGTGCTTTTAAACAGAGCTAATCATCCTCAACTGTACATAATACTGTATTTTGGTATGTTTGTTTTTATCGCGTTTAATGGTGTTTTTTTTCCTTTACAACATTACATTATTTTTAATTCCATTTATTCACATTTAAAGCAAAGAGTATAAAAAATAAAATAAAAAATATATATATCCAGAATCGTGATCTTTATTGTAAGAAACAAACAAAAATTTGATTCTCGTTCTACGCAGAATCGTGCAGCTCTAGTGGGTGTGTGTGTGTGTGTGTGTGTGTGTGAGTGGCGTACTTGTTTGTGTAGAGTCGATATTCTCCGATCTTGGTGGTGAGGTCCAGGATGTGCTCCAGGATTCCTCTGCAGGTGTGGAAGTGTTTGCGGTAGCGTGCTTCTTCTCGCTCGGCCGTCAGACGCCTGTGAAGCTCCTGCTCCATGCGGATCTCCTCACTGCGCTCCACACGCTCCTGACGCGCCAGAAGCTGCACAACACCACCAGCAGTGTGACGCACGGGTGTGTGTGTGAGTGTGTGTGCGCGTGAGTGTGTGTGTCTGTGAGAGAAAATTGTGGAAGTGTGTGTGTGTTTGTCAGGTGAGTGTGTGTGAGAGTGAGACAGGAAAATGTTTGTGTGTGTGTGTGTCTGTGAGAGAAAAATGTGGAAGTGTGTGTGCGTGTGTTTGTGTGCCTGAGTGTGTGTGTGCGTGTGAGTGTGTGTGGGTGTGTGTGTGTGCACGTGTAGGTGTAGGTGTGTGTGAGTGCGTGTAAGTGTTCGTGCGTGTGTGTGTGTATGTGTGTGTGAGTGTGCGTGTGAGTGTGTGTGTGTGTGTCTCTCACCGCCTCCCGGTCCAGTGCCTCCTGGAAGTCTCGGCGGCGTCTGTCCTGGAACTGCTGCTCCTGCATGATGCGGTTCTGCCTCAGGATCTCCTTCTGCCTCTCCACCTGTGTCAGCTGCACCACCATCTTCTTCTCCTGCTGCGTCTGACGCATCAGCCGCTCCAGCATCTGCTGCTCTCGCACAGCCTCCTGAGGGAACATCACGCTCCATGACCAGTGTGTGTGTGTGTGTGTGTGTGTGTACACCAGGGTTTCGACCTCAATGTTTTTATTTATTTATGTAATTTATATTTATTTGGTTTTATTTGTAGTCCATTTTAATCATTCACTTTAGTCCTTTTCATTGCTTGTGCTTTTTAAGTCCAAGTTCAAGTTCATTTGTATAGCGCTTTATTAGTCCGAGACCAACGCAAAGACGCTACGTGAAAAAAAAGTCTTTAAAAAGAGAAATGTCGATTCTTTATAAATTCTTCATAAGTTTTAAAAATTTGGGAGGTGGGAAGAGTCAGTTAAAAAGGAATAAAAATATGACCGTTGTTGTTCAGATTATGGAAGAAAAAGGCAAAAAAAAAGAAAAAAATTATTTTAGTAATATGTATATTTATTTGTTCATTTTATTGTGATTGTGTTTTTGGATTATGCTTTTTAATGTAAAGCACTTTGGTCAGTCTGCTGCTTTAAAAGTGCTTTTCTAAAAAAAGTTGACTTGACTTGAATATCATATTTTTCAAAATACTTGTTAAAAGTCAGCTGATGCCGGAAACCGATACCACGGTGTGAGAAATGTCTACGTTTGAGTGGCGTGTGAGGGGTTAATCATAACCGCAAAAACAAAATTGTCCAGAGGCTCATTTAACACAATTAATTTAAACAAGCATTTAAAATCCCAACACGACAACGATTGTAAAGAGTTGGCTTCTAAACCAACACAACTCACGCTGCAGCAAACTCTTGCAAGAAGAGAGAAGCATGTTGTTCGTTTGTTCAATCATTGTGCACTAAATAGCAAAAAAGTGTATTCATGTCCCTTTGTGCTGCGCAAAAACGGCAGAGTTTACAACAAAACAAAACAAAAAAATTGCATGGTTGCACGGTCACTGGATGATGTACAAAGTCAGCTTGTTTTGGAGCTCAAACCATAAAGAAACATTATTAATATTGAGCAGAATTGAGTTGAGTTTATTTGGTCCGGCCCTCCGCGGTATTTTCAGTTTCTCATGTGGCTCCTTTAAATAAAATAATTGCCCACACCTGGTTTGGACCCTGACACAAGAGGAAGGTTAAAGCTGAACCTGCTGAGCCTCCAGGGCCTGGAACTGCTCCATGAGGGCGCGACGTCTCCTCAGCTCCCGCTGCTCGCGCGCGGCTGAACTCTCACGCCGCCGCTGACGCAGCTCCCGCAGACGCTCGCCGCTCCACTGCTCCGCCTCATCGCGGCTCTCGGGACAGGTCACGTGACTGGGGGCGGGACAGGGGCGGGGTTACGGGGCGCAGGCGTCAGAGAGGCGGGGTCGCGCACCTGTCTGCGGCGGGCGGGAACCGAACCTGATGCTGCTCGAACTGGGCGATATCTCCCAGAGCCAGCTGCAGAACATAACACGCACTAATTAGCTCACTACGTTTACAGTTCGTTTGGAATTCTTTCAAATGTTAGGTCACATGGGTCAAACTCAAGGCCCTTTATGTGGCCCGCGAGAGCTTAAAAGTTCTGAGTGTATAAAAATAAACACCAAAAAGTAAATTAAGAGTGCGCTTTGACCAAAAACTACAATTCCCACAATGCCTTTAGACTATGGTAGCCGTGGCAGTGTTTCCACAGTTTTACGTTATTTTTCTTCATTCATTTGGTCAGTTTGATACTTCATTAATGGAGTTATGTGTGTTTTCATAAGCTGACAAAATGCAAAAAGATTCATGTTTATCTTTTATCGTTTAAAAGATAATGATTACGATTTTAGCAACAAGCAAACATAGGTTTTCTACGCAACCTAATTGTCACTTCATTAAGTTATGATAAATAATGAGTTGTGTGAGACACCCGGCCATTTCAGGACCAGGGAGTGATGGCGGATGCTGCAGGATGGGCAGGTGTCTCACTGTTGTTTAACATTAAAGAGTAGTTACATTTATTTTACGTAACGTTTACCAATTACATCCGGCCCTTTGAGCACAGCCATCATGGTGTGTGGCCCTCGGTGAAAATGAGTTTGACACCCCTGTTTTAAGCAATCAAAGCTCTTTTCAATCCGTACATTTTACACTATTCTATGAAAACTAGAAACATTTGAATAGAATACACTTATTTTATTATTACACTTATTTTGGAAGAGGTTTTGTACATTTTGTAAATATTATTTTACTTATTAGTGTTTTTGGCTACTTTGTACTTGTACTGAGAATCAAAAATATAAGCAACTTTTAAATCCACGCAGTCCCAATAAAGTCACGCAATCAATAAAGTGCAAGTACTATGCTCAGTGTTTCAAAATTAAAATCTAAAGAATTTTTTTCTTTACGCGTTTGACGTACTTTTCTTTCAAGAATCACTTGTATTATACGTATACATATTCTATATTTACAAAATGTACAAAAGTTCCCAAAGTGAGTACTTTACACCTCTGAATTTTAGGGTATATAATACATACATTCATATGTCAAAATATCTAAAAGGCTTTTTAAATAATTTCTTAATTATTTCATAAAAAAGCATTTTGCGTTGGGTCAGATTTTAGTTTCGGTGTGTGTTTTTATAAGGGTTACTGTAGTGTACTGTACCTTTATAGGTAAGATACCATAGTGTGACTTGAGATTATTTTTGACAATATTTATTCTATGCTTATTTTAAGTGTGTAACATCACTGTCAGTGTCATGTCGCAATGGCCCAATCAAATTGATATTCAAACCATATTCTATGTGATATTGATGTGATATTCACATATTGATTATCATATAAATGTCCCATATATGTTTTGGTTTCACCTCAGCTTCCTGTTTTTTGCGGAACTGGCGCGCTCGCTCCATCGCCCGGATCTGTGCCGGCGGGGGTTTGGGGATCTGGACCACGGCCGCCTGGATCTTCAGCATCGTCTCTTGGTTGTTCCTGCGGGTTTGCCGGAGCTGAGAACAACACACAGCAGCATCAGTCTGGCTTCACACATGCTGAGGATGGTGATGATGATGATGATGATGAAGACCTTCTCCAGGTCCTGGAGCCTCCTCTGCTCCTGCAGCTGCAGACGCTCCCCTTGTCTCATCAGTTCAGCCATGACGGATTGATGGTACAAGTCCCGCCCCCGTCTCTGAAAGCGCTTGGCGATGAAGTCCATCTTCACATCGGCTTCTCGCTTCACCATCGTCCTCAAGCGCTGCAGCAAAAGCACACAGTGTGAGATCTTGGATGAACCAGTGTGAACATTTAATAGAAAATTAAGTATTAACATTAGGACGTTAATTAAATATCATTGTGGAATATAGGGCTGTCAAAGTTAACTAGTTAACGCACGCGAATAATTTTAAGTGCTTAGTCGAGTAAAAATTTTTTCAACGCCATTAATCACAGTTGCTGTTTTTTCACTTTCGGTTTGGTGAAAATGCAATGAATAGACCCAGAGTGTCACCCAGGTGTGGCTCATTATGCAATGATGACTTTGCGCCTAAATAGCAGCAGGTGAAAGTGTTTAATGACAGACACTTGCTTGTCTCATCCATCTCGTGGTGTTTTGAATGTTCTTGAATGGACTTGTTAAAACTGAGACTCGACCTTATTTAGACGTTTCAACTGCAAATATGTAACTTGTTCGTCAGATTCAAATCTCTGTTCAACAAGCCACCACTGTAGATTCATAGGGATTAGATAAAGACAATACTGTAATTACTTATATTTAAAAACAGACATTCTAAGCTTTAAATTTAAATTAAGCTTTAAAAAAAAGCTTTTAAAAAAAATGTAATTTTTTTTATGTACATTCTAAGACATATGTTTCATGTTAGAGTGATAAGTGTTTTTTAAGGCCTGTAAACACAATGTCCTGTTTTTATTAAGAGTGTAGCCTAAAAATAGGGTACTTCAAACTTTCAATTGATGTATAAGACTTACATGTAAATCCAAAAGTGACTTTTTACGTGTTTTATCTTGAATAAAGAGTGACTTAAAAAAACGAAGAAAATATATTGCAAATTGAACAAAAATTACACTAAATGACATTGCAGTATTTAAGTTTATTAAAGTTTGCAGTATACTAGTGTATATTTAGTGTTGAGTTTACATTAATTTACATATTACACCTTTTTATCCATTATTCCAAGCTTTAGTCATTTAATCGCCATTAATTGCGATTAATTTGGTCAGGGAAGTGCGATTAACTAGTTAAAAATTTTAATCGTTTGACAGCAGTAGAATAAATACAATTATAATGTAAAATGTGGTTTGCTTAAGTTTAGGCTGAGAAAAAATGTGATAAATAAAAGCAAAATTTAAAAGTACGTATATACCTTCACATCAAACACAACGTCCTAATAGTTCAAGTTCAAGTTCTGAGCATTTGTAAGTCGCTTTTCACAGTTTTGACAGTCTCAAAGCGCACGATGCGATAATTCCGTATGAATACTGCATTCCTAATCCATACAATAGTTCTGGTCCGTCTATACTTAGATGATGAGGAGGACCTCGGTGAAGATGCGGTGCTCCAGGCGATGGAGTCGAGCCGTGGCGGGCGGCAGCGAGATCTCCATGGTGGTGGAGCTGAGGCCGATCTTCTGCTTCTTCTGCAGGAGAACGTAGAGCTGTTGCAGCAGCTGAGTGGCCGCACCCTGTCTGCCCTGCATCAAGGACCTGGAGGTCGTGAGGTCAAAGGTCACGCCCAGCAGCTGCATGGTCGGCTCCACGCGGGTGAAGTTGTTCAGTTTGGCGGTGGCTGTGCTGGAAAATAAAGACATAAAGATGGAGGATTGCATATATATATATTACGCGTGTGTACAGTATAAATACATATATATGTGCTGTATATATGCAAACTATATATATACACTATATATTTTTTTACATATTCATATAAAATAAATCATAATATTAATATAAATATTAAGTATATTTATATTACATGTAAGCCCTTATTATAATAGTAAATATAACTGATTGTGTGAATATACGTATAGATCATTTATATAATAAACGTATGATATATTATAAATATAGTTACACAATATATATTATACACAATATATAGTTATCCGTACATCATTGTAAATTCATGTCATGTGTAATGTAAATAGCTAAATAATACATATATACACTTTAAGTTTTAATATCATACATTTGAACACACCCCAAAAGAATAAAAATTATAAATAAAACATCACTATTGTAAAAAAGTAAAATAAACAGCTTAAAATGCTTAAAAATAGTATGTCTATACAAATCTATGCGTTAGAGAAAACGTACAATTTATATAAAGTACATATAAGTGCATGAAGGACACAATAATAGTGCATGAGCTTGTGCGTGGAACGATTTTATAAATGTCGTTTACCTGTGTTTAGAGAAAAGATGAAAGTCCGACTGCAGCTCAAACTTGTGCAGTAATTCTCCGATTAAATATCCGTTGGAGAAATCTCTCGCGACCGTGTCCGGGTCTGTCACACACGCACACACACACACACACGCGCACACACACACATACACCGACATTTACACTAGAGACTTTCACTTTCCCTCAGACGCGCACTCGTTCGTTACACACTGATAAACACTACTACACACGTTCTCTTACCCACGAGTTTGGACAGACGAACCTCCGAGTTGAGCCAGTGGAAGATGATATCCGACATGATGCGCGTTTAGTTCGTCTGCTCGACTCTTCGACATGTGCCTCGGTCACGCCGTAGTGAAGCTGCTGTTTAGGGGAGTGTCTCGCTTTCACGTTTCCACGGAAACCAAACTAACAGACTCCGGCGACCAACAGCCAATCAGAACGCGCCGCTCAGGACACGTGTGGGACATGTGACCAAAATACAACGACATGACGTGTGCCGTACAGAAAGATGTTTTTATGCATTCATCAAAAACATTCACATATTTTTCACCAGAATGCAAAAATTACGTTAATATAGCTTTTTGTTTTTAAAATATATTTGTTATACGGAGTGTATACATATAAGTGTACATAATGTATACACTTTAATTGCAATATCCGTGCTGTGGAACGAATAAAGGTGTTGTAGTGCAATGAAAGTGCCTTTAACGTGTGTAAACCATAAAGTGTATATAACTCATATATAAAGTGTATATACTGTGTACACACACAAACCTAGTGCTCTATTAATGGAAATAAAAAACAATTTTTTATTGCATCTAATCGTTATTCTTAAAAAAAATTAATAATTTCATATTCTGAATCACAACAGGAGCGAATCTCACTGGTTTAGCGTGTTTATTGATGTAGAACATTCATAGTGTTCTTACGCGTAACCTCCTCATGCACGATGACAATAACGTCCCATAATCCATCTGGATTAATTCCTCTTCATGCAGCCTAAAAAGTCTGTTAGAGTTGAGTTTCGTATACATTGTTGTTATACATTACCTACATATGTACAAAACTAAATCAACGTTTTTGTTTTTTTCTGAAATGAATGTCAAAGGTCAAAGCCGTGTGAAAAATGATACAATGTTAAAAAATAAAATAAAATAATCAGATTTGACCATTGATCATCCAGTGCAATGAAACATTGAAACAGACGAACAACAAATAGTACAAGACCGTACAAAAAAATAGATCTGTTTATATAAAGCTCAACGTAAGATTTAAAAAGAGCTAATTTGGAGTTTTCACAGTAGAGACCAGCCCGGATTCGATCTAATGCCCAAGCGGACGGGGTTAAAGACGCTCGTGCTCTTTACAGTGATTGACAGGAAGTCACACGGCTGCGTTTGTCTGTAGCTGCGCCTGAAGTTTACACGCTTGAAGCACAAAGAAACGGTGCGTTTCGGGGTAAATAAAGTATTGACTATAAAACATTGTGTTATACGCAATTATAAACTCTGTATAATCACCTTTCTATGTTAGAATCTCACACACACACACACACACACACACACACACACACACACACACACACACACACACACACACACACACACACACCTATTAAAAAAACACACACACACGGGTGCTTATAAATAAATGTGTGTGTGTGTGTGTGTGTGTAAATACTGCATAATTATTATATATACGTATTAGTAGAAACACACACAAGGTTATATACATTTTTTCTTCCTCAAACATGGCTTAATTTTCTAGCCAATATGATTAAGAATATATTAAGTTTAATTAGTAAACAACAAGCCGCGGTTAGTCGTTTATGTTATTTCAGGACGAGAAATGTCAAGATTCATTGATTGAAGAGAGGGAGGAGTATGTGAGGAAGAAACTAGCCAATCAGGCGAAGCTCAGGCCTCGGGGGTCACATGACAAAAAAATGTATCAGTAACCGATCGATCTTTCTCCTCGCTTCAGCGTCAACTGTTCCACGCTTTGCGAAGACGATTTTACTATAGTTATATTACGGACTGAAGCGTAGTAAATTTTATAAAAATTAAAAATATTTCCTCCAATCTCAATGTGAGATTGTCGCCAAACGCATAATCTGACAAAGCAACGGCCGCTTTAAAAACGCAAACTCACTTTGCTCAGCAAAAATCAACCGCTCAAACGAAACCCGTGTTCATCACGGAGCGAAAAACGAAACTCTCTTCGATTCCAGTTTTTTAAAAAATGTCTGCTGTAACATTCCAGAAAACGCTACGTGCTACGAGCTAACTTACACTTAAAGGCCACAAATCCAGCGGGAAATGTCCGCCACAGAAATGCAGAAGAATAGTGCAATGAAAGATTTACGTGATACACAAGACACGCGAAGCCAATACTGCAGACAACTGTGACGAGACCCTGAGAACTACGCAATCAGAGTAGTGCCAAAAAAAATTCGTTTGTTTTTTTATTTATTGCTGGCAATTCTGATTGTTTGGGGGGTTTTTTTCCGCTCGCAATCTTCACGTTAACGTAGGAAACTTTTTTTATTTGATCGTTTTTTTTCCCCTGAGTTTAGACTTTTGACCCGAGCTATACATGGGGGCTGCCTTTACTCTGATTGGCTGGCTCCTTGTGAAGCTTCCGGCAGAAATCCAAACGGAAAAAAAAAAAAACGAACGGAAAATCAGAAGCGAAAAAAAAAAGGTTCCAAGCGAAAACGTGAAGAATCATTTTCGTTCGTTTCTTCGAAATTTACGCTTGATATTTTTGGCACTGATCTGATTCCATAGAGAACGAGACACGTGATACAACAAGCCAAGAAAAGACACGTATAAGTAAAGATATATAGATATATAGAGTGTTCACAAGGACGAGAGAGGAAACACAAGACGGTGTTCCTGTGAACCAGATAAACGTGAGGCGTTCACAATGACGAGAACTGTGAGATAATGTTGGCGTGAACGAGATAAGGCGAGATATTCACAAGCAGATAAGGAGATAATTAGTGTTTCTTGAGAGCAAAAAGAGTCAAGAAACACCAATTACAGACTCAAGACTCCTCAGCAACAAGACAAACGCAGCGAGTTCATCACGAGAACGAGACGAGTATGTTCACGTCATCGAGACGAGACACGAGGGAGTTCTCACGGTCTTCCGGAAAGAAGACTCTGAAGCCACGTGCTGGAGGACGGCGTTTTCTCCTCAGAAGATTCCGGAAGGAGGAAGTGTGATGACGTGATGGAGGTGGGGCTTCCCAGTGAGCCGCTGAAGTTCTCCGCCCCTGGAGACTCGGGGGTCCAGGAGGTCTGCTGGTGGGCGTCGCCTGGAGCTTGGGGCCGGTATCCACCTCCCTCAGAGGGGGCGGGGCCGGAGGCGGGGCTCTGGATGCCCATGTAGGTGATTTGGGTCTGGGCCGACCCGTCCGAGGTGGCCGATGACCCGGACGTGGATCCGTCACCCACCACGTGGTTGTAGTACCTAGTGTCGTCAGAAATATCGATATTTCGATAAGTTTCGATACTGAAAGATCTGAAACGATGGAATACTGTGATTCAAAAGTATCGATACTATACTAATCCTATAGTATCTAATCCTAGTAATCTTAGTATTCGTGTGAAGCACGTTTGAATTTATTTACAGTAGGTGTCTATGCGCTGATCAATAATGACGTTTAATTAAATCCCGAATCGAAATCAGTTTATATAAATACTGCTCTTCAACTCTGGATGATTTAAGCAGATCCCTAACACAATATACCAACGGGACATTAATACAAGTTTGACAAGTAAGCTTATTGATTTTAAATAATTCATCTAACAATAAAAACATACAAAAATATTTCTTTTAAAGCACCAACAATCTGCAGTGAAACCTCACTCACATCCTTCCACCACACAACCAGCTCTAAAAAAATAAAATAAAATCACAAATAAAATATTGTACTCTTCTACTTTTAGAGCTGCTACCAAATTCATTTGTTTCAATTTCATCTTTTGAAAAAGCTTTTAAGTTGAGAATTATTTTTTGTGTAATGCAGTTGTATTCATTCATGCACTTTATTTTCGTGAGATTCCTCATTCAGACACATTTTCATGTCCCAGTCTTGCTATGTATTTTTTTTCTTCACGAAAAAGCAAAAAAAAAGCCCTAATATTGTTGCAGTATTTCGCCGTCGTATGGAAAAAGGTATCGATATTTTAAGTTTTTAAGTAATATTAATATAAGTAGTAAAAAAGTAGTTTTAAAAGTTTTTAAGTAATATAATAATACATTTCTAAGTTTTTATTTTAAGTTTTTTACATTTTAAGATTTTAAGTATCGTATTGAAGCTTCTATTTCCAGTATCGTGACGACACTTGTAGCACCTGAGCAGCGCCGGCTCCTCCGAGTCCGTGTCCGGCTCCACGTGTTCCGACTCCTTGCTGGACTCCCACTCCGGACTCTCCACGATCTGGACCAGACTGTGAGGCGAGGGCTTCAGGTCCAACGGGCCCTGCACACAGAACACGGCCTGATGAGGAGAACATCCCCTTGGATTCAACAGTCACTTCCACCATATTTAAAATTTGTAAAAATGTCTGATCTTTGAACAGTCTACAAACGACTCCTAAAAAATTAAATTGCTTATCGGGACGCTAAAAATAAAAATGTTGCTTTGTTCAACGTACATTTCGACAATCTTCAAAAAAGGTTTTAATTAGAAATTAATGGAATCATAACAGATGGACAGAACTATAAATCTGGTTATGGAAACGCTTTAACAGTTTAATGCTGGCACCGTGAAGGAAAGTTTGAAAAGTTGTTTTTCCTCGATTCTTCATGATAGTTCTATTAAAAAAAACAAAGATTTTTTTTTCTTCATATTTTAAATGTAGCACGAGTGATACGAAGTGCTTTAGAGGCAAGGGTTAAAATTTCTATTCACAAATATTTACCACGGCACAATCAGGAAACCCACCAGACAACCATTCTTATACAATTTGAGTATAAATATTAAAGTTCTTCCCGCTAGACTTCAAGAACTAGTTTATGAAAAGAAAAATAAAAGTTTAAGTTTGTTGCAGCTCCCCTAGTGGTCACTGCACAGCTGATCCAATGATGTGTCCTTTAATGCAGGGTACCAGAAGATAAGCTTAAAAAAGTTTTTTTTTTTCGATTCTACATGATAGTTCTCTTAAAAATTTGAAAGAAAGCAAAAAAAGAAATAGATGTTTTTATATTATTTTAGACATAGATTCAGAGATAAGAGGAAGAGGTTAAAATTTCAAATTAAAAAAAAAATTTCAAACACAAAAATTTACCACAATCAAAAAACCCACCAGACAACCCTTCTCATAGGAATTTGAGAATACATTTTTATTGTTCTCCACTCTAGATGTCCAGAACTATTTTTTTTGAAAATGTGAAGAAAAAAAAAAACATGACTATTCCCAATTTGCAGCAGCTCCCCTAGTGGTAACTGCTATATTTGTATTCATTAAGTTATTTGAAACTTTTTTAAATTTAAGCCCCTGTAATCCGACAATAAACAAACTGTATCACATTCACCAGTGATACAAAAAGTAATTATTAAAGTATAATTAAAGTATATTATATACATTACTTTTTGTAGATAATAATTACTTTTTGTACATTTGATTTCTAAAGCCCTTTTAGAGAATGAATTATTTATAAAGAATTACCCGAGGGGACGTCCAGTCTCCTTGTACTTTAGGTCCCGGGACGTCGGGATAGAAGGACTTCTTCACCCTGTGGTGAAAAATCAAAAGCCACAGATTAAGGGAAGAAAAGTCGTATGAGGAAACCTGAGGAGGAAGAAGCAGGAGACGCACCACTCTCTCTTCGTGTAGCAGAAGATGCTGATGAGGACCAGACAGAAGAAGACGATGAGCAGCGGCAGCAGGATGGAGAACAGCAGCATCCCGGCTGTGTGAGGAGGAAGTTATTACAAATTTACTTTACAATACTTTATGATATTGTAAGATATTTGTAGTACGTGGCACGTATATAAAACATTTTTTTTTGGCTATTTTGTCCGTTTTAGTTGTTATGGTGCATTTAGTAAACAAAGGCTAAATATAAATGAAACAACATGCAATTTTTACATTATTCTAAGATGTTTGTAGTATGTGGCACGTATATATAACATTTTTTTTTGGCTATTTTGTCTATTTTAGTTGTTATGATGCATTTGGTAAACAAAGGCTAAATATAAATGAAACAATATGCAATTGTTACGATATTGTAAGATATCTGGCCAGTTATGATCTGTTATTCAGTAACAGTAATCAGAGGATAATTAGAAACGAAACAATTTGCAATTTTTACGCTATTGTAAGATATTTGTGGTATGTGGCAGGTATATATATATATATATATATAAAACTGTTGTGGGCATCTCACCCTCCATCTCCAGCTTGATGGCCACAGTGGCTCCGGGTCCTTCTCCGGCTGAAGTGTACGGCTTCACCACAAACTTGTACAAGTTCAGATAAAAGCCCTTCGCTCGATACGAGTTCACCTCCGGATCCGTCACGTTAGCTGGAAACAGCGGCATTCAAATCAATAAATAACAACAAATATACACAATAATATAGCAATACAAATACATTTGATTACTAATTATTTTGACAACACTCATTCATCAATTAATAAATATGAATGAAACAACATGCACTTTTACAATAGTTCTTTATGAATTATTAGCATTTAATTGACAATTGAATTTACAATAATTAACATTACATAATTTTGTACATTACATTACATAATTAACATAACAAAAAATATCCAGCTCTATTATACATTATATGGTTGTATTAAAGAGATGAAATTCCATTTTAATTGTTGAATTTTCTTTTTTAGATTTCAACAGCAAATTTATAAAATACATGTAGATCACTTATATTTTAGTGTCTGAAGATTCACTGGAACTGATAAAACAAAAGAAAACAGAAGATTTTGTAAGATTTTATAAGAACAGTATAGATTTGTACAATATAGATTTTAACAGTATAGATTTTGTACAAATTGTTTTACAAGTTTAGATTTTGTAAGAACAGAATCTGTGAGATTTGAATAATAAAGTAGCTAATTATTCACACACACAACGTTATTCATAAAACAAAAGGTCAACATTTGCATTGCCATTTATTGCTTTTCGTATAATTATTTAAAATGGAAATGATTTCCGCCTCTGCTACATTTGTCGAAAGTGAATGAGTGAATGAATGTCGGTACCGATGAGTGTGATGCCGGTGGCGTTGGACAGGTAGATGTTGTGTCCTCGTATGAATCCTCGCCGAGACTCCAGATCCACCGGACGCCATGACAGAAGCACGTCAGCGCCGCTCTGAGAGGCCATCAGATCCCTCACCGCCTGCGCCGGCGCTACACACACACACACACACACACACACACACTCGTATAAACTAGTGCTGTCAAGCGATAATTTTTTTTATCTAGTTAATCGCACTCCCTTGACCAAATTAATCACGATTAATGGCGATTAAATGACTGAAGCTTGTAATATTGGATATTGCGGTGTAATATGTCAATGAATGTAAACTCAACACTACATAAACATTCGTTAAAATACTGTAGAATAATTTGGTATCATTTTTGTTCAATTTGCAATGTATTGTCTTTGTCTTTTGACCCAAGGTCGAGTTAAAAACAAACTTTTTTCAAGATAAAACACACACAAAAAAAGTCTATTTTGGTCTTACATATAAGTGTTATCCATCAATTGAAAGTTTGAAGTACACATTTTTTTTGGTTACACTCTTAATAAAAACAGAACAGTGTGTTTTTTGTAACAATAATAATAATAATAATAATAATAATAATAATAAAACTTAGTGTGTTTTGCATTCTCTTTGTCAGCTGAAAACGAACTGTAACTTAAAAAAATACTTATCACTCATAACATGAAACATACGTCTACATAAAGCTTAGAATGTCTGTTTTTAAAAATAAGTGTAAGTAAATACGGTGTTGTCTGTGTGTCTAATTCGTATGAATCTAAAGCTTCAGTTTATGGAACCGAGCAAGTTATTTGCAGTTGTAAAGTAACTGTGTCTGTGTTGCTCGCTGAGAGGGGGAAAGTAGGTCAGTGTCACTTAAACAATTTGCGCCTGAAATAAAAAAAAATGTGATTAATGCAACCGTGATCAATGCCGCTAAATAAAAAGGACGCAATTAAGCACCTAAAATGAATCATGTGCGTTAACTTTGACAGCACTAATATAAACACACTTACTTATGACTGTGAATCTTGGTAAAATAATTTAAATTATAATAAAATATTAAATCTGAATAAAATAAGTCTGCAGTAGTTGATCCGTGTCTTACTCAGTTCCTGTGTGTATCCGTGCCAGCGCCGCATCAGCACCGGCGGTCCGGTCCGCAGGGAGAAGAGTGAGAGTGTGTATCTCACCCCGGCCAGCAGGGGGTCTGAAAGCAGCACCAGCACGTGTCAGTGCCTTTACATACATATAAATCAACATTTAAAATCAAAACTCTTTCCACTCGCGGTCGTGTTGGGATTGTGGGCGCTTGGTTAAATCACTTGTTAAACGTTTTTAAATCACTAACATTTGAGTAAAACATGCGGTGGCCGTTTAGTCGTCTTCGTTCACTTTGAAATACACGCGGCTGATGAGTGTCTCACCGCGGAGCTCTGAGCTGTGGTGAAGTGAGTGTGTGTGTCGTTCGCTCTGAGCACACACACACACACACACACACACACACACACACACACACACACACAAGAGCAAGTTTTACTTCATCATCAAAAAATCATAATTGCGATTTTTTAGAAGCAATATTGCAATTGCGATTTTTTGGGCAATTATTTAGTTACATTAAAAACTACTTTTAAAATGACCTATTGCACGTTTTAACATTTTTTAATTGCAGTGGTGGTGGCTGAAACATCAAGTCTTGTAGCAGCTACATGCGTGTTGAATAACAAATACAAACGAAATAAACCTTTTTTGACCCACAAGATTATCACCTATACAGTCCAGAAAAGATGTGTTCAATTCTTCCAGTTAATTCGTTCACTTGTTGTTTTTTTCATGGAATAATGGATTCCAATACTAATATGATATTTATTGGAATATGGTTATTGTTTTAAAGGATTTGCAAAACTGCTTTTAATCGGAGCAAAACAGTAAAATGTAAACAGCTTTATTAGACATTTAACTGTCTAAAAAACTGATTTGCTCTGTTTTAAAGCGGATTTTTGCAGAAACCTAAATGCAGAACTGAATATAGATACTGTCCCTAGCGGCTATATTAACCTACTCGTGTAATTCCAAGTATTTTCGGCATTTTTTGTCATATTAATTAATAAATGAATATTGTATTGGTTTAGTTTAACATTGTATTAATTATTTTGATCGAATTATGACAGTATTCAGTCAAAGAACAATCATAGATTAAGATAACAATTATTTTAGTTGTAAATTGTTTAATCTCAAGCAAACGCGAAAAACGCAAGCAAGCAGCTCAGAAGGAAAGAGCTCAGAAACAGAACAACAAACTCTTAGTTAAAAAAAACTGTAATTATTTCTCTCTGTCTCTCTCTCTCTCTCTCTCTCTCGAGAACGTCGCAGCTTTAACTGTTTTGAACGAGCGCAAAGGCTTTTCTAACTTTCAGATATCGCTCTGACGCGCACCAGATGGATTGTACCACGTTGTTAACTAGAGGAGGGGTGTCGAAATCTCGGAAAAGCTGTGTTTATGATGCTCGCGGGCTCCTAAAAGCTTTCTAACTTTCTAACTGTCCTGCCTATAGAATAATATGTAAAATGAAAAAATCTCCGATATCATGAATGTACTCTTGGGCAACAGCGTCGTTAGCGTATGCCTCGGGCCGGCTCTGGCCGTACCAGTTATACAAAACTTCTTTTCAACAGTACAGCACATAAAGGGCAACATTGTTTTGTATAATCGCGATTAAATTGCAAATGCAATTAATCGCCAAGCCCTACCGAGTACTTTAGAAAATGTGGCATCGAGCTGGATATGTACGCGTGCGCTGAGAGACAGTTAAAACAGTGAAAAGCGCCTCACAAATGCTGAGGACTGGAACTGGAACACTCACTGGGCTTCAGCCACACGCTGCTGTTCCGCTCGGGCACTTTCAGCCAGTCCACTGAGCAGCGCCCCCTGCAGGACGACTCCACCCACTCCACCACGTACCCACCCCGCGCGCCCGCATCCGCCTGCCAGGACACGCCAAACCCTCCGTCTGTGGGCCACAGCTGGGACACGGAGAGCGGAGGATCTGTGATACACACGATAAACACACTTTAAACACACTTAAAGATGCTGATGATGAGCTTAACTCCACAGACAGTGCTAAACCACTTCATACCGCAGTAAAATCACTGCGCAGAAGAAAAAAAATTATTAAAAAATAAATAAATAAATAAAAATCCATAAAAGAATGCATTTTTGGAAAAATGTAAAATTTTTGGAAAGAAATTACACGTTTAAAATATAAAACAATGTTGATCGGTTATTTATTTATTTTGTTTATTGCCATTTCAGCTTCAGAGGCCATTTTATGGCGTATGCAACCATTTAAATAAAGTTACGTACAATAGAAAACATACCATATTATATCACGCCAAGATAAAATGAAAAAAATATTTACATAAACCTGTACATACAAATATTAAAATAAGCTTGAGACGTTGTATTTTTGATAAAAACTCTAAAATCCTTGATGGATAATAAAACAACAATCTTCAAATCGAAAACTGGTTAATGTAGTATAAAATAGAAATCTATTTTTAAGAGTAATATTCCACCAGATGAAAATAGAAAAAGTAAGAAACGTACTATTCATACTAATAACAAACATATTAATGATACAAAATACAACAAACCATTATTTATAAAAAAAAAAAAAAAATCTAACAAAACTATTTACAAACACTATAATCAGAGGTGTACTGTACTTGAGTACACTTTAGGAAGTTTTGTACATTTTGTAAAGATTTTGTACTTTAAGTGTTTTGGGCTAGTTTCTACTTGTACTGAGTATTATAAATATAAGCAACTTTTACATTCAAGCCGTCCCAATAATTTCACGCAATCAATCAAGTACATGTACAAACACTATGCTCAGTATTTCAATGTCTAAAGATTTTTTTTCAGTTTCTTTACGCGTTCGTTGGTAGAATCAATTGTATTATACATACATATACATATTGTTTATTTACAAAATGTACAAAAATCCCTAAAGTACGTTATTAAAAAAAAAAATCCTTTATAAAAATTACAAAGTATGTGCAGAGGAGTAAAGTACTTGAGTACATCCCCTCTGCACATACTTTGCAATTTTCATAAAACATATAAAATCAATGTATAATTTATATACTTAAATAACTTATTTTTTTAATATTTAGTGAAAAATATTTCTTATTAATATAATTAGAAATAAACAAAGAAACGTTTGAGATCAATAACCCGATAATTGTCGCTCCAATTAAAATGATCAATTAAAGAAACAGTTGCATCCCACAGCTGAAGTGGGTAACGACTCACACCTGCTGTATCGGGGATGACGAGAAGTGTGGGCGGGGACAGACCGGCGGGGTTCAGCGCGGCCACGGAGACGGTGATGTCACTGGTGCGGTTGAGGATGATGGGGTAGCTGAGGTGAGTGTGAGGAAGAGTCACGGTGGTCCAGCGCTGGAGGTCCGGCGAGAGCTCACACACCTCGTACGCCTTCAGAGCTCCGTGGCTTTGTCTGGCCGACAGCGGCTGAACGCAAACACGGCGCAAAAACATCGCTATTTCAATTACCGATATAATACGAAATCAAATATTTCGTCTTACTTTCCACAAAACGTGTCCCGTGTTGGCGTCGTCCCGCCAGAACCACACGTCAGGAGAATCCGGAGCTGCCCGCGACGAAAATATACGAATAAATATACGAATAAATATAGGAATGTGACAGACATGTCATATATTCTTTACACCAGTGATCCCCAACATTTTTTTCCATCGCTGACCGGTCAACGTTCGATAATTTGACCACAGCCCGGGGGCTTTATTCAGTATTTAACATATTATAGTGTTACTAACATATTAGTAACATAATTTGTACTTAAACATGCACTCAATATAAAAACATACCAAAAGAGGAGTAAAAAGTTATTTACAATTCTTAGAGGTTGATATTTGAATTTAATTTTTATATGAAAAAAAAAATCTATATTTGCTTTTTTGTTTTAAAATGTCAGACGCCTTTTTTAAATTAGACGTGATTATATTTCCTACTTTGTTTTATTTTATACTTTGAACAAAGTAATTTCTACATCTTAGAAATGAAAAAAAAAAAAAGAAAAATGTTTGTTCTCAAAATAAGAAACAACTGTGTTGACTGCGGTCTAACCCGAGCCACCATGTGTTTCGTTGCGCTCCTGATTCTGTTATTTAGAGAAAATAACCGTCATTAAGCGTCAGACTTCATTGCACTTAAAAATTATTGTAACAAGATTCTTCACAGGTTTGACTGACAGACGACACGCCAAGTGTAACTTATTGAAATTAAACATGTTTTTACCTGTAGAGGGCGATAATTCACGCAACTGGAGACGAGATGTTTCCGATTTACAATTAAAATGCAACCTTTACTGGTCAAAGTGCCGCCTAACGAAAATGTGATGATTGAAAACGAAGATAATAATAAAAAATCTAAACGAAAATGTGAATCATTTCCATTTGTTTTTCAGTACATTTCTTTAAGTTTGATATTTTTGGTATTAATCTGATTTTATACTTCGGTACCAATTCCTTCACGGATCGGGGGGTTGGGGATCATGGCTTTACACGTTAAAAAAAATAAAACGTTTTGTTCACTCACGCTCCATTTCCGTGTGAAAGCTGTAGGTGGCGCTCTCGTCCCCCCATTTCCAGAAGCTGTGCTGAGAGCCGCAGCGCACGGAGGCGGTGTAGGGCGTGTCCGGCCACAGAGCGTCCAGCGCCGCCCACCTCAGACCCCTCCCACTGAAGTTCAGCTAAACCCACCAATCACAACAAACTACTCAAGCTCCGCCTCTCAGACTGCTACATACATTTTGTAAACAAAGTCATCTGACTACAATGCTCACGAGAGATTATCGACTCCTAAAGCCAGACTTTTATTTTGTTATATGCTGTCCCACCAGTCTTTCGCGACTTGGCGATCGTCGCATATTTTTTCGATCATGCAGAATTTGTTCACATAATTAACCAATATAATTCAATTTTAATTGATTATGATGTACGTATGATGATTATGATGATACTGTCTTACAAATGTATTTCAAACTAAAACTATAATGATCTAATCAAATTAATTTGCAATTCAATATTTTAATTATTTAGAAAACAATTTTATATTTATTTATTCCATAAACTAAAAGACATATTTAAGGCATGTCTTAAATATTTAAGGCAAAAGACAATGAATTTCTGCAGCTCAACTACAAGTTAAAAGTTTGGTTTACAATTCTTATTATGTTTATAATTTACATTGTTGGAAAAGCAGAAGTTTTATAAAGTTATAAAGCAAAGCAAAAATAAAGCAAAATAAAGTTTAAAATGTGTCAAAAACAATTTTTGTGCTGTGTGTCAGGTACAGATGTCAGCATATCAATAACAGGGACACGTGACGTACAACAAATTTAAAAAAATTGCCAAATCGCCCGCAATTGCTAAAATTCTCAAATATAGCTCCAAAATTTTTTTTTTTTCCTTTTACAAAATTACAAAATAAAAGTCCCGTACTTTACCGCGTCTTGTGATTTTTCAGAAAGTACTAAATAAAAGTCCTGTACTTTTACTGTGTGTTGGTTTTTCTGCAATTACAAAATAAAAGTCCCTTACTTTTTACCGTGTCTTGATCTTCTCAGAAATTACAAAATAAAAGTTCCATATTTTTTTACTGTGTCTTGTTTTT
>CM051493.1:11321708-11345454 GCA_028031935.1 Paedocypris micromegethes
AGAGAGAGAGAGAGAGAGAGAGAGAGAGAGAGAGAGTGAAAAGTGAAAGAGCGAGTTGGTAAGATAATGAGAAAGAGAGATGAGATAATGAGAGCGAGAGTGTGTGTGAGTGTGTGAGTGAGTGAGAGAGAGTGTGAGTGAGTAAGTGAGTGAGTGAGTGAGTGAAGACAAGGTCTACGTTCGTTTCAGATGAACGGATGCACATTTGATGAGAACTAACAGCTTCATAGTTAAAACATAAAAACAAGACTGATTCCGCACAATCACACTGGAGCAAGACCGAGTAGATCAAAGTCAAACTCAAAAACTCGAAATGATGAACGAAACATCAGTGCGGCGCTTTCGCGAAAACAACATTATTTACAAACGGACCAAAGACACGCCCAAACCAGACACACACACACACACACACACACACACACACGCCGGAGATAATAAACAGGAAAAATGACGATGATGAAGGCGATTATGACTCCGTGATCTCACCGTGAACGCGCGAGTTATTATTATCCAAATATGAACACGTGAAAACAACGCAGATTCCCAAACTTTACCGTGATATCTTCGCTCCCTCAGCGGAATCTGGAGTCACTCGCTGGTTCTCTGGGTTTAACGGCCGAACATGACCGGACCGGACGTGAGTGTCGAGGCCGTGGACGCCGCGTCGAATTCCCAGAATCGCCCGTCTGTTGCGGCGTGTTGGTGGAATTGGATGGGACGAAAAGGCGGGTCGCTCCCATGACTTCGTTTCCCATTGGACATTAATGTTTCGTCCACAAGGTGGCGCCGTTTGGCCAAAATGGCACAATAGCGGCTTTAAAAACGCACGCAAACTTCTCCAAATCAAGTCAAAGCGTTTTATTGTCGCGTGTGTAACAATACAATTCTTACTTTGCCGTGCATGCATTGAATGCCAGTGGTAAGAAAGAAAAAATAACAAAAAACAAAACAAAACAAAACAAAACAGAATATGTGGTTGTGACAAAATATGTGTCATTTCACCGACTGAATATGTCTCATTTATTTAAGGCCTAAATATAAACGTGCTCTAATAATTGTAATTGTTAGCGTGTACACCAAACACGCAAGACCACAGTCACGTCTAATAAAGGCAGGTTAAAAAAATGTAAAAAAATGAAAATGTAAAAAAAAAACTTTACATTAAGATTTAGAAAAATAATTAATGAAGTAATAAAAGAGGCACATAAACACGTGAAAAACATTGACAAAAAGCAGTCTATTTACAAAAGCAGTTAATTATCAGGCAATTTAGGAATGAAAGCGAATAATAAACTTTGGTAAATATATACTGTACTTTCATTCTTGCATAATTTCAATATACTATTAACTACGGTAATTATTACTAATTAACATTATTACTATTATATTATTATTATTATTATTATTAAAATGTCAATAACAAATAAATTATGCTCTGCACCAATCTAGTCCAATCGGATTGCGCATTGAGTTTTAGCCCCGCCTTCTCGTGGTATGTTATTTGAGTGAGTGCAGCTCTACTTGTTTGTGTTCCATTCGCCTAGTTGAATGGGTCAGTGTGTGTGAGACGGCCACCGGATGTTGGAAAGTTAAGGGAGGGCGTCTTGACGTCAGTGTGTATGACGTCAAGCTGTGGACCGTGTGAAATCAAAATGATAAATGACTTATTAGTCACGAGAGTCGAATATCACGAGTACGCGACGAGAAGGATGAGAAAGAACTTTTTAAAAGTGTGAAAGTCTTGTTTCAGAGATTACATTTCAAATCAAGATCAAGATGTTTTCTTAGTATAAATACTGTATATTTATTATTTTATCCAACTACTATTTTATCCAATAACAAAAAACGACTACATTTCATAATCAAGATGATAATTTCATCCAATATTATAATAACAAAAACGACTACATTTCATAATCAAAATGGTAACTAAAGGGTTATATTTTAAAAAGTACGTACAAAGAAATGCAAAAAAAAATGTAAAATTTTATTTTAATAATTTAAAAACGTCAAATGTATACGTTAGATGTAACACAGAACAACACAATTTGGCTTAAAAAAATATAATGCAAGAATAAAATATACTGAAAGAAATATATAAATATACGGTATTTATTGAAGTGTTGATTTAAAATAATCCAGCTCTGGTTTTCTTTAGCATTAGAGAACTAATCAGTGTTAATTTAGTCGTTTCGTTAGTATTGGTTCGCCCCTTTGGTCTCGTTCGGGCCAAAATAAGGTGCTATCGAGTGACGTCGTTTGTCATTCGTAGACCCGCCCATTGACGCTGATTGACAGGTTGCGTTATCAAGCGAATCAAACGCGACTTTCAGCGCTTGGTCGCGGTTTCTCGTGGTAACAGAACAAACATCATCACATTTTCCAAAAGCCCTGAGGAACATACAAACCTTCATTCACTGCCATGGATGTGCATAGATGACTTCCTCCAGAATCATCGATTCAATTCAAGACCACAACTGGATTTCTGAACCATGTAGGTTAGAAGATGCTGAAAACCCCCTTTTTTTTTTTTTAGATTTGAGTCCTAAATGGTTATTTTGCGTTTAATGTTCCTGAAGCTGGAGATGAACCTGAGGACACCACAGCTTGGCTTCCTGACAGCACGTCCTGAAAATACAAGTCTTCGGATTAGCTGTTTGTGAAAGACTGCGTGCAAAATTCAGTCTTTAATTTGTAAGGATGTGCAAACAGCCAGATTCTGACGCTCCTGACTTTCTGGTTACTGATATGCCAGAATCTGAAGCTCAAGACAGAGAAGATCAGCCTTGTGGAATTTATGTTTCAACTGAATTGTTGTCAGAGAATCCAGCTCCAGAAAATCCAGCTCCAGAGGATCTCATTCCAGAAGATACAAGTTCAGAGCATCTAGTTCCAGAAGATCCAAGTCCAGAGGATATACTTCCAGAAGGTCCAGCTCCAGAGGATCACGTTCCAGACAATCCAGCTTCAGAAGATCAAGTTCCAGAAGATCCAGCTCCAGAAGATCCAAGTCCAGAGGATCTAGTTCCAGAAGGTCCAGCTCCAGCGATCACGTTCTTGAATATTCAGTCAGTGACGTAGTCCAACCACAAGTCCATCCAAAGATGATGACTTCTTTTGTCATGAACATTAACTCAATTCAATATTACATATCTGGATTCCGGGGCCTCGTGGGGCTGGAGAAGATTTTTGAAGGACTTTTTTTTCAAAATGATCTTGAGATAATAATTCCTGAAGCTGCAGACAAACTTATGGACATCACAGACTGGTTTCCGGAAATAGAACAAGTTCAGTGTCTGAAAAACAACCACGTCTTGAGATTCAAGTGTTTGTGTAAAGACTGTGTGAAGCATTTGTCATTTACAGAATTCATAAGGATGTGTTTTCATCAGCTCGATTCTTATGTGGACACTCCTGAATCTCTGGATTCAGTGCCAAAAGAACCAGTTCCAGAAGATCCAAGTCCTGAGGATCTGGTTTCAGGGCATCTCGCTCCAGTGGATCTATTTCCAGAAGATCCAGTCGGTGAAGATGTCCACCTAAAGAAGATGACCTGCTTTGTCATAATTATTAATTCTGTTCACTACTACATATCTGGATTCCGGGGCCTCGTGGGGTTGGAGAAGATTTTTGAGGGACTTTTTTTTACGGATGACCTTGAGATAATAGTTCCTGAAGCTGGAGACAAACTTATGGACATCACAGACTGGTTTCCGGAAATAGATCAAGTTCAGTGTCTGAAAGACAACCAAGTTCTGAGATTTAAGTGTTTGTGTAAAGACTGTGTGAGGCATTTATCGTTTACAGAATTTGTAAGGATGTGCCTCAATCAGCCTGATGAGGACACTCCTGAATCTCTGGATTTAGTTGCAGAGGATCTAGCTTCAGAAGATCCAGTTTCAGAAGATCCGGCTCCGGAGGATTCCGTTACAGAATATCCAGTCAGTGAGGATGTCCATCTAAAAAAGATGACCTGCTTTTCCATCATTATCAATTCTGTTCACTACTACATATCTGGATTTAGAGGTCACATTGGTTTAGAGAAGATTTTTGAAGGACTTTTTTTCACAGATGGTCATGAGATAATAGTTCCCGAAGCTGGAGAAAAACTTATGGACATCACAGACTGGTTTCCGGAAATAGAACAAGTTCAGTGTCTGAAAAACAACCACGTCTTGAGATTCAAGTGTTTGTGTAAAGACTGTGTGAAGCATTTGTCATTTACAGAATTTGTAAGGATGTGCCTCAATCAGCCAGATTCTGTGCCATCATCTGAACCTCAAGAGAGTGAAGATCAACTTTCTGAAACGGGTGTTTTAACCATATCAGAGGATCTAGTTCAAGTAGACTTGCTTCTTGAGGACATATTTCCAGAATATCCAGCTCCAGAAGATCTAGTTCCAGAACATGCAACTCCTCAGGATCTGGTTTCAAATGGTCCAGTGCATAAGCATTTACACCCAAAAAAGACTTCAATTGTCATCGTTAATAATTCTGGATATTGGGGCCGTTTCTGTTTGAAGAAGACTTTTGAAGAACGTCGTTTTACGGACGATCTTCAGATCGTTTCTAAAGTTGGAGACAAACTAAAGGACATCACAGCCTGGCTTCCTGAAATAGGTCTTGTACCGTGTCCTAAAAATAACAAAGAGATGTTGAGCTCCAAGTGTTTCTGTAAAGACTGTGTGAACCATTTGATCTTTACACGGTTTCTAAGAATGTTCCACACTTCGGGTTCAGAAACAGATTCCGCCAGACTGATTGAAGCAGATGTTGACTCCACTGCATCGCTGGTAATCGCTGTACCAGAACCCAAGGCTGAAGACACGGCACACCAAGCTCGCAGAACTGATCTTCTCACAAAATCTGTATCAGAGGATCTATTCTCATATCAAATGTATAAAGATCCATTTCCAGAGGATCTAGGTTCAGAAGACTTAGCTCCCAAAGATCTAGAAAATACAGCTTCCAGAAATATGGTCCCAAAAGATCCAGTTTCAGTAAATCCACCCACAGAAGGTCTCGTTTCAGGAGATCTTCCAAAAGGACCAGCTCCAGATGATCTAGTTGCAGAAGATCCAACTTCTAGGGATCTAGTAAAAAAAACAGTTCCAGAGGATCAAATAAGAGATCCAGAGTATCTAGTCCTACAAGATCTAGCTCCAGAGGTTCGAGTTTCAGAGGATCTAGTTTCAGAAAATCCACCTCACAATGATCTGGTCCCAAAAGATCCAGCTCCAGAGGTTCAAGTTTCAGAAGAACCACCTCAAGAAGATCTAGTGCCAAAAGATCCAGCACCAGAGGTCAGAGTTTCAGAAGAACCACCTCAAGACGATCTAATTCCAAAATATCCAGATGTTCAAATTTCAGAAAAACCTCAAGATGATCTAGTACCAAAATATCCAGATGCTCGAATTTCAGAACCACCTCAAGATGATCTAGTACTAAAATATCCATATCCAGATGTTCAAACTTCAGAAAAAGCTCAAGATGATCTAGTACCAAAATATTCAGATCTAAATGATCAAACTTCAGAAAAAGCTCAAAATGATCCAGTACCAAAATATCCAGATCCAGATGTTCAAACTTCAGAAAAAGCTCAAGATGATCTAGTACCAAAGTATCCAGTTGCTCGAATTTCAGAACCACCTCAAGATGATCTAGCACCAAAATATCCAGATGCTCGAATTTCAGAACCACCTCAAGATGATCTAGTACTAAAATATCCAGATACAGATGTTCAAACTTCAGAAAAAGCTCAAGATGATCTAGTACCAAAATATCCAGATGCTCGAATTTCAGAACCACCTCAAGATGATCTAGTACTAAAATATCCATATCCAGATGTTCAAACTTCAGAAAAAGCTCAAGATGATCTAGTACCAAAATATTCAGATCTAAATGATCAAACTTCAGAAAAAGCTCAAAATGATCCAGTACCAAAATATTCAGATCCAGATGTTCAAACTTCAGAAAAAGCTCAAGATGATCTAGTACCAAAGTATCCAGTTGCTCGAATTTCAGAACCACCTCAAGATGATCTAGCACCAAAATATCCAGATGCTCGAATTTCAGAACCACCTCAAGATGATCTAGTACTAAAATATCCATATCCAGATGTTCAAACTTCAGAAAAAGCTCAAGATGATCTAGTACCAAAATATTCAGATCTAAATGATCAAACTTCAGAAAAAGCTCAAAATGATCCAGTACCAAAATATCCATATCCAGATGTTCAAACTTCAGAAAAAGCTCAAGATGATCTAGTACCAAAATATTCAGATCTAAATGATCAAACTTCAGAAAAAGCTCAAAATGATCCAGTACCAAAATACCAGATCCAGATGTTCAAACTTCAGAAAAAGCTCAAGATGATCTAGTACCAAAGTATCCAGTTGCTCGAATTTCAGAACCACCTCAAGATGATCTAGCACCAAAATATCCAGATGCTAGATTTTCAGAACCACCTCAAGATGATCTAGTACTAAAATATCCAGATACAGATGTTCGAGTTTCAGAACCCCCCCCTCAAGACAATTTATCTCCAGTGAATCTAGTTTCAGAAGATCCATCTCCAGGGGATCTAGTTTCAGCAGCTTTAGCTCAAGGCAATCTACTTCTAGAAGAATCCTCTCCGCTGTATTTAGTGTCAAAAGACCTAGTCTTGGACTATCCAGCTCCAGGAACGTTGGTGCTAGAAGATATAGCTCAAGAATATCTATCTCCAGAAGACGCAGCTCCCGTCGGCTCATTCGATGTGAAGACTCTAGACGCCTCTGATGCTTTTTTTAACCAGCCGTTGCCCAAATGACTCTTGCTTCATTCTGTAAATACTGTAGATTCTATAAATAAACCATGAGTGAATGATGCCGTTTTTTTTTTTTTTATTAAAGATTTATTGCAGGCAAACAATATTTACATCGGTATTAAAACACTCGCCCTGTAACTGGATGCGTCGGGTGTCACAGTGGCAGATAATGGGCGTGGCCTCTCCTCGCCGTACATTCGAACGCGGACCGTTCCCGCCAGCGCGGCGGCCTTCAAACGCAGTCACAACTTAGAAAACGCTGCGTGTGGAAGAAGAAGAGAGCGTCTCCTCAACTGACACCGGAGTTAGTTTGCAAACAATCAAACCGCACACGATAAAATACCACAGCAACCCGTTGTTTGGTGTATGTCTGAACCATCGGAACTGCCGGCGCTGCTGCCCCCCGCAGGCCTCGCGGTGAATCGCAGCTAAGAACAAGAGGGAAAAAAAACGAAGAGATCTGTCCTGATCTGGCGGAGGTTCGCGGCCACGCCCTTCACTTCTTCCCGCGGGCGTCTGACTCCATGCAGAAGCGCTCAAACGCCTCCTCGATCTCCGGGTCCATCTCGTCTTCGTCGCCGCACAAACTGAAGCAGGAAACAGGACATGACACGTTTAGTGGGGGTTTGTACTTAGTTACGCTCACTAGTAATCGGTTATTGGTAATTATTAGGGTTTAAACTGTGGCTTTGAAAACAATGTCACGTTGGAAAATTGCACAGTGTAGTATCATGATTTGGCCACAAGGATAATGTGGCGCTGTTGAGTCGTTTAGTTTAATTACCAACTGGCGCTAAATTAATGTAAAGATAATTTAAGACTACTTTGTGTACATACACAGCATATACTATATATTTATATATATATAAAGTAATCCCTCGTTTAACGCGGTAGATACGTTCCAAACCCAACCGTGATAGGTGAAAATCCGCGAAGTGGAGGCACAACATTTACGTATTTATTTAACACTTATTCATTCATGTTCACATAAAACAATTTCCCCCAAGAGGATGAATAAAGAATTTCTGATTGTGTAATAAAGTCCTACTATAAACTCCGCACAATAATCACATTTCCAATCGGAAACCGCTATTTCTGAACCGGTCCCAAATCACTAGCCAACAAAAAGCACACAAATACTTGTTTCTTTAATTTTTCTGATTACCAAACAGAGCACTTCACATTATTTTCAATTACCTAGTTTTTAGTTTATTTAAAAGAGATCCATTATCGTATACATTTAAAAAAATAATAAATGAAATCCAATAGATTACTTTTTACTATAGATTTACTTACAACATAAACTCATCGTTTAACATTTGAGATTGTGTAACCTGCGTTACACTAATACTCTTTATTGTATTTTTATCTTTTGTATTTGTATCTTTTATATTTTATTCACATTTTATCTTATCTTTATTTTTATTAAATTGTATTGCTTTTATCTTTTATCTTAATGTATTTGTACTGTTACCCCCCACTATGTTTATATGCCGGAAGATTGCAAATTGCATTATTACGTTGCAAAGTAATTGTGTATGTATTTCTATTTGTGACACTTAAAACCTTTCTAGAGTCACTTTTTGTACATTTTTGTATTTTGTGTATTTGTATTTTGTTGTATTTGTACATTTTTGTATTTTACTCACTTCTACGCTATTCAACTGTTTCTTCTGTCTTGGAAATTTTGAATTTGTAATGTTGTGTTTGTATTTTTATTCAAATTGTATCTTTATATCTTGCTTTTATCATATTTCGATTCTTTATCTTCTACTGTATTTCCCTTTGCACATTTGGAATAACATTTCATCTTTTTATCCTGTTTATCGTATTTCTATTCTTATTTATTTGTATTGTATTTCCCTCTTGGCACATTGTGTTGCATCTCCTCGATCCCTATGTTTAATACTGGAACACATTTCACGTCCCACGTATAATTTGCACGTGACGAATAAAATTTGAATTTAAAAATAGAATTTGAATCGACTGTGTGTGTCTGTGGACGGTGACTTTCCGCCCCCTGCTGGCCACGCGCTGTAAAGGCGGCTGAAGTCTCACAGACGGCGTGAATAAGTCTGCTGACTTCACTGAACGCAGCTCGGCTTTGTGCGCGGGACAATCGCTGGCGTCACCGGGACACGCTAGCGCTAATCTCATCAGCGATCATCAGGTTCACGCGCAAACCAGGAGGAAATCTACTCACGACTCGTTTCCGTTCTCCTCGTAGGCCTCAGAGAAATCCTCCCGGTCCAGGATCTCCTGGTACTTCTCAGAGTAATCTGCACACACACGGTCAAAACAGCTCCGTGAAATACACTACAACCGATAAATACATACGAGTAACTCGTTCAAAATTGTCAAAGTTTTGTTTATTGTCACAATGAAATTACAGTAATTACAGTATGAAATCGTACAGAAGAGTACAAGATATAAATGATGTAATTACGGTGCAAAATAATTTAATGTCGTAAAAGAATGAGAAGAAAAATGTAAAAAAAAAAATGTAATGTACTATTTATCCATCTAACAGTCTTTTTGAAGACTCAGTTTAATATTTCATAACATATTTTTCACATTTATTATGATTAAATACACACACACACACACACACACACACACACACACACACACATTTCCTCGCTTTGTTCTTTCCATATTGTTGATACTATATGATACATATAGTTTACTATATGATATATATATAGTTTATACTGACATTATATAGTAAATGTGCGTCATGTAGGTGTAAAGGACACTCACCTGGATCTGCTGCAGTGAATGGCGTTCCATCAGCGGTGTAGAAGGTCGGTTCATTCTGGAAACAAGAAACACGGGGCTCTGATGATGTCACTCAGTCTGTTTGATGACATCACCAACCAGACAAAACGGTCCCTGAACCCGCTCTGATCTCCACATCAGCCTGCACTTCTAGATCAGACATACTAACTAGCCAATCAGAGCACACAGAGCTGATTCATCATGCTCCGCCCCGTGTGAATATTGAGCCAAGAACGAGAAATCCAGCGACTCAAGAGAAATTTTTGAAAATTGTTCAAAATAAATAAGCTAAGAATTTAAGCACTTCCCACTGGAATGAAAAAAAAAAAACCATTCTTTGCCCTCCATATACAGTTGTACCCCGACTTTAAAAAATGATTCCATGCCAAGAGACGTTTCGTTCGGCGTAATATGCACAATGTAATTTCAAGATGAGAAAACACGAAGAAAACAAAAAACATTTTCTCGCCATTCTGGGCGAAAACAAGCTTATTTTATATTTTGTAAGCAAGCTCTCTGAAACTAAATAGTGTTTCTGTTGTTTTTTTGTTTGTTGAATTGACGTGCAAAGTAGATTAAACGACTGTTTTACACACGTCTGGACTCCCATCTCCC
This sequence comes from Paedocypris micromegethes, assembly GCA_028031935.1. Taxonomy (NCBI): domain Eukaryota; kingdom Metazoa; phylum Chordata; class Actinopteri; order Cypriniformes; genus Paedocypris; species Paedocypris micromegethes. The sequence goes on from CM051493.1 coordinate 11,331,910, forward strand.
TGCACGCTAGCGCTAACAAAAAGACGCGCTCCTTTCGTAGAGCGCAAATATTTCAGAATTTGGGGCAACATTTTCGTGTTTCATTCATTTTTCATCCATCCATCCATCCACCTGTCTGTCAGTGAGTGAGTGAGTGAGTGAGTGAGTGTTCCTCACCATGAAGTAGTTGGGGTCGTTGTCGGGCGTGGCGTGGCTGAAGACGGCAGCCGTTTGAACTCGTCCCCAGTTACTGGAGCGTAACTCCACCAGCTTCAGCAGCATCTGCCTCACGTCCCTGTCACACACACATCCGCTGACTAAGCTCAACACATACGCATTGGACACTTTTTTTTCGTCAACACGCCTGAAGCGCCATCAGCAGATGAAACTTTTCTTTTTTCACCGTGCAACCATTTGTTACTTATAAACGTGACGCAATTCTAATTCATTTTATTGGACTGTATTTATTTTTCTCTTTGTTGAGGTTTCATTTATGAGAATACTTTTATTTGGATTGAAAGAAAAGTTCATTAAAATAAGTTAAAGAAAAATACATGTTTTTTCCAAATAAGATCTTTCTATATATTTTATATGTTCATAGTTCACTACGTTTTCAGATTTAAACATTTAGAATATATAGCACTTATATTTTCGTTGACTAAAGCTATACTGTAATTTAGTCGACTAAAATGCTGTGGTGTTTAGTCGACTAAAATTAGACTAAAACAAAAAAAAAAATGAAGACGACTCAATTGGGACTAAAACTAAACTGAGTTTCAGTCACAAGACTATACAAATCTTTGTCAAAATCAGCACTGGTTGCAGAACGGCTTGATCTGCTCAACCACAGCGTGTAGTGTCATATTTCGCTGTTGAGTAAAGCAGTAGGTGACTCACCGGCTGCATTTGGCGTCTAACAGAATCCCCTCGATCTTCTTGATCAGCTCATCCATGTCCGACGTCCTCTTCTGCTTCCACGTGTCGTCCAGGATCGAGCCGCTCAGCTTCTCCAATAAAAGAAAGGCGTGACTTAAAGATCCTAACTTTGTCCACTGGCACTCCATAAAATCCTCCAGTCTGATTGGTCAATCTTAAACGTGTGTAAGAACCATGAAAAAAACGACGTATTTCCCGTGTGTCACACACCTTGAGCAGTTTGACGGCACAGATGAGGTTGGGGTCTTCTGGGTGGGAGAACAGAGTGACCAGAAGATCCTTCAAAGCTCCCAGGAGAATATCAGCCCGACCCGGCGTGTCTTTACCGCTCTTCACCTGAAAAACGTGGAACTTTTTGTAGAGACTTAAAGAAATTGCGATCATCTTTTCATATAGCCCAACTTAAGAAATTAATCCGGGTTGTAACAGAAAATTTTGTTAGCCGAGTTCATTTTACATGTACATTGGTAGCCCGACTTAAACTCCAGACGAAATTTTTATTAAGTCGTCTTTTTATTAATTTTTTAAGACTTTAAGCTTGCAGATTAAGCAAATACACGTGGGAGTTCAATGTGCTATTATCGCTGGAGTTTACACTCTATACAGTCCGTGTCCGCGCAGATTTGCATGACATCATTCAAAAATGGCGGAACAACGGCAATGTATCATGTTTTTATTACATTTATTAACAATAGTTTATCATTGGTAAAAAAAAAATGTTTGTCAGAATTCACAAAGTCAAGGCACGGATTAAACGAATTACATGCAAAATGCGGCTCAGCCAACGAAATTTTCGACGGACATTAATTATGATTAATTTTATAAGTCAGGGTACCACTGTTATCCATCGAATCCGTGCCATGAGTTCATAAATTCAGACAAAATATTTTTATAAATGATAAAATATTGGTAATGAATGTAATAAAACATTAGCACTTGTTTAGTTTGCCCTTGGGCAGATGTTTATAAAGATATATATAATGATGATACACGGACACATCATATGAACGGTTACAGCCATCTTGAAATGACGTCATGCAAATCCCTGAGATTTCCTTAATAATTATTAATAATAATAATTCAACCTTTATCGGTCCCTCATGGGAAATTTTTTCTCTACATTTCACCCATACGTAATCTCGTGAGAACTGTGACCCAGCGACGGAAAACTCGGAAAAGATGGCGGCTCTACGGGAGAGAGAGAGAAAAAAAAAACCTTTTCTGGGAGACGACAAGATTGTTTTATATTTTGTATGCAAGTTCTCCAAGATTTTTGTTTATTTGATGTGCAAAGAAGATAAAATGACAGTTTTACACACGTCTGGACTCTCATCTCCATGCACGCTAGCGGTAAGAAAAAGACGCGCTTCTTTCGTATAGCGCAAATATTTCGGAACCAGGGTGACATTTTCACCGCGATGCATTTCTTAACTCTGGATTTTCGCTATTCGTATATTGATATATTCGTAAGTTGGATTTACCACTGTATTTCTCAGAAACAGTGGAGCAGTTATGGTCTCAGAAATGCTGTCTCTCTCTATCTCTCTCTGCTTGTCTATCTGTCCATCAGTGGATGTAAAGTCTAGTAACAGACTTGTAATTGGTTTAGTCGCAGACGATTGCGTAAGTGTGTGTGGAACTGACCTCCAGGTTGAGGTAAAGCTCCCCGAGGAACAGCACGTACGAGTGGAACCTCTTCTGCGTGTCTGCATCCGCCCGCACTGCCTGCTGGCGCTGGTCGTACTCCGTCTGGCACCTGCGCACACGCCACAGCTCAGTCTCCACCAATCACACGCAGCCAGGCCTCACCGCATCATCTCAGTCTCCACCAATCACACGCAGCCAGACCTCACCGCATCATCTCAGTCTCCACCAATCACACGCAGCCAGACCTCACCGCATCATCTCAGTCTCCACCAATCACATGCAGCCAGGCCTCACCGCATCATCTCAGTCTCCACCAATCACACGCAGCAAGGCCTTACCGCATCAGCAGCAGCGGGCGGAAGTTATGGATGTGCTGAGAAAGATGGTTGCACAGCCGAGCCCCCGTGTAGCAGAAGTTTGACACCGACGTCGACTGTGGACGACAAAAGAGGGAGAGAGAGAGAGAGAGAGAACATGAATGAGTGAGAAAAAGAACAAAAAAAAATACACAGAGTGGGTGAGTGAGAGAGTGAGAGAGAGAGAGAGAGAAAGAATGAATGAGTGAGAAAAAGAACAACAAAAACACACAAGAGTGAGGGACGAGCGATAAAGAGAAATAGAGAATGAGAGAGAAAATTAACAACAAAAATACACAAGAGTGAGAGGCAACAAGAGAAAGAGAGAGAGAATGAATGAATGAGTGAGAAATAGAACAACAAAAATACACAGAGTGAGAGAAGGAGATGACAGAAAAAAAGACAAAAGAGAGAGAGCGAGAAAGTCAGTGAAAGAATGGAAAACAGTGATAAAGTGAGAGAAAGGGAGACAAACAGTAATAGAGAGAGAGAGAGAGAGAGAGAGAGAGAGAGAGAGAGAGAGAGAGAGAGAGAGAGAGAGAGAGAGAGAGAGAGAGAGAGAGTTAAATAAATGGAAACATCAATAAAGTCAGTGATAAGGAGACAAAGAGAGGGGGGGGGCAGAGAGACATGGAAAGTGAGGAAAATTATGGAGAGAGAAAGACAGAAAGAGAAAACCAGAGAAGGAAAGAGAGACATTCAGATAAAAATAGTAAAAGAAAAACAAGAAGTAGACATTGAGAGAAAGAGAGAGTGAAAGAAATAGAGACATGGAAAGTGATGAAAGAGAAAGACAGAAAGAGAAAGACAGAGAGAGAGAGAGAAAAACAGTAACCGAGAAGGAAAAAGAGACATACAGATAAGAACAATAAAAGAAAAACAAGAAGTAGACATTGAGAGAGCGAGAGAAATAGAGACATGGAAAGTGAGGAAAGAGAAAGACAGAAAGAGAAAGAGAAAAACAGAGTAACCGAGAAGGAAAGAGAGACATGCAGATAAGAGACAAATAAAAGACATTGAGAGAGAGAGAGAGAGAGAGAGAGAGACCTGCAGGTAGACGAGCTCCACCAGCTCCTTCAGCGTCTCCTCAGAAGTGACCCAGCTCTTCAGCGTGTCCGTGATGAAGTCGATCTCGGCCTCGAAGGATCCGGGAGACGCCGTGAGATGAGACACAAACTCCTGCACCACGTCTGCCAGCGAGGAGTCGCCATAGTAACCCTCACTGTCGTCCGAATACACCGCGTCCTGAGAGAGAGAGAGAGAGAGAGGGTTCTGCTTCTGACACACCAAGAGCGGCTGCTTTAGTGAGGAAGATGCGTAAAGATCTTACAAATAATCTTGACATTTCTGCAAGTTTCATTTTTATCAGTTAGTCTGTTTTCCTTTGTAAACGCGACAATAAAGAGAGAGAGAGAGAAACAGTGCAGCTCACTCTCTCTCTCTCTCTCTCTCAATGTCTTTTATTTGTCACTTATCTGCATGTCTCTCTTTCCTTCTCTCTTACTGTTTTTCTCTTTCCTCACTTTCCATGTCTCTATTTCTCTCTCTCTCTCTCTCTCTCTCTCTCTCTCTCTGTCTACATCTTGTTTTTCTCTCTCTTTCCTTCTCTGTTACTCAGTTTTTCTCTCTCCATCACTTTCCTCACTTTCCCCGTCTCTCTATTTGTTTCTCTCTCTCTTTATCTCTATCACCTTCTGTTTCTCTCCTTATCACTCTGTTTGTTACCCTTTCTATGACTTTATTGATGTTTCCATTTCTTTTACCGTCTCTTTCTCTCTCCTTTTCTCTCTCCTTTTCTCTCTCTCTCTCTCTCTCTCTGTCTCCTTATCACTGACTTTATTGACGTTTCCATTTCTTTTACTGTCTCTTTCTCTCTCCTTTTCTCTCTGTCACTTTCTCTATAACTCTCTCTGTCTCCTTATCACAGACTTTACTGATGTTTCCATTTCTTGTACTGTCTCTCTCTCTCTCTCTCTCTCTCTCTCTCTCTCTCTCTCTCTCTCTCATCACTGACTTTACTGATGTTTCCATTTATTTAACTGTATCTCTCAGTCTCTCTCTCAGATTAAACTCAGTGACTTGCTGGAAATCATTATTTATTGTTTCTAACACAATTTTTTCAAAGTAACATCCCGCGAGCCATTTTATGTGTGGTTTTGTAGAACACAAAGGTCAGTGTAGTTCTGTCCTGCAGACGGATGCGGGACACACGGACCTGGAAGCTGGTGTAGGAGGCCGGGATGAACTCAGGAGCGCTGACGGACAGTGTGGAGTTCCTCACCACAGAGTCTGAAGGTAAGAACGCCGCCGCACCGCCACCATTGTGCATCAGCGCCGAGACGCTCTCTAAGACACAAGATCAAACCGGTCAAACCATGAGAACCCAAAGTTCAAGCTTCAGGAGACACGCGTGTAAATCACAGCGGCGGGAAAAGCTTCGTCCCAGAACAGCGTCATCAATGCTTCTTACGAACAAAAAGCCACAGTGACAGATTCAACAATGTTGCTGGTAAAATGTATAGTGTGTGAAAATGTACAGTGTGAAAAAATGTATAGTGTGTTGCTGGTAAAATGTAAAGTGTGGAAAAATGTATAGTGTGTTGCTGGTAAAAAAAAAAAAGTGTGTGGAAATGTTTAGTGTGGTGCTGGTAAAATGTATAATGCATAAAAATATAACTATTGTGTATTTATATGTATCTTGTGAAGAACCAACTACTTTGCCAAGACACATTGCAAGTTCCATTAAGTGCACTTTAGAGAACCTGCTAATAAAGTTTTTTTTTTTTTCTGATTGTGAACATTTGCAAGACTTGAGAGAGCAGAGAAACAGAAAACTTGACAGACTTGTTTATACCGTATAACCAAAAATATGCGTAAATAAACTGGATTTTCCATTTAATAAACGAACAAAAAAATGTGTGTTTTAAAACCTACCCTTTAAAACTGACAAACTAAAACCAGTTTCTCTCTAGCCTTGTTCTCTCCAGCTCTATCTATCCCTCAGCCACCCTGTCTGTCTTCAGCACTTCTCTTCTCTCTCCCTGTCTGTCTCTCACTCTCTCTTTACCTTTTCCACACATTTATTCTGTCTGTTTGACGAAAGACAGTGAGAAATGTGCAGACACAGACAGACAAGCAGAGAGATGGACAAAGACAGACAGAAAGATAGAAAAACAGACAGATCGACTGACAGGATTAAGACAGACAGACAGACAGACAGACAGACGGATGGAAGGATTCCTAGACGAATGACCGGGAAGACGAGAAACTGGATTGATCGGGGGATAATGGGAAGGACGGATGAGTGTGTGACAACTGTAAACAAACAAGTTGTGAGATGAAAACACGACCGACACACACACACGCGCGCGCGCGGACCGTTTGTGCGTCGTAAACAAAGACACGACGTCAGCGGAGGATCCGTGTGTCGTCACACCTGAAATAAACGCCTCGAACATCAAACGCGAGCCTTTAATAGCGCGACCTGACAGGGCGAGCTAGCGGTTAGCATCACAGCTAGCGCCGAACTTTACCTCACCTGCCGGAGGAGACGTGCGCGGCTGGCGGAGCGGTTCTGCCGGGTTGAACGCCGAGGCCCTCGCCTCTTCAAACCCCGAGGAGGATGAGGAGGAGGACAGCGTGCCGTTGTTGTTGTTATACATGCTCGCCTCTCGGTGAGTCCGATCGGATGTTTCGGCGTTGGACAGGATGACGCACCGAGGCCGCAGGACTCGTCTCACACACTTCACGCTTACTGTCCGCTTCTCACTTTCATGTTTACTATTTCTGTTTCTGGCAACCGGCCCTTTCTGTCCGAGAGCGACACTTCCTCTGTGGGTAATTACCCCGGAACCCGCGGTGACGGAGCAACAGCGCCCCCTGTGTCTGTTTCCCGCCACTTCCTAATGTTGAGCGTGCACGTATGGAATCTAGTGTTATGTCAAACGTACATTTCTAAGAAACCAACGAAAATGCTTCACTTGTACGTTTTTTTAATCGCGTTTTGTTTGAAACCTTTTTCGCGCTTCAGACTTCTTCGCTCGTTTCGTTTGTAGTGCCAGAAGTCCAAACTCATAAAATCAGACCAGTGCCGAAAATATCAGACGTGCATTTCTAAGAAACTAACGAAAATGCTTCACACGCACGTTTTTGTTTAAATCATTATTTTTCGCTTGAATTCTTCGTTTGTTTGAATTGTTTGTTTCGCGCTTCCGTTTCTAGTGCCAGAAAACTGGAAAAATTGCAACGGACGAAACAGTCTGAAGCGACTAATATTTTCAAACGAACATGTAAAGATTGCAAGCAAAAACAAACAAACAAACAAACAAACAAACAAACGTAAAACTGAAACATTTCAGTGTTTCTTAGACATTTGTGGGGTTTTTTTTTTGCCACTAACCTGATTCCTTATTCGCTAGTGGGGAATAAAAAAAAAAAACTTTTAAAAAAACCTAACACTTTGAGCTTGTGTCTTTTATTTATGTGATGGAATCGGGCTCAGCATTTCAACCAATTGTGATGTGACACACGTCACAAGACTCCAACCACGTCATTGCTGCTGCCAGCTATATTTTAGTATTGATTATTAGAAATATATTTTAGCATTTATTTTTTAGTATATTTAACGGATGCAGCTTAAGTTCCTGTCGTCGCGCAACAGCAGTGACAATCAAGAGGCCGTGAAGATTTTCCAGCATTACAACGTTAAATTAGCGACATTTCTAGACGTGCATTTTAACTCAGGCATTTAATGTCTCTCACACACACACACACAGAGAGTAAAGACACTGAAAGCAAAAATAAAGAATAAAAAGCTTCTCAAGGCGCTGGTTCGTCACTAACATGCGTTTCTCAGGAAACGGTGAGGAACATTCCACAACAAGACGGAAACACGGGGAGAATCTCAGTCTGGCGAGTCTGAAGGTTATTCTCCATTAGCCTCCTGCGGACCCCCAGACTTCTGCTGCTTCTTCTTCTTCTTCTTCTTCTTCTTCTTCACCTGTGGGGTGGTCTGCGGCTGGGCTTTGGTTTTCTTTGCCGCTGGTTGCGTCTCCTCGTCAGTCTGAGTTTTCCTCTTCTTGTTCTTCCTCTTCTTCTTCTTCGGGGCGGCTGTGGGCGTGGCCTCTGGGTTGTCGACGCCCTCCAGGGCTGCGGGTTTCTGACGGCGCTTGCGTTTCTTGGTCTCGGGAAGGAATCCTTTCTTCTTCTTCGTGATGGTGGTGGTGGTGGTGGTCTCGGGCTCCACGACTGGCTTCACCTTCTCGCTCTTGGGTTTCCTGAGGAAGACATTTTTTTATTTACCTCTTTGTGTCACCACAACGTCCTGTCACTATCTGTTGTGTGTTGAATCCATAAAGGTCACTCACACAAGACCGAATAACTTCATCACGCTCCAGTAGGTGTCCACCAGTGGCCTGGACTGGTGCAGCTCTCCGTCTGCTGTCATGGCCTTCAGGGTCGTCTCCAGACCGCCCAGATCCACCGCTAGATTCTGCACAATCACACACACACACACACCACATCTGAATCAAACACGTCCCACAAAAGTCTCTCACTTTCTCAGTCTCGCTCGCCCAGTCTCTCTCTCTCTCTCTCTCCGTCTCTCTCTCGCACAGTCTCGCTCTCCGTCTCTCGCCTAGTCTCACTCTCCGTCTCTCTCTCGCACAGTCTCACTCTCCGTCTCTCGCCCAGTCTCACTCTCCGTCTCTCGCCCAGTCTCTCTTTCTCATCCGCTCACCCAGTCTCTCTCTTTCTTTCTCTCTCGCTCGCTCGCCCAGTCTCTCCTTCTCTTTCTCATCCGCTCACCCAGTATCTCTCTCTCTCTCGCTCGCTCGCCCAGTCTCTCTCTCTCTTGCTCGCTCACACTCACTGTCTCGTGAGGAAATCAAATATGCAAATGACAAAAAAACAAGGTTCCCCTGAGAGGAAGCTCCAGTAAGTAACGTTGTGTTTGGGCACCTGTGCTCGGATGGTTCTGATGAGATGGCGACACAGCTCCAGCATCTTGACGATCTTCTCGACGACGCTCTTGTTCTTCCCCTGTGAGTGCTGCAGACCCTGAGGAGGAGATGAGATGAGATGAGGAGCTGGAGCTGGAGCGTGAGAGCTGATGCTCACCTGACGGAGCTGATCCACCAGCGTCTGGTGCAGCTGACTCCAGCGCTCCTCACACATCAGGCTCTTCAGCTCCTTCCCCTGCAGAGCCCGCAGCACCATCACACACGCCTGAGCCTGAACACACCACAGCTCTCAGAGAGACTCCACCGCTCCACTCACTCACTCACTCACTCACCATTATTCCCTCTTCCGCTCTCACTGCCTGTCTCTCTCTCTCTCTCTCTCACCATTATTTTCTCTTTCACTCCATCCCTCCGTCTCACCGTTGCTCACTCTTTCACTCCACCTGTCTGTCTCTCACCATTATTTTCTTCCGCTCCACCTCTCTCTCTCTCTCTCTGTTCTCTCGCTCTAATCTCCCTCTTCTGTTCTTTCGGTTTCTCTCCGGTCACTGTTATTCTCTCTGTTCTCTCTCTCTCCGTCTGTACATCTCCTTCAGGCTCTTCCCATTTGTGTCTCTCACCATTCTCTCTTCCGCTCCACCTCTCTCTCTCTCTCTCTCTGTTCTCTCGCTCTAATATACCCGTCTATCCCCCTCTTCTGTTCTTTCTGTTTCTCTCCGGTCACTGTTATTCTCTCTGTTCTCTCTCTCTGTCTGTACATCTCCTTCAGGCTCTTCCCATTTGTGCATCTCGCTCACCTTCTCTCTTCCGCTCCACCTGTCTCTCTCTCTCTGTTCTCTCGCTCTAATATACCCGTCTATCTCCCTCTTCTGTTCTTTCTGTTTCTCTCCGGTCACTGTTATTCTCACTTTTTCTCTCTCTCTCTCTGTCTGTACATCTCTTTCAGGCTCTTCCCATTTGTGCATCTCGCTCGCCCTTCTCTCTTCCGCTCCACCTGTCTCCCTCTCCCTCACTGTTATTCTCTTATGCTCGTTCTCTCTCTCTCTCTCTCTCTCTCTTCTAACATACCTGTCTATCTCTCTCTTCTGCTCTCTATGTTCGCCTCTCCTCTCACTTTTATTCTCACTTTTCTGCCGTCTCTCTGTCTGCGCATCTCTTTCAGGCTCCGCCCATTTGCTCTTTCCTTTTCACCCTTCTCTCTCGCTTATCTCTCGCTCCATTTGTAACTCTCCGTCTCACTCCATCTCTCACACGTCTTTAAGATGTACCTGCTGATGTTCTCTCACTCCTCCGCTGATGTTCTCCACAGCAACGTGCAACAAGTTCACACACAACACCTGTACACACACACACACACACACACCAATCAGGAACGTTTTCAGTCTCGGAGAACACACTGACGGTGTGTGTGGGACTCACGGGAAACCTGGTGAACAGGTCACAGAACATGGCTCCGGTCAGGGGGCTTTTCCTCTTGGTCATGAAGCAGCTGAGAGCCCCTCTGAAGCAGGACGACACCCTCTCCACGTCCACTTTACCCATAAACCCGCACACCTCCGTCTAGTGCAGGTACATTACAATTACAAAAAAATAATACACATTTTTTTCAACTATTTCTTTTTTTATTCTAAGGTTCTGAGGCTTCGGTCATGGACCAATCAGACGCGAGTCCAATGACGACAACAGTGATTTAGTCGATCAAACCCAGAATTTGTCAAAACTACCAGGAACGTGAACTTTTTCAAATATTAGTTGGGGGCGGCACTTCCTCTGATTGGCCGGTGAGAATGTGACTGGCAGCTGCTTGACCAGGAAGTGTGGGAGGAGTTCAGTGAGCGTACGCCGCATCATTGACCGTTATTTAAATATTAATATGCAGTAAACTGTAATTGAAGTGTTATTTTTGCACAATATTGCTACACTTTTGTGGCGGCAGATACTTCAGAATAATTTGTATAACAATTTTTGGTTCTACACATTAAAATCCTGTATTATGAAACTGTGTATATGCAGAGGTCCTGATAGGCGCATTACACCTAATTATTGTTGTTATTTTTATTATTAATAATGAAAATGAGGACAAAATCGTCAACTCCTGGCTGCCAATCACATTCTCACCAGCCAATCAGAGTAAGGACCGCCCCCACGTGAAGCTAGTGCCAGAAATCCGGGCGATAAGAAATGAAACAAACAAAAAAAGCAGATAAAAGTGGAAAACGTGAAGACTGCAAGCGAAAAAAAACAAACAAACAAAACAAAAGTGTGAAGCATTTTCGTTCGTTTGGTAGAAATTTACATTTGATATTTTTCGGCAATAATCAGATTCCATAGTTTCCAGCACTAGTCAAGTTCTAGAAGAAATACACGTTTTGTTTAAATCACGAGCCCATCTAATAACCACAAATGAAAGAGTGAGTGTGTGTCTCACCTCAGACTGCTGTGCCGGTTCCTTCACGACGCCGCGCAGAACTTTCACCACGTACAGAGCGGCACTGAGCAGACAAACAGCAGCACGTCAGACTCACAGCAACAACCCTGAGGAAACTCCCACAAGCCCTCACCTGAAGTAATACAGCGCCACCGAGGAGTCCGACAGCTTCTGCGCCCGGCCAATCAGGCGCTCCAGCATCTCGTGAAGCTCCGCCTCCCTGCCCTCTATCTCCCGGCAGTAATACTTCCCACGGCAGAGCTGGTTCCTGCCAATCAGAGAGCAGCGTGAGCCAATCAGAGGCCGGAGCGGATTGGTGGGTAACCAATCGTCCTCTTTTAACCGGACTTGTCCTCTTTTTACCCCGTGTCCGGGGCGTCCGGACGGGTTTTATAAATTCACAAAAACGTCCGGGTTGTACTCTTCTTAAAAGAACCATGACACGTTCGCCTACCGAGCTTTAAATTATTTGAGAACGTGGAGACTTTAACGTAACGTTATATTGGATAATAACAACAACACGCATTGTTATTTTGTCTCGTTTTGAAATGATACCAGACGGCTATTGTCCGGTATTTTATTTTTTATATATATATATATATATATATATATATATTTTTTTTTTTTTTTTTTTGTAAAGCAGCATCTCATGCGAATCCTCACGCACTTTTTATGAAGACTTCCTTTTCAACTTTTGATTTGGTAATACCTGTATGTCATCGTTAGTTTGATTTGGTCTTTTTAACTGTCTGTGAGGAGGGCGGGGCTTAGAGATAAGAGAGAGAGAGACAATTCAAATGGCTGATTACGTGTCTTAATGTTTCAGAGCTTTTTTCGTTAGGTCAGCCACATAAATATTAATTTAATACCTGAAACGTTATAGTTAATTATTAATAAACAACATAATGCCCATGTAACAAAAATTAGCTAATACATTTGCAACTTTCTATATTATTAAATTATCTGTCATATAAAAACTTCTCACTACTATTGCCCTTCTAATAATTCGATTAATTGTTAATATGAAATGGTGTTCTACAAATCAGCTCTTCTGTTATAAAATCCAGCTTCAACAATATATAGAATAATAACTGTAATATCTATCTACGGTTATTATTATATATATTGCTGAAGCTGGATTTTACAAACAGAAGAGATATTAGATAGATATTACGGTTATTATTATATATATTGCTGAAGCTGGATTTTATAACAGAAGAGATATTAGATAGATATTACGGTTATTATTATATATATTGCTGAAGCTGGATTTTATAACAGAAGAGATATTAGATAGATATTACGGTTATTATTATATATATTGCTAAAGCTGGATTTTATAACAGAAGAGATATTAGATAGATATTACGGTTATTATTATATATATTGCTAAAGCTGGATTTTATAACAGAAGAGATATTAGATAGATATTACGGTTATTATTATATATATTGCTGAAGCTGGATTTTATAACAGAAGAGATATTACGAGATATAGATAGATATTACGGTTATTATTATATATATTGCTAAAGCTGGATTTTATAACAGAAGAGATATTAGATAGATATTACGGTTATTATTATATATATTGCTGAAGCTGGATTTTATAACAGAAGAGATATTAGATAGATATTACGGTTATTATTATATATATTGCTGAAGCTGGATTTTATAACAGAAGAGATATTAGATAGATATTACGGTTTTATTATTATATATTGCTGAAGCTGGATTTTATAACAGAAGAGATATTACGAGATATTAGATAGATATTACGGTTATTATTATATATATTGCTAAAGCTGGATTTTATAACAGAAGAGATATTAGATAGATATTACGGTTATTATTATATATATTGCTGAAGCTGGATTTTATAACAGAAGAGATATTACGAGATATTAGATAGATATTATGGTTATTATTATATATATTGCTAAAGCTGGATTTTATAACAGAAGAGATATTAGATAGATATTACGGTTATTATTATATATATTGCTAAAGCTGGATTTTATAACAGAAGAGATATTAGATAGATATTACGGTTGTTATTATTATATATATTGCTGAAGATGGATTTTATAACAGAAGAGCCGATTTGTAGAACACCATTTCATATTAATAATTAATCAAATTATTTGTTTTTTCGTTATTTTTTTTGTTATTTGTCCAGGACTGCTGTTTTGTTATGGATATACGATATACAAATTGCCTTTTTTTTTTTTTTTTTTTTT
>CM051493.1:11345473-11356682 GCA_028031935.1 Paedocypris micromegethes
TTTTTTTTTTTTTTTTTTTTAAATCACAGAAGTTAGTTTTGCACCACTGAAGCATATGACCTCCGAGAAGCCTGTCTGGATTAGTCTCGAGGCCGCGCTGGTTCTCCTCTCTTTTTGGAAATCGAAACATGGTGAGCCTAGGATCGGGCACCTGAAGATGCTGGCGACTCGACCCAGGAAGTCCTGCTCCTGCTTGCTGATCTCCGAGGTCATCTCGCTCTCGATCACGGCCAGCAGCGGCTCCACCATCAGCAGAACCAGGACGCTGCCCGGGCTTTTGTTCAGGAACATCTCCACCATGTCCAGCACCTGAGCACCACAGGGTCAGAGCGGCCACACACACGCACGCGCACACGCACACACGCACTTTAATCTTGAAGTCCCGCACGAGAACTTTCTCCTGTTTGATCCGGTCCTTCTCTTCCTTCCTGGCCTTCATCTTGTTCTTCTGCTCCAGGAAGAGAGCAGCCAGACTCCCGTCCAGCTTCATCATGGCGGCGTCGTCCAGCTCCTCTTCATCACTGCCGTCCTCTTCCGTGGCCTGAGCAGCAGCAGATGGAGACGCGTGAAGGCGGTGCTCTCCTGACGGGGAGGAGATCTTCCTACCAGAGCGTTCTGACCCTGCAGGACCTTCATCAGCTCCAGACGGAAACTCTGATCCACCTCTTTGTCGTCGTTCGTGGCTTCATCTTCCTCATCGTCGTCATCCGAGGAGGAGTCGTCAGAACCTTCTTTATCCTTCATTTCAAGAACATCAGATCATGACTAGTTCCCTCACGGTCGGGACTCAACACCTTCCCACCTCCTGGTCTTCATCATCCTCATCTTCCTCCTCCTGCATTTTCTCTCGTTTCGTTGTCTCCTCATCAGTCACCATGACGCCGCTCTCATCTTCATCCTTACTGGGGTCCAGAACCTTCCAATGAAAAATACAAATAGGAGTAAAACGTGTGATATTTTCTTGCTAAAGGTTGAAAGGAGCAAAACAACATTGTGTATTTGTGGCTAGTTTAATAAAATAATTTTTATTTTCCATTTTTATAAAAATTATAAATTATATAAATTATAAACATTTCCATTCCAGGGTTCCTACACTTTCTGAAGGATACAATCCAAACACTTTCAAGGTCCATGTTCAAGTTTTTCCAGCACCATGAAGTTGTGGTGAAATTTATATTTAAAGCAATTAAAGCATATTGAAACATATAGGATAAGTTTTCTCTAAATGTAAAGTTCAATAAAACATCACATTTTAGCAGTTACAAAGTTTACACGTTCTACAGAAAGCTGTAGTAGAACTGCTGTAAAATTTCCTTTGTTCATAGTATAAACGAGGGCATCAAATCAGGTCCATTTAAAAAAAAAAAAAAAAAAGATGTCAGACATTTTAAAACAAAAATCACTGACTTTTTAGATTTTTGAAATAAAAAGAAAATCTTAAAATGAAATTTTGCGTCGACCAGTCCGTGACAACAATAAGTTTGGAGACCACTGCGTTAACGTATTAACTTTGATAATACAGAGGACCACGTCGGTCACTGCAGAATCTGAACACATCTCAAGTCGATTAAAGTTTAGTATCAACATGGCGTCGAAGTCTCGTACGATTGTTATCACTTGTGAAACGAATCTGTGTTTTAACTTCGCCTCCATTCGGGTCCGAAATTTCCCCGGACTGCACTGTGTAATAAAACGTTCTGAATTAAAAAACAAAGCATGTTCAAGGCCTTGACTTCAACTCTTAAACCACAAAATGATTTCTTTGTGCTTTTCGCTCCAAAAGAGCTGTAGCGAATCGTGAAAGGAAAGTGGCGGGCGAGGCCATTGATTGGCATCTAGCTCCGCCCCTATGCTAATGTGGAGGCGTCTCACGTTGAGGATGGCCTGGAGCGCCCCTTCAGTCAGGTGAGGGCAGATGCGGCCGAACACGGTCTTGCAGACAATCCGTACGAGTCGACTGGGCTGAGACAGAAGAGACAGCAGGATCTCCACCACCACCTCCACCCAGTGCGGCTCCTCCTCGCCTTCTGAAACCACACCTTCCTTTAAGCGTGTCACACACACACACACACACACACACACACACACACTGCAGGAGTGCCACTGACTTCCTGTCTTCTTCTTGGGTTTCTTGGCCTGGGCTTCCTCCATGCAGGAGCGCACGTCCCTCAACAGCTCCACACTTTCCTTTGGGACCTGAAGCCGAAAATATCAGTCGATGTGGACGTTCCTCGGCAGAACTATGGGATTGTATCATCTTGTGCTTATTGAAGTCATTACTATGGAATAAACTCTGTGCAGTGCTGACGTCTTTTCCAAATTGAGCTCGATGAAATGGTTAAACTGAACAAAGACTTATACGGTAAAAAGCATGTCACTTCCTGTGTTTTTCATCTGTGTGATTTTTCAACATTTAATTATTAATCATTTACGAGTCAAACGTCATTTGGAATTCCCTGGGAATTGAACCCACAACCTTGATGTGGTGAACAAGAGCTCAAGAAATGGAACTTCAAGAAGATTAAATTAAAATACTTTTTCACTGTAATTTAACAAATTACTTTGAATTTTAGGGACTTTAATTACAGTAACTTACAAAGTACTTGCGCTACATTGTAAAATAACTAATTTATTAGAGAATGATTTATAGAATGTAATAAAGATGACTCAGAAAGCTAAAAGGCTCAACTATTTCATGTTTTACTGGTATGTTTGTAAATGATTTATTCTTTGAAGGTTTATTGGAATTTTAAGAAGTGTTTAGTTAAGTTACTTGTCCAGTAACTTACTTTTAAGTTACTTTTCACACACAGTGATTATAAAAGTACTTAATTACAAAACGGTTGAGTAATTTGTTACTTTTATAAAGTAACTAACCCGACAATCGTTAAATCAGTCTAATAAGGTTGAACCTCGAAAAAAATGTTCCTCGAAATTGCAGTAATGAGAAGAATAACGTGATGATGCAGAACCTTGAACATCTGGATCCCGACCAGCAGGAACAGGTGCTGGAAGGCCAAGTGCTCGGGCGAGGAAGACTTCTTGATCTTCTTCCTCATGGCCTCCACGGACTCCAGCATGCTGCACAGACACGTGTCCCTCGTCACTCACCGTGAAGCGGAAGGAGCCAGAGGAGGAACAGAAGGGCAAAGTGAACCTGTCCCAGGCCTGTCTCTGCTCCTCGCTGAAGCTCTGGACCATACGCACACACTTGTGCTGGCTGAGCAGCTCGGAGGAGAACTGCACCACACTGTAGATCCACAGACTCCCGTCCGCTCGAAGGCCCTGAGCCCTGCGCAGATCAGACGAGTCGCCCAGCACCGGCATAGAGCTCAGACTCTGCAGCACACTGGAGGAAACACAGAGCAAACCTCAGGAGAAGATGACGATGATAGAGAAGAAACTCACTTCATTTGCATGGAAACAAAGAGAGAGAGAGTGGTAAAGAGAGAAAGAAAGGTAAAGACAGCAAGAGGGAGAGAAAGAGAGTGTTAATGAGATGAGTGAAGAGAAGAGGGGTAAAGAGAGAGAGAGAGAGAGAGAGAGTGAGTGTGTTAAAAAGAGAGAGAGAAGTAAAGAGAGAGAGAGAGTGAGTGTGTTAAAAAGAGAGAGAGAAGTAAAGTGAGAGAAGAGAGGGGTAAAGAGAGAGAGAGTGAGTGTGTTAAAAAGAGAGAGAGTGGTAAAGAGAGAAAGCAAGGTAAATAGAGAGAAGAGAGGGGTAAAGACGGGGGATGGGTTTAAAGAGACAGAGAGACCAAGAGGTAAAAAGAGAGGGAGTGCGCAAAAGAGTAAAGAGAGAGTGGTAAAGAGAGAAAGAAAGGTAAAGAAAGCGAGAGAGAGAAAGAGAGTGTTAATGAGATGAGTAAAGAAAAGAGGGGTAAAGAGAGAGAGAGAGAGCGAGAGTTAGAGAGAGTAAGAGAGGTAAAGAGATGGAGAGAAAGTTAAAGAGGTAAAGAGAGAAAGAGTGGCAAGGAGAAAGAAGATAGGTAAAGAGAGAGATGGGTAAGCAGAAGAAAGAGGTATAGAAAGAGAAGAGAAAAGAGAGTGGTAATGAGACAGTAAAGAAAGAGGGGTGGTAGAGAGAAAGAGAAAGGTACAAAAAAGAGATGGGTAAAGACAGGTCAAGAAAGAGAGGTGGTAGATAGATAGAGAGAGAGGGACAGAGAGATAGAGATGAAGAGAGAAAAATAGGGGTAAAGCGAGAGATGAGTAAAGGGAGAAAGAGTGGTAAAAAGAGAGAGAGAGAGAAGAGAGGGATAAAGAGATAGGTAAAGAAAGAGAGGTAGACAGGAAGGAAAACCGAAAGACCAAAAAGAAGATCAAAAGAGAGAATCAAAAAAAAAAAAGAAAAACAGAGGAAGACGAGAGAAAGAGGCCGTTTGAAACGACATGTGACCATGAATTAGTAATGAGGGGGAGGGACCTGAAGAAGGCGGAGCTGGCGGAGGCGCGCGTCTGTGGATCCAGCGGTTGTGACAGCGTGGCGAGGGATTCTGGGACGTCGGGCGTTGGTTTCTTCACGGTGAAGAAGGCGTGAAAGAACAGGAACCTGCTCAAGCTCAGCACCAGATCCTCGTCCTTCTTCATCTGATGGTTCTCGCCGATGAAGGCCAGTCGAGAAACCAGCCACTTGCGAAAGCGAAGCGCGGCAGCGGGCGACCTGCCACGATACGGATTGTGAAATAGCGTCACACGTTCATGAATTTAATTTTGATACATGTATATAAACACTTTAATACAGTATAACACGTTTGTTTCGTTACAAGCTTTAATGACGACACGTAGACATTGCTAATCAAACGTAGAAAGCGTCGTAACAGGCTGAACTAATAGATCACACCTGCCAGCTGCTCTGACGTCTGTGTACTGTGTCTTTAAGAGCGACACTAAGAAAGAGAAATGCTTTTAAATGCCTATTTAAATTATTTTTTCATGAAAGTTGTTTGTAAACGTTTAATTCACGCGACGTTTGGATTCAGTCTCTCTCTCTGCCTCTCTCCCTCTTTCTTTCTCCGTCTCTCTCTCTCTGTCTGTCTCTCCCTCGCTTTCTTTCCTTCTCGCTCCTCCCTCTCTTTCCATCTCTCCTTCTCTCTTTATCTTTCTCTTTCTTTATCTTTCTCTCTCCCCCTCGGTTTCTTTCAGTCTCTCTCTCCCCTCCCTCTCTTTATTTCTTTATCTCCCTCTTTCTTTCTCTGTCTCTCCCTCTCTCTTTATCTTTCTTTCTTTCTCCGTCTCTCTCTCACTCTCTCTGTCTCTCCCTCTCTTTCCGTCTCTCTCCACCCTCTCTTTCTTTCTCTCCCTCTCTCTTTATCTTTCTTTCTCCATCTCTCTCTCTGTGTGTCTGTTAAAAAGGGCTCTTTCTTTTCTGTCTCTCCATCTCATTTTTTCTTCCTCCCCTCCTCTCCATATCTCTCCGTCTCTCTTTCTCTCCATCTCTATTTCTTTTCTTTCTCTCTCTCTTTCTTAATCTTGCTCTCACTTGTTCTCTCTCTCCGATCTCTGCCTCTCTTTTCTGTCTCTCCCTCTCTCACTCTTTCTCTGCCTTTCCCTCTCTCCCTCCCTCTCTCTCTCTCTCTCTCTCTCCATGGCAGATGTGTATCCAGGTTCCCCCCTGCATCAAAAATATTTAAATAAAGTTACAATACAGATGTTGTGTACAGATAATGTAATTAAGGTCTATTACAATGTAACGCCCCCCCCCCCCCAATGTATCACGCCAATATCGTCTGGACACTAGAAAATATGGCGATGTTAATTACTCATAGAAAGAATGGACATTTTTCTTTTTAAAGACTTTCTCACATAGCGTCTTTGCGTTGGTCTCGAACTAAGAAAGCGCCATTTAATAATAATAATAATAATAATAATAAGAGTATTTGTAGGGCGCTTTTCACAGTTTTAACCGTCTCAAAGCGCAATTCAACATAATATAAAGCGCACTTAAATAAACTTTAATTTAAACTTTATTTCCCCTCATATGCCCCGCCCTCATAAGCCCCGCCCCTCTGAGAGCTTGTCTCACTCGTCTGCCGCCTCCTTCTGCCTGCGTGTGCTGAAGTCCAGGAAGTGCTGGAGCGGCGGCTGACAGAAGGCGTCACGCAGCCACCGCACGTACTGCTGCAGCGCCGCCGGCACCAGCAGCTCCAGAGGTTTCCAGCTGCTGGGCACCACCGGGCAGCCCTGGTTGGTCAGGCGGGTGAAGGCCAACACCACGGCCAGCTGTCGCTCCGCCTCCGGGCAGCCCTGCAGGAAGTCTGCCACCGCTCGCTCCATCTCAGGGGCAAACTTAAAGCGCTCGGGCAGCTGCAGGGAGAGAGAAAGCGGCAAGCAGTGGTCATTACAGCGAGGAAATATTATCGTCTTCGTCAACCACACTTTATTTCTGACGAGAACTACCGTATTTTCTGGACCACAAGCCGCACCTGTATATAATCCGCATACGCTCTATTTAAAAAGAAAATTATTAAAAAACACAAGCAAGCCGCATCTACTCTATTAAAAAAAAGTTCTGCAAGACACAGATATGTATGTTTTTGGATTAGATATCTACTACAGGACCAGAACGATTTTGTATGGTAAATGTACATTTGAAGTATACTGTACATTAACAACTTAAAACTAGCATCGTACGAACTTCTTCGTGTGGGTTCCATGATGAAGGCGTGAGGACTTGAAAAGAAGAGTTTGACAGACCGACTTATATCTGCTAAAGAGGAAGTAGCGTATTCTTCTTTGCATTAATTTTGTCTTCTTTTTATTTTGTGACTTTGATTCTCATTCCGGTTTAGAGAACAAAATCTGCAGAATAGTGTCTGCAGAACCTTCGTATAAGCCGCATGGTTCAAAACTTATGAAAAAAAGTAGCGGCTTATAGTCCAGAAAACACGGTACATGAAAACTCCCGCTCAGGGACGAAAACTAGAACAATTAATTGACACTTTTGTCAATTTTTTGTCCACCTTAGAAAAACTCTCTGTAGCCGCGTGTGAAGCAACAATCACCAGCAGAAACACAACACACCTGAAGCGCCATCTGCTGATCACACTTCTTCACCGTGCAACAATTTGTTACTTATCAACGTGACGCAATTATAATGTATTGTTCTTTACTGCATTTAACTTCCTCTTTGTTGCCGTTTCATTTATGAGAATACATTTATTTGGATTGAAAAGTTCACAAAATAAGTTCCAGAAAAATATAAGTTTCTCCCATTAAAAATAATACATTTGTATATACTTTATATGTTCATAGTTAACAACGTATTCAGGTTTCTTAGACATAGAGAACATTTATATTCTAAACATTTAGAATATATAGCTCTTATATTTTTTGTTGACTAAATCTACACTGTAATTTAGTCGACTAAAATGTTGAGGTATTTAGTCGACTAAAAATGAATATGACTAATTAAACTAATTAAAATTAAATAAAAAATCTTTGTCAAAAAGAACACTGCAGTGAACACCCAGACACGTGTGTGTGTGTGTGTGTGTGTGTGTGTGTGTGTGTGTGTGTGTGACAGACCTGCGCAGACAGCACGTGTTCTCCGTAAAGTTTCATCACGTCTCCAGACAAAACCATCTCCAGCTGAGACACAGAGAGCAGCGGCAGAGACGCACCCAGCAGCCGGAAACTCAGGAAACTGAGAGAGAGAGAGAGAGAGAGAGAGAGGAGAAAGTGAGAAAAGAGTGTAAGAGAGAGACACAAAAAAAAAAGACAGAGAGCAAAAGAGAGTGAGAGAAAGAAAAAAAACAGAGACAAGAGAAACAAAGCAAATTGAAAAAAAAAAATACCAAAAGAGAGAGAGAGAGGAGCGTGAAAAACAAAAAAAGAGAGAGTAAAAAAGGTAAAAGAGTGGCAAAAATGAGTGCAAGAGAATGAGACCGAAACAGAAGAGGGAGAGAAAGAGCAGGAGAGACAAAAAGACAGAAAGGAACAAAGAGAGCAGGTGAGGAAAAAAAATAGGGAGTGAAAACAGTGGGACAGAAAAACAAAGTAAAAGAGAGCAAGTGAGACAAAAAGAGAGAAAGAGAATGAAAGAAAACAAGATATAATTAAAAGAGACAGAGAGAGGAGAGTGATAAAGAGGGAGACAGAGTGAAAGAAGAGAAGAAAAAACTGTAACGTGCCAGAGATTGAGACCATTACAGAAGAGGGAGAGAAAGAACACGTATGGGAGAAAAGAGAGAGAGAGTGAGAAAGAGAAAAACCAGAGAGAACAAATGAGAGAAACAAAGAAAATGAAAGGGTAAGAGAACAAGAGAGAGACGGTGAGAGAAAGAGAGAGAGAGACAGAAAAAGAGTAGAGGAAAAAAGAGACAGTAACCGTACAAGAAAATGAGACAATAAGAGAAAGAAAAGAGCAAAAGAGACACAAAGACAGTAACGAAAAAAAAGAAAATGAAAGACAGTAGCAGAGGGAGAGAGAAAAGAAGAGAGAGTGACAATAACCGATAGAAGAAGAGAGAGAATGAGCCAGAAACTGAGTGCGAAAAGAGGTGTGTGTGTGTGTGTGTGTGTGTGTGTGAGTCAGTCTATGTAAGTGTGTGAGAGAGAGTATGTGTGATGAGTGAGTGAGTGTGGTGTGTGGTTGTGTATGTGAGTCAGTGAGAGAGAGTATGTGTGCGAGACGGTATGTGTGAGTGAGTGTGTGTGAGTCTGTGATGTGAGTGTAGTGTGTGGTGAGTGTGTGAGTGTGTGTGTGATGTGAGAGTGAGTGTGTGTGTGAGTGTGTGTGTGTGAGTGGAGTGTGTGTGTGTGAGTGAGTGTGTGTGTGAGTGTGGTGTGTGTGAGTGAGTGAGTGAGAGTGTATGTGGTGAGTGTGTGTGATGTGTTGTGTGAGTGAGTGAGTGAGTGTGTGTGTGTGGGGGTGTGTGTGTGTGTGTGTGTGTGTCTCACTGTGAGGGTCCGGGCAGGTCAGACATCAGGCCTTGGATCACCACGTGGTTCCAGAAGGTGTTGAAGGTTTCTTCTCTCAGCGACGCCTGCAGCAGCTCCAGCGCCACTGACGGCAACACACACTCCTTCTTCACCGAGCGCGCCGCCGTCTTCAGCACACACACCAGCCTGAACACACACACACACAGTCAGGTGGCGTCTGTCTATCTGCTGTGTGTGTGTGTGTGTTTTGTGTCTGATGCATCTGTCCATCAGTTCAAAGGCTTTTTCACGATAATAAAGATTTTCACGATAATAAAATAGAAACTTTGATACGATAAATATTAACACTCGATACCACAGGGAAAAACTGTAACAATGTCAGAGCCTTTTTATTTTTTAAAGACTTAAAATATAAAAATGTGTCTGAATGAGGCGAAATGAGAATGAAGTGCACAATTAAATAAAACCGCATTCCTTTTTAAAAATTTGAGTAATTTTTAAAAAATAAATACTCAACGTAAAAGCTTTTTAAAAGATTAAATGAAAACAAACCGAGTTTGGCTGGAGCTCTAAAAATATGACAATAATGATTTAATTTGCTTTTCAAAAAAAAAAAAAAAAAAAAAAAAAAAAAAAAAGCTGGTTGTGTGGCAGATTGTTGGTCCTCAGATGCCTGATTTTTGTACGTTTTTATTGTGAGATCAAGTCTTATGAAATTAATAATCTTACTTCTCACACATGTATTAATCTCCTGCTGGTATATTGTGTTAGGGATCTACTTAAAACATCTAATGAACCAGAGTAGAACAGCAGTATTTATATGAACTGATTTTGATTTGGGATTTGATCGTTTGTGCGGTTTAGTATCAGCACTTTATTACTATTATTCTTTATATATTCTTGTACTTCATTTATGCTATTATTCTTCCCGCTCATAATTTCCAGACAAAACTTCTTCGTTAGCGCTTTTTCGTGTTTAAACCGCTCACGAAGACTCTGACTTGCCGACAATTATCACATGCGTGAAGCGAAAAGACCCAGACGTGCGGATAGTATCGATACTTTTGGAAAAATGAAAAGTCATCCACTTAAACTTGAACTTGTTTTACAACTTATTTTACCCCACGTTAAGCGATCACTGAACTCCTCCCCCACAACACGCCTACTGAATATTAAAAGAAGTTAACGTCCTGACAACGTTGAGCATTATCCAATAGAAACATGGTGTAGTCCCGAGCACGCCTGTGATTGGCTCCAGCGCCCGCAACCAGGAAATGAACGGATCGAAATACAGGAGAACGTTTTATGTTTGTAAAGACGAAAAAAAAAAAAAAAAAGCAATGCAAAATATAAATGTTTGTTTTGGTTTATAAAAAAAATGTAAATATTTTGGTTGTTTATTTACGTAAAAGCTGAATATTTCATGGCACACTTTAACATTGTGAGTTGAGCGTTGCATTTCTTAAAGGTAGATCAGTCAGGTCGCTAACATTGGCCCAAATGCTGTTCTGCGAGCTGATTGGGCAATCAAGCTGTCAGTCTCGAACCAGGTGTTTAACTGGGCATTCCACAATCTGTGGATGGAGGGAGTAAGTCCGGTGCTGTTCCTGGGATTTGTGCAAGTTGGATTGAACTTTCTCAAAGGACATGTTTTAAGAGATCACTTTTTGAGAGCCTTGTACAATCATCAGCTTTGAGACACTGCTGGTAGGGAAGCTTCGACATTGTTTGCGGGATATGGATTGTTTTCCTGTGTTTTCAAAGAAATGTGAGAGGTAATGCTTGCTTTGAATGATCTGTTTGTTGTAAAAAGTACTGTTGGTTTATTGTAATTGTTGCACTTTCCATTGTTTACTTGTCTTTAAATGAGCTTATTTTGATTTTGTGATGATTTTGTATAGGTTAATAAGCCAAGCGTTGAATCAATCTTCAATAAACCCCAACTGGCGAAGACGACGCTTTGAGTCATTTCATCAGAAAACTTAAAGTTGATCAGCCGCTTTTCAAGTCACTATATATTTCTGAAGCTTTGTCTGCGCGACATAATCAGCCGCCAGAAGAGCGGAATATGACCCGCGAGTCACAGGTTCCCCACCCCTCAGCTAGAAGGTGACGGACACTGACTTGGGCACGTTGTCCTTGGTGATGATGGTGGCGCTGCCCAGTAGCTTCTTCAGCCTCTTGGGCTTGAGGACGGAGGGGAACTTGTGCATGGCCACCAGGAGGAGCTCCAGCTGGTCAGGGCTGCTGAGGGCAGAGGTCAGGTCGGCCTGCAGGGTCTTCAGCAGCAGCTCCTCAAACACCTCCGCCTGCGTCTACACACACACAC
>CM051493.1:11370210-11393170 GCA_028031935.1 Paedocypris micromegethes
AGAGAGAGAGAGAGAAAGGATGAGACATACTGAGAGACACAGAGACAGAGGAAGAGACAGATAAAGAGACAGATAGAGAGAGTGAGCGAAAGGAAGAAACATACTGAGAGACACAAAGACAGATAAAGAGAGAGGAAGAGACATACTGAGAGAGAGAGAGGAAGAGACAGATAAAGTGAGAGAGACAGAGAGAGAGGGGAAGAGACAGATAAAGTGAGAGAGATACTGCGTGAGGAGTGTAAAGCGAGTGGATCAGTGGGTGGGCGTGGCCTGCTGTTCAAACGTCACTATCTTATCAGTCTTCCAGCTCTTTTCCTCTCAGAAGCGTGTGTGGAAGCTCACACCATCAGTCCAGCTCCAGCACCGTTATTCTCCCTTTATTACACAATAAACCCAAAGGTCAGGAGGTCGCGCGCTCGGGTCACACATTCCTGCGCGCTAACACGCTGTGAAAGTGCCGCACGCTCCGGGTCGCCGCCCCCTGGCCTTCTGACCCGCCCAGTATCCGTGGGCGTGGCCCAGGCGCGGCCTCTGCTTCTCAGTTTTCAGGCCTGGTGTAATATAAGGAAGATTTAGAGGACTTCTTGTCCTCTGTGATCTGGGCTTTATCTTTATTGGTCTATCTCGGGAGGCGGAGCAACAGGAACCGCGTAAACGGATAAACGACAGACGTGACGATGGACAGACACCGGGATAGACTGATAGAAAGATTCATGTAGGATCAAATATTAATGGACGAAGAGACAAGACTGATAGGAAAAAAAAAGTTGAGATTCTCAAATGTTCTATCGAACAAAAACAACAAGAAATAGTCGACGATAGCCAGAGGTGTAGCAAAAAAGTAGCAAAGTATCAACTTTCAAAAGTACTTAAGTATTTTACTCATACTGAATTTGGGCATACAAATTATTATTTTTTTTTTATTAAAATTATTTCTTGAGAACCATTTAACTCAGAAACAAAATTGAACACTCCATTGTGATGTCTCGACCAATGATATTTGAGCTTTGACTAGATCTGAATAATCAGTTTATAAACCTTCAAAATACTGCACAGTAATTGAAACTAATTACACACTAGGTGGCGTTGCATCACTAATAATTATAGTCAAAAAGTAACAGACTTGGTAGCAAAACAACAAATCAATAGAAAAACTGGTGACAATATTTTATTCTGTCGGTGTGTGTGTGTGTGTGTGTGTGTGTTACACACAAACTTAAATCAACAAAGAAAAAAAAAAAACCGAAAGGTCACGACTGCATTTATTCCTCCTCCTTTCCTCTTCCTCATCATTTCAGCAGTACAGATCGAGTGTCAAACAAACAGAGGATTGACCCGCAACCCCTCTGTCATCACACACACACACACACACACACACACACACACACACTGAAGAGGAAACATGACGTGGAAATGCAGCGGTTTTCCTAAAAGCACCGAGATGAAAAACGAAAACCTTTCACCAGTGTCTCCTTGAGTTTTCAAACCTGAATGTGTCCTTCACAGTTGTGTGTGTGTGTGTGTGTGTGTGTGTGTGTGTGTGTGTGTGTATTCGTATATGGAGGAAACGAGCAGATCAGGATGTAATTGGCAGATGTGAATTTACATTTTTTTTAGTTAATAGAATAATAATGACTAGCTATTGTAATCAAATATCAACATCTCTATGCTACTTACACTATATATACAGTAGACACGCCTCTCTGTGTATATAGTGTGTGTTTGTATATTTGCATATGTTACCAGCAAAGTGTGAAACGCATCAGAAGTCAAACCTTTGAGAACCAGCGCAATTGCGGCAGAACAATTTAGAAAAAAAAAACATATAGAATTTGTAGACGTTTTGTCATTAAAACTCAAAACACCAGGCAACCTTTCATAATAAGAGTCTCATAATATGTCTATCCATATTTCTAATATAATTGTAATATAAATTCTAATATAAATGTGAAGATTATTCAAATTTGTGAAGTTCACCAACAGTTAAAAAATAATAATACAATTTTTCTCCGAAGTTGTCGATTGAATTTTTTTGCATCATTAGTGTGCAGTCACAGCATCTTCTTCCAAAAGAACTAAAGTTAATAATTCAGACTAATAAGTGTTATAAGTGATATAAAAGTCCTTTACAGAGAATAATTGAACTTTTCACAATATGCAAATTTTTTTAATGTACTGATAAATATTTTGATGTCAAATATTTTAGATTCACTGCACACAGCTGAAAGTAGTTCAAGCCTTTTATCGTTTAAAAATAGATGATAATAAAATTAGCATATCTCATCCGACCAATAAAAGAACATTTTTATAATACCAAAAAAAGTCAACCTACAAATAAATATGTTCAGTTATTTTTTTAAAAGGACCAGTAGAATAGAAGTGTGAGTCACATGACAGGTTGGGCATCACTGACGTCCAAGACCTGCGTTTCACAAATTACTGGTAACACACGTGAACTTAGTGCGTGTGTGTATTTGTATTTAGATGTGCATATTTATTAATAATGTTTATTAATATTTATATAATAAAAATAAAGACAATTACAGTAAAAAAAAAGCCGGTATGTGCAGCATTTCACAGCTTTCGCACCGTGTGTGTGTGTGTGTGTGTGTGTGTGTGTGTGTGTGGAGCACCTTTAAAAACCTGGAAATCCTTAAATCTATAAACAAGCCGCTCATCCTGAAGAGGGCGAGGTTTGGCTGGAGACAGAAGCGGGTCCGAGATGAAGAGGCCTGACGGAGCAGGTGACGCAGCAGCGCTTGACCACTGACCGCAGGCCACAGCGACCCAGCAGCTGCAGCTTCTCACAGAAGCGTCCGGACATACTGTTCTTCCTGCAGAGTCCGCCTGCACACACACACACACACACACCGTGATTACATTCTTCTGATGATAATCTCATTAATCCTCCTTTTACGTTCGTTTCAGAGGAGCATCAATAATTTTCTCGGGTCAATTTTACCCCGGGGGACTTTTATTATGCATATAAGTGTAAGAAACCAAAAAGTTCCCCAAAACAGCGTTTTTTACTTTTAAGTATTTTCACTTATATATTTAAGTATTATATTATGTACTATAATTAGATACTATTATATTATAATTATAATATTATATAAAGCTATTATATGCTACTATATTTATATTTAATATAATGCTCCTGAGGTATTTTTTATATACTTAAATTATTATATATTTAAGTAATTTATACTTAAGTATTTATTTATTTTTTCTCAATTTGACCTGATCACAATAGCAGGGTTAATAATAATAATAAGAACGTTTAAATGACATTGTCAATAATCGTTTTGGTCAAGATTTGCCGAACAGGTGTGTCTTTCTGTTAGTGTGTTTGTGTGATGACTGTTGTGTTTTTGTGTTGACAAAGTTGTGTAAAGATGTGTGTTTGTAGCTTTGGTGTGCAAGTTGTTACTTGAGTGTGTGATGTTAAACTTATACGTAATTACATAATGTGTATATAAAATCGGGTATATACTGTGTGTGTTGATACTGCCGTGTGTGTGTGTGTGTGTGTGTGTAAGCTGATATGTAGCGGTGTGTGCTGATGCTGTTATTGTTGTTTTTTGCATGTTGATTTTGTCATTATATGTCGAAGTATTTGTGTGTGAGTGTGACGAGAGATGAAAAAGTGTGTGTTTGTCGAAGTACTTGTGTGTGTGTGTGTGTGTGATAAGTGATGACTCTGGCGTCTGGTACCTGCGTCACTCTGGCACTTCTCTGTGCTACAGGTCTCTGCGCTGCTGGGCTTGTTGTGTTTCATACACAGTGAATCTTCTTCCTCTCCAGATTCATCGTTTGTGCACTTCACCACTCGCACCCGGACGCCCCCGCCGCAGCTTTTGGAGCACTGCCAATCAATCAATCAATCAATCAATCAATCAATCAATCAATCAATCAATCAATCAATCAATCAAGGTAATATATCAATCAAATCAATCTATCTATCTATCTATCTATCTATCTATCTATCTATCTATCTATCTATCTATCTATCTATCTATCTATCTATCTATCTATCTATCTATCTATCTATCTATCAATAAATCAACAAATAAATCAGTCAGTCAGTTTACCAATAAACCAGCCAATCAATAAATCCATTAATCAGTCAAATAATCAACATTTAAATCAATCAAAAATCGAATTCAAAATCAGTCATTCAGTCAGTCAGTCAGTCAATCAATCAATCAATCAATCACTAGATTGATCAATTAATTTGTAAATCATTCAATTAAACAACAAACCCATCAATCAATCAATCAAAGAACCAATCACACAATTCAATCAATCACTCAATTCGATCACTCAATTCAATCGAGCAATCGGTCACCCAAATCAATCACTCACCCGACAAATCAAAAGTCAATCAAGCAAGCATCCAATCAAGAGTGAGAGTGTGTTACCGGGGTCCAGGGCAGGGTGGTCCAGCTGGAGCAGGGCAGAAGATGGCAGGACTCGGTGCTGTTGGGTCTCAGGCTGGTGTCGCAGCGCTGCTCCTCAGGACACCACACCCTCCTTTCCTTCAGGCCACGCCCACAGCTCCTAGAGCACTGTCCGAAAAAAAGCCCAATTTCAGTGTGGAAGTGTGTCTGCTGCTTGTGATTGGCTGTTGGCCAATTCAGGGGGTGTGTCCGGTCCTCAAGACCAGAGTTTGACCCAGAATTGATAAAGCACCATTGAGTTTATTCGTGCTTTTCATACATTATGATTTGACACGTTGCACGATTGTCCCAAATGTCCATCTTTTACGCGAAAGTATTACGTTTGGTGACATACAAGTGCTCGCCCAGCAGGAGTCAGCGATGAGCCCAAGAGATGAGACATGGAGCAGTTTGTGTTATTGTTATTTAATTGTTGTACATTGTTAAGTATTATATTGAGAGCAGAACACATCTTGTTAAACTGTTTACTTATGCAAATTTTGTTCAATTACTTTTGTTACATCCCTTAAGAAGCACAATTTACCTTTAGACTTTTTTGTTGGCCAGTTGTATTCTGTGCAAACATGTACATGACACATAAAAAAAAAAAACTAAAAGCTATTGGTTATATATTGTGTTTTATAATTCACTCCACTAAGGATAATATTTACAATACTATTTATATTTTGACAGGCGTCTCTCACATTGTCCCACAACAATATCAAAATAGTGTAGATTAATGTACAGCGCTTTATTAAAATATTTGTAATAATAATTGATTTTTGTGCGCTTTGAGACAGTTAAAACTGTGAATGCTCAGAACTTGAACATTATTTTATTTAGTTTACATTTCATTCATTTAACATATTTAATATTGACAGCAGCCAAGTTAGTAAAAAGTTCCCAGTTACTAACAGCAGCCAAGTTATTGACAGCAGACAAACTTGTAAAAAAAAAAATGTTGCAAAAAGTAACACTTACTTTCCCTGGTAATTAGTTATATATAATAGTTACTTTCCCTGGTAATTAGTTGCTTTTATAACAATGTAACTCAATTACTAACCCAGTAACTTTTTTTTTTCTTTAGAAGTAACTAGTACTTATATTATAAATGTATATAATCCATATATTTTATATAATCCATATAGATCCACAAATTCCACCGCTGTAAAGTTGTGTGTCTGTAATATATTGCACTATTGTACATTTTGAATAGATTTATTAATGCGTGTTACACTGGATAGGAAGTTGCTTTAATTTCACTGTACATTTATATGACTCACATTGTATATGTGCACTGTGACAATAAAGGCTATTCTATTCTATTCTCTTCTATTCTAGTAACTGTAACTAATGTCTTTTTTAAAGGGAGACGTGTCCAGACGCACCTGTGTCCAGGGCGAGTGTGTCCACTGCAGGCAGGGCGGAGTCTCGCAGGCCAGACTGGCGTGTGGTTGGTAGGGCAGCGTCTGGCAGTGAAAGGGTCGTAAAGGTCGTCTGCTCTGCACGTCTACGCACTGGACGTCCCGATGCTTCCGGCCACCAGCACAGCCACCGGGACACTGCCAGGACAGGAAGTGGAAACACGTGGCACCCCGACTTACCAGTGTCCTTTATAACGAAAAACCCCGGTAACGAAATGCGTCTTTGTGAAAATTTCGTCCCGAGTTGCGAAAAAAATTCTCATACGACACATTTTCTTACCGCAAACGAGATGAGACACGTAAAAAACTGTTGTTTTAATCTCCACGCACATCTACAATAGTTTATCAATTTGTAAATGATATTGGTCGGAGTTCACAAAATCATGGTACAAATTAGACGAATTACAATTACAAAATTCCCGCCTAACGAAAGCGCTCTCAGCACGGATTAATTTTGTAAGTCGGGTACAACTGGACAAATGCAGACTGGAATGTGTGATAAAGTTCAATTGGAGACAATCTTGGTAAAACGGTATCCCAAAAGTCTTTGATTGACCTGTTGCATTGACTATTTCCAGCTTGAATGAAAAGCATTTTTTTTTTCATTCGACCAAACCACGTGTTACTTCTGTAAAACACACTCTCTGATGTGTCTTTTGACTTATCATTTTTTTGATTGGTTATCAATTTTAAATTTTTATGTTGGTGTAAAACGTTTTGAAACAACTAAAGATGTTGCGAAAACCTGATTGGCTCTTAAAATGGAACAATATAACTTAATATATCATATCACTGTATCACTTGAGTCACTTTTTCAGTATTTTGTATTTTTTATCTTTTATTCATATTTTATCCTGCACATTTATCTTGCATTTTTCTCCCTTTATTGTATTTTTACCTTTTATATTTCAGTCATATTCTATCTTATCTCTTTTTTTTATTGTATTTAATTGCTTTTATCTCTTTTTATTGTATTTGTAGATTACATTTCACTTCACGTTGTTGCAAAATAACTGTGTATGTGACAAAAAATTTTGAATTTGAATTCTAGCAGAGCCTGCCAATCAGCATCAGGGGGAGGGGCTACTACACACTGCGCTGTGACTGACTGGGTATCCTTTCTGCTAGAATATGATCACAAGGCTCATTTCGTTTGGTTCATTTCTGCTCGTTTAGAATCAAACCTGCTGGTGTGTTACCTGTGTCCACTCGCCCACTTTCCAGGTGGCACAGGGGCGCAGGTTGCAGCGTCTCGCCGGGTCGGGTCTGGTGACGTGTGAGCAGTGGTTCTGATGACCCGAGCTGCAGGAGACGTGACGCCACTCAGCACCCAGACCACAGCTCACGGAGCACTGCGCACACACACACACACACACACACACACACACAACACTTCATCCTGGGTTTCACACAATACGCTGTTCAGCCTTACTTAATAACACAGTATAGGGCCAAAATCAATGTTGCTTTGAGTTTTGCGGCCCACAAAAATGTAAAATTTGTCTAGTAGCTGAACTAAATAAATGAATGATGCAAGCATATGACCCAGGCTTACTTTTAATTTTAAAGATATTTCACACACGCATGTGTCGCAAACTCTTTGGACATTTTCATTTGTTTTTTTTTATGTTGTAATTTATGTCATATGCTGTTCAGCCTTTCATACCATAGGGCCAAAATTGATGTTGCTGTGAGTTTTGCGGCCCACAAAAATGGACATTTAAAATTTGTCTTGTAGCCGAAATGTGAGGTAAAAAAAGAAATGAAATTAGTTGATACAAGAACATGACCCAGGCTTACTTTTAATTTTAAAGTTATTTTACAAACGCATGTGTCAAAAACTCTGTGGACATTTTCATTAGTTTTTTTTTTTTAAAAGATTTTTATGTTATATGTATATTTTAAGTCATACGGTGTTCAGCCTTTCATAATATAGGGCCGAAATCGAGGTTGCTTTGAGTTTTGCGGCCCACAAAAATGGACATTTAAAATTTTTGTAACAAAACAAATATTTGTTTATTTGCAACAACGTGACATAATCCACCGCTGTCTCACACACACAAAGTTTTTTTGTAATATCGTGTATATGTGAACTGAATCATTATATCTTTATACGATAATTACACCAAATCAGCCAAGCAGGAGAAGTTTCAAAGAGAAAAAACGCTTTTAAGTATTTATAAAATATTTTTAAAACTTTCAAAAATGGGCCAATTTGAACCGGAACAACACAGGAGGGTTAAACCCGTAGGCAACAGAACAGGTAACAAACACCACAGGTCATCACCGTGTGTGTAAACCCACCTCACTCCAGTTGCCGACTTCCCACGATGCATTGCTGGTGAGGAGAGCGCCCCCTGTGGTGGTACTTGGCATCTCTGCTCCAGACACCGTGGCCTCGTCGGGTGAGGCGGAGCTCGGGGAGGGCGTGGCAGGCTGATGCGTGCTTAATAAGGTGATGGGCGGGGTCGAGTGTGTGTTTTTGCGTGTGTGAGCGCTGGTTTGTGTCGGTGATGGACGTGTGGACTGATGTCTTCTGGAGGCGGTGAGATCTTCTATGTAGTCGTATGTGGGATGTAGATCTGCACTCCCCTCCTCTTCCTCTTCCTCCACTTCTGGGGCGTGTGTGGGATGTGAGGGACCGCCCCCTCTCGCTTTGTCATCGGTGACCAGGATGAAGTCTCTGTCGTCCTCGTGGAGGATATCTGAGGTGGTGCTGGTGTTTGTGGGCGTGGCTGTGGTGGTGGGCGGTGACGGCGAAGGCGTGCGTCTCTTATTGGACGAGCAGCTGTGGAGGTTGCAGAGGAGGGTGGAGCGAGGGCGGTCCGCAGGGAGGCACCGGATTGGCTGCTGGGCCGCACATGTGACGTCTCGGGTCTTTATCCCGCCCCCGCAGGACAGCGAGCACTGAGGACCAATCAGAGTCATCGATCAACACAACATAAAAGACAAGATCCAAGTGAAAAAGTTGAAGCCTTTTCTCGTAATTTTGAGTTATATATATATATATATATATATATATATATATATATATATATATATATATTTATTTATTTTTTTCTAAAATATAAAAATATTATAAATGGCATGTATAAAGAACCAAGGTAAAAAAAATTATTCAAATAATGCAATGCAAGACATAATGCGCTATATGCAAATGAAAACGATTTTTCTTCCAAATTTTTCTATATTTTTTAGATTTTTTCTTTCTAAAGCCATTTAATTTTAATGGAAATTTTTTTTAATAGAACAGGATTCCATAAAACTCAAAATACACAAAAAATTGTTAATGCATAAAAACACAACATTGAAGAAATGAAAGTATAAAAGAAAATGAGTAAAAAAAAATGCAAATATTACAATGCAAAACATAATGCTCTATATGCAATGGAAAACGATTAAAAAAATTATTATTCTGTTTCTGATGCTTTTTCATTCTAAAGCAATGTAATTTTAATGCTTTTAATAACATTTTAATGCTTTTAATTTAAAAACTGCATTGATTCATAGAACAGGTTTCTACGAAAGTCTCATTTTAACTTCACAATACACACAAACTCAATAATTCATAAACATTTATGCAATTTAATGCAAACATATACATCAGAATCAGAAGCCTTTATTGTCACTATACATAGTACAAGGAAATTGTAGCAGGCTTGGAGTAGTGATGTTATAAATTAAAATCTAAGATATAAGAAAATATAAAAATAGAATAAAATAAAAAAAAGTAATAGAATAAAATAGAAAGTATCAGTACAGTGTAAATATTTGTAGGTAGGATATGGAGGTAGAGCCGTATTGCACAGGAGTAGAATAAAATTAAAAACTATAGCTAAAACATAAGATTTTGTGAAGAACTGTGAAGGAAGAACTGTATTGCACATATCACTGGTATGTATTTACAAACACACACACACACACACACACACACACACACACACACACACACACACACACACACACAAACAAACGTTATACACACACATATATACATGCTGTATATATATATATATATATACACACATACATTATATACACACATATATACACACGATATACATAAATATTTCTGCACTTAATTTAACAAAAATGTGTTCGTTATAATTGTAAATGCTTCTTTAAAGCTTGTAAGGCCCAGGTAAGAAGATGACACGCTCTCACCGAACTCCAGTTTCCCACGAGCCAATCAGAGGCGCAGGGGACGTCCCGACTGCAGGGCACCAGGGGTTTGGGCTTCAGCAGCTTCCTGCAGTCACCAGGATGAAGAACCTGCTCCTCACCGGCCACGGTCCGGACACACAGAACCGTGCGCTTCTTGACTCCGCCCGGACCACAGCTAGACGAACACGTCTGCCAACCTCCCACCCACCACCTGAAAACACACCACCACAACTCACCTGCATCACTGTTGTGTATATTTATACACCATATAGAATAGAAAATATTAGAATGGAACGCCTTTATTGTCATTGCGACACAAGGTTACAAGTAAATTAGGAACACTACTCCGCTTGGTGCAATATAGGAAAAACACACAAAATAAAAATGTAAAAAATGTGCATCGTGTAAGATAAAATATAAATACTAGTATAAAGTAAAAAAAAAAGAAAAAAAACAAAGATAATGAGTAGAAACCTACTTTTGGGATTAATCAGCTACTTTTAGTCATAATCAGCTCCGGGACACTAAAGCGGCGCCGCACACGCCCCCTTTCGAATCTGTCCCGCCCATCACTCAGCTTCCATTGTTAGTCGAAATAAGACGAGGAGTTTGTTTTGTTACAAGTTAGTTGTGTCGATTGTAATTTACTTATTGCAAGACAGGGTGAAATGTCTGCGCACAATATTTTACCGCACCAATAAGTCGAGCCCCCCATTTTGAGTCCGAAATTTTAGGGATTTTTGATACTTGTGTAAAAGCGGCATATATATAAGCATATATTATAATGATTGCAAGATGCTGTTGCGGTTTAAAGAGTCAAAATGCCGCACATGTTTCTGAAAAAAAAAGGCTAAAAACAAACACAAAAGTAGAACAATTATACCATATATAAACACAAGTATATGACTATAATGTTTATAAGTTATGCAAGTTTGGCTAATATAATAAACGAATGCTAACAAAAACATGTTTCACAAAACGGGCTTCGTTATTTAAATGAAAAAAGGTAAATAAACGAGTTTGGCGTTAAAAAAAAATGGCGTAGTTACAACAAACAAGGCTAATGAGAAACACACAGCCTAAAAAAATGATGAATTCAAAATGAATGTCAAATCAATTGGAATAATCAGTTCCTTTGGCGTTGGAATGCTTTTAATGGCGCTGGTACCTGGCTGGACAGTCCATGTTCTTGCAGTTGCGATGCCGGTCCAGCGGTCGAGTGGTGACATCACACAGCGACTCCTCCACCACGCCCACGCCCGCCTCCACACAGCGCACCGGCTGATGCTGATGCCCTGCACGTGTGCCAACCACAGTCAGCCTCAGCCAATCTGATGGCACCATTTTCAAGTGTGGCAGTAGACAAACAAAACCCAGCGTATACAGTAATCCCTCGTTTATCGCGGTAGATACGTTCCTAGCCCGACCGCGACGTAGAGGCACAACATTTACGTATTTATTTAACACTTATTCAGACTTTTAAAACACTTTTTTCACGTAGTATTCTTTATTAACAATTACTAACAATATATACAGAACAAATTAGTTCAAAGTATTTCTGTTTTAGCAAGGGTATCTTTCTGTTTTGCATGTTTAGTGCCTTGATCTCACCTTTTTTAAATAACTGCTTAGTAACTTGGTAATTACTGCTTTAAATTGTGGGAATATATGCAAAAGTGCATTAACCCTCCTATTATGTTCGAGTCTTTTTGACCCGTTTTCGAAGATTAAAAATATTTTAAAACATGCTAAAAAACGTAACTAAAAAAATACATAACAGTGTTTGTAAAAATACTTTTTGTTTATTACTAAAAGAAAAAACTTGTTTTTTGACCCTAATCGACCCTAGTTAAAGTCAAATTGCCCCTGTTAAAAGTTTAAGAACAAAAAAAAAAACACTTTGAAACTTCTGCTGGTCTTACATATTTGTAATGACCGCTACATGTTTCTGATACAAAGATATTGTTCGAGTCATTTTGACCCTTCAGATAAAATGAAGCTAAAAAGAGTCAGAAAGATCAAATACTATTTGTTTTTTTGCCACAATGAGACACAACACACCGCTGTCTCACACTCACACACTCTCTCATAAACACACACACACACACACACACACACACACACACACGGTTTTGAATGAGGGGTAATATTATATAAAAAAAAAGAGTTCTGTCAAGGGTTTAAGTTAACATATGATGATGTTAGGGTTAGGGTATTAACCCTAGGTTAGGTAAGGGTATTAAAATATTTACGTGTCGAAGTTTAATATGAAAGGGGGCGGGACTAGATAAGTTGTAGCTCTTTCTAGCCCCTTTCAGGCGTGTAACATGGGAAACAGCGAGATGCTTGTCATTATTATTATTACTATGTTTTGATCTCATGTTGTTATGATTTATGTTTGCAAGCTTGAATAAGTAAATAAATGAAATGTTGTTTAGCCGGATACCGTGTCCACAGGTGGAGCTGCAGTGGGTCCAGGCTCCGTGTCTCCAGCTGAACTCCGGCTCCAGGTCTTCGTTCTCTGCTGAATGGCTCTTCTTCACGGTGAACTCGTATTTCACGCCAGGGTTCAGCTCTTGGAATAGTAGCTGGACATTTTGACATAGAAAAGATACATATCCAATATTTTAATAGTTAGCACTTTCATTACTTCTCTTTTTTTTGCCTTTAATATATTCATATATTTAATATATATTTTAGTCATTTTATCATAATTGCACTTTTATTATGCATTATTCCGATGTTTTAATAGTTAACACTTTCATTACTTTTCTTTTTTTGCCTTTAATATATTAATATATATTTTCGTAATTTTATCATGATTGCACTTTTACTATGCATTCATCCAATATTTTAATAGTTAGCACTTTCGTTACTTCTCTTCTTTTGCCTTTAAAATAGTAAATATATTTTTTCGTAATTTTATCATGATTGCACTTTTATTATGCATTATTCCGATATTTAAATAGTTAGCACTTTCATTACTTCTCTTCTTTTGCCTTTAAAATATTAAATACATTTTTCGTAATTTTATCATGCATAATTCCGATATTTTAAAAGTTAGCACTTTCATTAGTTCTCATTTTTCGCCTTTAATATATTTTTGGTAATTTTACCATGATTGCACTTTTATTATTTTCGCATTATTTCGATTTTTTAACAGTTGGCCTTGTTTTTTTCCTCGTGAAGAGAGTTTGAAAGACTTGTCTGGGTGGTTGTGGATGGTTGGTTGGTTCTGTATGAACCGGAAGCTTCTGTACCTGGATCATGACGGGTTCTGTGGTGGGTCCGGCTGAGGTCAGGTGCTCCAGGTTCCCGCTCCGCTCGTAGAAGAACTTTGCCCCACCGGCCTTATACTCTCCGTTCCACTGAATGATGTAGTTCCCGTTGAGGAAATATTGCTCGGAATCAGCAGCTCGAATTGCGAAAAAGTTCCCAGCCTCTTTCACTTCGTGGATGAAGATGTCGCGAGCTCCTTCTGGGATCAACACCAGGTCCGTGTAGCCTGAATCACACCACAACACACTTTACTGACTTATAACTTATAGCCTTACTAGTTATAATATACGTCATGATAATATAGATGTAGTTTTGATTCCCTGTTGTGGCTTTGTCTGGAGATGTTACAGATTTATTTAATTACTAAATTAATTTGTGTACTATATGTGTATTGTAAAATATACAGATTACAAATAAATGTTACAAAAATGTCAGCCAATGCTAAAATAAATGTGGCGTTGGTGAATATGTCACGTTTAATTGGACACGTTGCACAATTAAACAAATAAAACGTTGCACATTTGATAATGTCAAAACAGGTTTGCACTTTCGCTTCGTCCCAGATTTTCACGTGCGAGTCGTCGACACGTTTACTGATGTGTTACAGTTTAATTCCTGATTTGGTCGAGAAATCATGCTACAGTTTTCCATTTCTAAACTATTTGAAAATCATATCAAGAAAAGTAGCACTCAGCGTATTTAATACAAATAAAAATTAAATACAAATAAATAAACAAATAACAACACAAAAAATTAAAGAGAAGGGCCGACCCCACGTGAAGGTTGGGTCAAAAATTCAAACGCAAAAAAAAGATTTTCAAACGAAAACGTGAAGATTGCGAGCGAAAAAAAAAGTCTTGAGCGATAAAAGAATACATTGTGTGTGCAGTTTTCACACTTTGTCACAAGTATGTCACACTTTTACACACAAAAATGTAAATAATGTAAAAAAATGCCAATATGAAAAAAATAAACAGATAATAACAACAACAAAAAAAAAAAATACACGTCTTTCCTCTGTTTTTTTGTCTCTGTATTTTACATCACTAATATTAGCAACTTTTCAACAGACCCGCTTCCTGTCAATTGTATTTATTTATATCTTCTTTTCTTCCACACTATTTCCCCTCAGTCTCTCTCTAGCATTCCAATTTCTTCTTGACGTGTTTTCTTTCACCCTTTCTCTTTCTCTCTCCCCCATTTCTCCTCTCATTCTTTATCTTGTCCCAAACCCTCCTCCTTCTTTCTTGCCTCGCTTCCCTCTTTTCATTGATCTTCTGAGAAAGAAAGAAGGCAGAAACACCGTACGACATATGAAAACTCACCGAATCCGTCCTGCTCCAGGAAGTCGTTTCTCACCGTCTCGCAGGTGGATCCATCGCCGAGACAGACACCACATCGGTCTTCTTCAGCATTCGAATTGATGCCAAAATCACAGCCCACCTCCTGCAGGAAGATTTTAACACTTTATACGTCTGGACTGACGTATATCACCATTTATCTGTCTTCAGATAAATCTACTCGAAAAGTAACTAAACTGAATACTTTTTTTTTAAAGTTTTTTTAATCCTTGGCTTTTAGAAATTGTTTAAGTTCAAGTTCATGTCACAATGTATATGACGTGAAAATTGCCATTTCGTAAAACAGCCACTAGCTTCCGCTTTTAACAACCGGCACAACCACCGGCACTGCCACAATTTTAAAACGGCAGGGTAAACTTCTACAATAAGATAATAATAATAATAATAATAATAATTCATTCAATTTTTTATTTATTGGCGCCTTTCACGACACTCAAGGTGTCCTTACATCACACACAACATTCACACACACACACACACACACACACACACACACACACACACACACACACACACACACCAATTGCCAATTCAATTATTAATAGATAAATTAATACTATTAAATAATGTTTTTCAGCAAATGTTTTTATCATTATTAAAATTAGTACATTATTAAACTACCTACAAATGACCAGTATTCCGTTTCACTGGTTTTTCAGTGGAAAAGTATTTTAATAGCAGTGACGTGTTACACTCAACACTGATCAACACAGAAATGGAGAGAAAAGGAGAAGGAGAGAAGAAAGAGAGAGGGAATGAAGGGGTCTGACATAACCAGTCACTACCTTGCACACACCATTGACGCAGATGTCCCTGCTGCTGTTGCTGAAGCAGGACGTCCCGTCTGCCACCGCGTCCAGCATCTTCTCGGAGAACTCCTCGTCCACCGGCTTACAGTGCAGCTCACAGGGGCGCGCTGAGAAAGACCAGAGGACCGGTGTGAGAGAGAGACAGGAAAAACACAAGAAACCAAAGAGAGCTGGAGAGAGATGTGAAGAGAGAAAGAGCGAGAAACTAAACGAAAAAGCTGTTAACCCTTTAATGCCGCAACCCTGAAGGAAAAGCTCAACACGTTTTTATTCAACATGATAGTTTTGTTAAAAAAAAACAAACAAAAAACATTTTTTTTTAATATTATTTTAAATGTAGCCCCAGTGACACAAAAAGGTTAAAATTTCAATCACATCATGTTACCACGCCAAACTCAAGCAACCCACCAGACAACCCTTCTCATAGAAATTTGAGTAGAAATTTACCGTGTAGACTTCCAGAAGGCAGCTTGTCACGGATTTTGGGTTGTTTTCGGGACTTGGTTTGACACCTTTATTTTGAAATGTCGTCACGTTTGTTTTGTTTACTTCCTGGTGTTTTTGTGCTCAGCTCTTTTTCGTTTACTACTTGGTGTCCATGTGCTCAATCATTCTGTGTGTCATTCCCAGCTGTCTTTTTTTCTCTCTTTTTTTCTTTGTCTCTGGTTTAATTAATCACGATTGCGTTAATTGTCTCGTTGCCGTGTCCAGCTGCCCGTCGTTGTCGCGTCATTATGTTTTGTATTTATTTCTCACTCCGTGCATGTTGTCTTTGTCAGGTCGTTAGATGTATTGGTTGTCTTGCCGTCAAGTTTGTGTCCTGTCTGGCTTAAAACTAGTGTTGCCCTGTACAGTTTTGGTTTTCTTAAGGCTTGTCATTTTCTTTGTACTTTGTTATCATTTTTGGATTAAACCTTTTATTTTTCATTAACCCCTGGCATCCCGTCTCGTCCGTGCCGTGCACATAGGTCCTACCGGTCTCGTCCTTGTGACAGCCCATCCGTGTCACAGCTTTTAATGGAAATATGAAAAAAATCCAAATTTGCAGCAGCTCCCCTAATGGTCACTGCACCGGATAAGCCGCGTAGCAGTTAATTGCTGGTGACCACCTGGTGATCAGATTGTGTATTACAAGTGTCTACTTGAATTGATCAAGTTTTTTGAAAAATAAATAAAAACATAAAATTCTAAAATAAAATAATAATAATAATAGTAATAAATATTACATTTATTTAAATCCCTATAAACTGACGATGAACTTTGAGTATCACTGCAACACGCCGTAAAGTAAGGGTGTGACAAAAGGAAGAGTGAAAAAAGCAAAGAGGCCGAAAAACAAAAGTCTGGTTATAACACAACAATAACGTTTCCCAGAAGATTATTTTAAATTGAGCCTAAAGAGTGAAACCTAAACGAAGGCGTCTTACAGACGGAAGCCACGGGGATCCACTCGTACAGCTCGTTGTGATGAGGCACCGTGTTAAATTCACTGCACTGCATCTCTCGAAACGAAGGGCGTTTCTGGACGCACGGCTTCGTGTTGCAAAGCCTGTAGCGTTTCCTCTCTCCGGTGCAGTATCGCCCTCCAAACTCAGGCCTGAAAGCACAAGTCAAACAGCTTAGGATCGTTTACACAAATCATCACCGTAAATCCAACACAAAAAAATTGAATATATATTATATAGTACAATAAAGAATAAAACAGCACAAAAAAATGTTAAAATGTAAAATAAAAGTAACACAAAATGCACCACACTTGGTCGCTTTATGTACTTATGACCCTTTTTAATAACTTTACATTAACTGTATATTATTGTATTTATACAACTTAGTACATTTTTATGCAGAAAATAACTGTATCATTAAAGATAAAATAGCACCAAAAAAATGTCAAATAAAAGTAACACAAAACGCACCACACTTGGACACTTTACAGTATATACGTATAACACTTTATATTAACTTTATATTATTATATTTATATAACTTATTGCACTTTAAACAAATACAGAAATACATAATTTAAACAATACAGACAAGAACTGTAAAAATGTTTAAAAATAGCACAAAAAGCGTAAAATAAACCTAACACAATACGCACTACACTTGGTCACTTTATATACTTATAGCACATTATATTAACTTTAAATTATTATATTTAAATAACTTATAGCACATTATTAATAATTGATTAATAAGCAGAATTCAACCAGTGAAGAATCATTTACACAATACACAAAATCATTGAATAATAAAATGAAACACATTTTTTACACAAAAAGTATAAAAGAAAAAAAAAGTACCACAAAACGCACTATACTTTGTCACTTTACATCTTTATAACACTTTTTTTGCTTTTTTAATTGACTCTTTTTTCCTAATTTTGAACACAGGTGAACAATGGAGATTTTAGAAAGATTTTTTTTTCCTAGTTCCGCATAGCGACTTTGCGTTAGTCAGGAACTAAAAAGGGGCAGAAAAGCACTAAATTTGAAACAAAAATGATTTCGAAACTTTGGCGCCCTCTAGTGGCTGGTTAAATAGTGAGAAAGAGGCAGACGGACAAATGGAGAGTAAAAGAGATAGACCGAGCAATACACAAACAGAAAAAAACACAGCAGACAGAGGAAAAAACACAGCAAACAGGGAAACAGACAATCAGATCAGATTGTCTGATATTTGTCAGATCGAATGAAAGAAAATGGCAGATCATTAGGAACTTCTTTCATGTTCATGTGAGAAACGACTGAAAAGCCAAGACGGGAGAGAAAAGAATGCAGCTCGGTGATGGGCGGGGCAGTACAGTAAGGGCGTGTCTTGTACTTGGGCTTGTTGCATTCCCTGTCTGCTGATTGGACGCCGGCTCCACAGGTGCGGGAACAGTAAGACCAGGTGCTCCACGGACCCCAGCCGCCATTTACTGTCTCGGGCAGTTTACCTACGATAACACACTCACCAGAGATACACCACTGACACACACACACACACACACACATACAATTTCTGTGAATGTGTGTCGTTTCAGACATGAAAA
The DNA here is from genome assembly GCA_028031935.1 of Paedocypris micromegethes. Classification (NCBI taxonomy): domain Eukaryota; kingdom Metazoa; phylum Chordata; class Actinopteri; order Cypriniformes; genus Paedocypris; species Paedocypris micromegethes. The sequence continues at coordinate 11,388,721 of CM051493.1, forward strand.
ACCACAGCAAATAAGCAATGGAAGAGTGGAATATATGCCGTGTACGTCCCGTGTTTAACCTCTGACCTTTGACCTCCTTGTTATAAATAAGCAGAAGGAGGTACGAAGGTCACAGCACGACACGTTGTGTACAAAGAAACCCTGAGGACGAAATATTTCTCCACATTCCTCTCGCCACGTTTTGATGATTTCCAAGTGGAAGAACTTGCAAAATTGCAGAGTGTTTGCATACTGCACGTGTTTAAGAAGATCTCCTATGGTAAGATGTCCAAGGATATGACATTATATTTACGCAAATATGAGCACACGTTTTTTTTTTTTCCAAATTTTAGCAGCTCAGAAGCTTGCGGGCTTCTTATAATCGCCTTTTTCAAATATTCACATAAATATAACCGCTCATTTCTTTAAATAATGGTTTTGGAGGCAGACGTGCATGTGAGGTTTTTTTTGGCTCAATAACAGCAACAAAGTAACATTAGAAACATCGCGACACTTAACAGGTAAAAACACTGGAAGAAGTAAGAATAAACGAAAAACAATCATTAATATTTGAACTGACAGATCATATTGCATCCGGTAGAGCTGAGCTAACGGCTAACGGGCTAGCGCTTGAAAACGAGACCAGCAATCAAACACAATCAAACCGCTGCATGGCGCAAAGGCTCATGGGAACCAGTGGATGATGAGAGGTGTAGATGCGATCGCTAGAATATAATTTAGTTTTATTATTTTTAAGTAAAACAACAAAGCTAGGTTTGTTAAATCCCGAAAAATATGTATTTTAAAGAGAAAATTTGCGCAATTTAGCCAGAAAAACCTTTTTGTACCTGAACAATCAGCTACTCATTGATTAAAATAACTGTAGAGCAAATTAAACTATAGTTGACTAGTCTAACTAAACAGAATCTACGCGACTTTAACGTCAAAGAAGTAATAAACCTGTTCTTACTTTGCCGGCTCCACATCTGGTTCCATCGAGAGGTGAATCCAGTTTAGAGCGGCAGGATCCGTTCACAGAACACCACAGAATCTGACACACGTTCTGCTCGACACACACACACGCACACACACACACCCACACACACACACACACACACACACACACCGTCATGAGAATTAATCCACTTCTGAACAGATAGTCACTTTGAAAAAAAACTATCACATATTTTTAAAAGAACTTTAAATACTTAAATTTACATTTTATAATTTATAATAACATTTTACGTTTTATAAACTCTATGACATAAAATGTATATATTTATATATACAAACATGGTATATCCGCATGTATACTGTTTTTTGATTAATTCATTAACACTACAGAATATGATATAAAATAAAAAAATATATAATATAATAAAAATGTTATAAAATATATAAATACATTTTGAATATGATTAAAAAAAAAAAAGTCAACTACTGGTGAAAACAATTATCACTAAATTCAAGTTAACAACACCAGAAACAGCAAGAAATAAGAATAAAATTAGGAAACACACACACACACACACACACACTGCAAAAAACGCGTAAAATAACGTAAAAAAATAACGTAAAATGATCTACCAACGGGGTGAGAAAGTTTTACTTGGTAAGACAGTTTGAAACAAGTTCATCTTTTGCTCTTAATTCTGAACTAGTTAATTGATCTTGTCTTAAAAAAAAAACTTTTATTGTGTTATTTCAATATCTTTTGGCTGGTCAAGAATTCATTTTTTACAGTGTACACACACTAAGTATTAGAGCTGCACGATTCTGTACAAAATGAGAATCACAATTTTGTGGATATTTTATTAGTTTAAATATTCAACCCTGAAAATCAAGTTGTCAAGAAGCAATATAATAACACATATAACTAATTGCTTTGATTATAAATAAATGGAATGAAAAATATAATGTAATGTAAAAGTATTAATGAAAAGAAAAAAACAAAAATCACCATTAAACGTTTACAAAAATAAACATTTGCATGAACAAGTACAGTATTATGTCCACTTGAGAATTAATAGAATTGATTAAAATGATTATCTCCGTTTAAAAGCTCTTTTGAAATACTTCTCAAACAATGATTAGTTTATGCGGGCTAATAATTGTGTCCTCAACTGTAGATGTTTGCTGTATGTGGTTTGCTGAGTGTAAACACACACACACTTCAGAATAAAATAATGTTAAGGTAGTAAAATGTCGGAGTTGATACTCTACAGTTGTATGCCATTCATTTTTCCCATGTTAATTTATTATTATTAGCGCAGGCAATTAGTGCACGTGATCGCAGCTGCGCAAAACCACAGGTGTCCGTCACGTAATAAAGAAGTCGTTTTTTTTCATTCATCTCGTTCGTTTTTCAGCACGTTTTTCATTCATAGTATTTGTAAATGATCGATCGGCCGAGTTTCGCTCGATGCGCACGTGAGGAGAGCGCTTTCATCATAATAGGCAGAATGGTAGCATCGCTGGATTCAGAAGAGGTTTCTTACATCCACCTCGGAGCAGAAGGTGGCATTGGGGCCGTACTGGAGCTGGCACTGGTGTTGTGGGGAGTAGCGGACCCCCGGGGCGGTGAAGGGGCTACTCAGACCCCTCTTAGACGGCCGGTCGTCCAGACAGAAGCCCCAGCCGCGACTGAGAGGAGGAGAAGCGTCACACGTCAGAGAGCTGAGGCGCGTGCCGGGCGCCGAGTCAGACGTGAAGCGCTCACTCCAGGAAGTGAGTGATGTACTCCTTACTACAGGAAGACCAGGTGAGAGGGGAGGAGGTGTAGTGGAGCTGACGGGACATGATGAAGGGATGACGGCCCTCCGACACACAGTCGTTCTCCTGGCCATCGTGGTGGATTCCGAAACTACACCAGCCAGCAGTACAGAAAATAAAGAGTCACAATATCACTCTCTCTCTCTCTCTCTCTCTCTCTCTTTCTCTCCCTCTCTCTCTCTCTCTCTCTTTATCGCCCCACAATCTCTCTCTCTACACTTTCTCTTCTCATCTCTGCTCTCTAATCTCTCTCTCTCTCTGTACAGTAAGAGCTGAGGTGGTGCAGGCACCTGTGTCCGAGCTCGTGGGTGATGGTGAAGGCCACAGGAAGTCCCGAGTCCTCGTTGATGTTGCAGGAGCGATGCGGCTGACACATGCCCGACAGATGAGACAAACCCAGCGTCTCGCACGGCTGATTCCTGCCCGCACACAGATCCTTCCTGAAGGAGAGGCAAAGAGAGCGAGAGAGAGAGAGAGAGAGAGAGAGGGAGAAAGAGACACAGAGTGAGAGAGAGAGAGAGAGAGAGAGAGAGAAAGAGCCAAGGGAGGGAGAGAGCGAGCAAGAGACAGACAGATTTGACAGAGAGAGAAAGTAATACAGAGAGCGATAGAAAGAGAGTAATATGAGGGGAGATAGAAAGAGCGAGAGAGAAAGAGAGTAATATATATATATATATATATATATATAGAGAGAGAGAGAGAGAGAGAGAGAGAGAGAGAGAGATACAGAGATAGAAAGCGATAGATAGAGTGAGAGAGAGAGAGTGAGGGAAAGATAGAGTAATACAGAGAGAGGGAGAGAGTGAGATACAGAGAAAATGGAGAGAGAGAGAAGGGAGAGAGAGAGAAAGAGACACAGAGTGAGAGAGTGAGAGAGAGAGAGAGCGAGCAAGAGACAGAGAGACACAGACAGATTTGACAGAGAAAGTAATACAGAGAGCGACAGAAAGAGAGTAATATGGGTGGAGATAGAAAGAGCGAGAGATTCAGAGAGAGAGAGAAAGACAGAGAGGGAGAGAGAGAGGAATTTTGCTTTGTAGGATCCTAAGGTTCCACATTAAACCATAAAATTAATGCAATAAACTTAAAGGTGAAGTTTTCACATCTGGGCTAGCTGATCGGCAGGATTATAATTTGTGCGCATAATTTGCGATCCCGACCTGTACAAACTGGACAGAGAGTTCTCAGGTGACACGTGTCAGCTTCCTGTCCTCTGGCAAAAATGCTTTTAAATGGCTTGTGAAAAGTCAAAAAGGGAAGATTTTACAGCTGCAACCTGCCAGAAGCACAAGATGTTCCGTGCTCAGAGCTCAACACCGAGTTCAAGTTCAAGTTCTTTTTCATAGCGCTTTTTCTAGTCCCAGACCAATGCAAAGACGCTACGTGAAAATAAGTCTTTAAAAAGAGAAATGTGGATTCTTTATATGAGTTTTAAAAATTTTGGGGGAAAAAAAAAAAAAGAGTCAGTTAAAAAGGAAAAAATATGGCTGTTGTTGTTCAGACTATGAGCTATGACCAGAAGAGCAAGCTAGATCACGACAGTGGCTAGGAAACAAAAACCGAGGCCGAATCCCCACTACAACACACACAACCACCAGACTCAACCTGGAGAGGAGAGCAAAGCGCTCACAACCAGACTAGGAATGTGTGCTGGAGATTTAAAATTCTCTTAACTACACTGCAAAAAAATGCACATTAA
>CM051493.1:11401695-11413637 GCA_028031935.1 Paedocypris micromegethes
TATATATATATATCCTGTTGTGACTATGTAACTACAACAACAAATACGTAATAATAAGAATATCTCATTTAACATTTTAGTCAAATGACATCACTCAGACTCAGTCTAAATCACATGATTACCAAGTCCATCCATTCCTTTTTCTTCACTGCTGTCCATTTCTAGGTCACGGGGAGCTGTAGCCAACCCTGGCAATTGTGGGCATGAGTTCAGGACACGCCCTCTGAATTGTTCAGAGGGACGTGTGTCCAGCTCTGTGATTGGCCAACAATTCAGAGGGCGTGTTCTAATCCACTTGTTTTTCTACCACAGATAACAAAACATCAAGAACGACGAGATCTTTCTCACCAGTCCGTCACAAGTACTGATGGCCGCGGTTCCTGGAACACCGTCTTCCATCACCGAGCCGAGCAAGTGGCAATCCCGTCTGCCGGACCACCCCAGACCCCCGTCACGCCGCTCCAGCACGTAGTCATCGGACAGCAGGAAGTGGTTGGTGGTGAGATTCAGAGTGAATTCCCGACCTTTGTAGTGAAGTCTGTAGAAGACTCGTCTCTGCGCCGGCTCCACATCCCTCTTTCTCCGTCCATCGGTGAAGTGGTGGAGTAAAGTGTGTGAGAGGAAAGTCCCGTCACTCTCCACTTTCACAGGATGCGTCACGTAAAACTCAGAGTGTGTCTTGATGAAGGCGTCTAGAAGTGTAAACCGAGGGTTGAGTGATTTCAAGTGTGTATTTTAATCCTTTAATTTGCTTTTTGCACAGGAGGCTTCGTGGTATTTTCTTTACTTAAAAAATTACGGATCAAAATGCTGTCAAAGAAAAGTTGGCGAGAGGAAATGCCATTTTAGGGATTCAATTCTTGTTACCGAAGATCTTTTCTCCCGTCAGCTGTCAGAAATTTTAATTTAATTCCAATTTAAGTCATAAATCAACAATGTGCAATGTTTTTTCCATTCATATTTTTTATCTTTATTTATTGCTTTACAATTGGGGCTGCTGCAAAACGTAAATTTTCATTGTTGGGACAAATAAAAGTTTTCTTCTTCTTCTTCTTTTTAAATCACGACTGTCAAACAAAGTGATTCAGAATAAAATGAGGAAAATCAAAATGGCCTCTAGTTTTTGGTTTTACCAGGTGGTACTCAACTAACCCACACCCTCATGACATTTGACCTTCAGTCGTAAAATCCAGAGTAATATTGCGTACATATCATCAAAGTATGGAATCAAAAAGTAGCAGAGGTGTAAAGTACTTGAGAACACTTTAGGGATTTTTGTAAATATACAATATGTATATGGATGTATAATACAATTGATTCTGAAAAACAAATCACGGTGAAGAAACTGAAAAAAAATTCTTTAGACATTGAAACACAGAGCATAGAATTTGTACTTGTACTTTTTTGATTGCGTGCATTTATTGGGACTGCGTGAATTTAATAGTCCCTTCTATTTTGATACTCAGTACAGGTACAAAGTAGCCAAAAACCTGAAGTACAAAAAATATTCACAATATTTACAACATTTACAAAACTTCCTAAAGTGTACTCAAGTACTTTACACCTTTGGGAAAATAGTGACACGTGAACAAAAAAAAGTGCCTAGATTCTGTTTAGTAAAAACACCAGCAAACTGATCGCGATTTTAAGCGCATATTTTAAATGAATGAAAAATGAAGGAAACATACTTGACTTAACCGTAACGTTTAATAACCCCGTGTAAGTGGCGTCTCGTGCCTTTAGCATCTCTTGCTCAACAAAACAGCCCGAAATGTGCAAAAACTTCAGCCGAATGATTGAAAGCACAAACCCTGTTCGCTGTCCGGGAAGCGGTAGTCCGGTCCAGAGCCCTTGACGTGGCCAGCGGCCAGAAAGACAAGACAAACCAGCCGCCAAAAGCCGCCGTTTGTCATGTTTATGCGACGCTTCGAGGCATTAAAGCTGCCGCCGGACTTCGCGTAACTACTCGCCGCTCGTGGAGGCTTCGCTCGGGCCGGAACACATCTGCAGACAGAGAGAGCCGGTGGAAAGAAAGGAAGTGAGCGGAGAAAGAGGGAAACGATGGAATGGGAGGAGAGAAGAGAGGAGAAGAAGATCCTCACTGACTCTGAGGGAATGACTGACTGACTGAGGGAGTTCGTGCACGCGCTCCTACAGACTTGCGCGCGCGTGCTCGCGATTTTGTTTGTATACTGTTGTACATCTGAGAGAAAAAAAACACACATGTACAAAATGCAATTAAAACGTTTGCCGAGGAGTCTGAAAATGTGTCTGTGTTCACGTTCGTTCGATCGCTTGTTGTCGTCACCTAACGATCGAAAGTTCTCTAAAATACCATAACTTGTTACGTTTCCTTCTAAACGCAAAATGTAAGTAAAACATACTCGGAACTGATATTTTAACCCTACTATTATGTTCGGGTCAAAGACCCTGTTAAAAGTTTAATATAAATAAATACTTAAAAAGTATTTTATCCACTTTTAAACTTTTTTCAGCTTGTCTTTAGTGTTTGTAATATAAACATGTAGCGTGGTGTTACCTATACGTGAACTGAAACATTACACTTTATACGATGGTTACACCAGATAAGACAAGCAGAAGTTTCAAAGTGTAAGTATTTTTATAATATTTTTAAAACTTTAAAAACGGGTCAATTTGACCAGAGCGTCCTTGCCGTATGTGAATAATTGCCTAATTCGAATAATTTTCGAATTATGCAACAACATTATTTATGATGAAAATATAATAAGATGAAGGTACGGTGTCTTATTTTTAATAGGAAAAAAATGGTTGCACTTCACATGTTGTCCTCGCGGTGTCGCTGTTTGGTGTATTCTGCTGAACTTTGTTCCACTTTTACAGGCGCAGGGATGTCTTGCCCTTCCAGCTCTGTTATTACTCAATCACTCAGGAGAAAAAGCTACAGAAGTTCCTTGTAGAGAGCTTCACATATATGAAGTCCCAGTCACCGTCATGTTGAGCCTTAAAGAAGCAAGGAACTATCTTTGTTGAGTTTAATCTAGGTAAGCTTGAGTTTAATATTGCTCAGCTCCGTACAAACTTTCACGGCATATTGATTAATATGTGACTTGTTTTATGAGCTGAACTCCGTGTTAGCTTGACCAATAACATGGATTTGCTGAGCGTTGTTGGAGATTGTGCCTGTGTTTCTGCCAGTGTGTGTGAAGGTTGACGGTCATGGAGGGCTTCTGGGATCTGGTCTTCCCTGTCCTGAAGGTCTGGTTCAGTGGCTTGGTGCTTCTGATCATGATGCCCGCTATGTTTGGGATCTCACTTGGCATCACGGAGACCTACATGAAGCTGCTCATTAAGACGCTGGAGGTAGGTTTAAACCTCATCAACGTTTGAAAAATAACAACACTGCAAAAAAGTATGGATTTTGTGTTCAATTTAAATTGTTCATTAAAGTTGTGTGGAGTTTCAAAAGCACAAAGTGTTGGAAAAACTTGTATTATAGAAAGAAATAGAGCACATGTGCCAAACTCAAGGCCCGGGGGCCGGATGTGGCCCGTCTTGTCATTTTCTGTGGCCGCGAGAGCTTAAAAGTTCCCAGTGTCTAAAAATAAATACAAAACAATAAATTAAGAGCGTGCACTGACCAAAAACTACATTACATTCCAATATTTTGAATGATTTTTCTTTAATCACTTGGACATTTTGACTCTTCATTAATGGAGTTATGTGTGTTTTCATAAGCTGACAAATTTTTTTCTAGGATTTATGTTAGAGCAACAGGCAAACGTAGATTTTCTACGCAACTGCAATTGTCACTTGAATAAGTTATAATTAAAATAAAAACGAGTCATTTAACATTTAACACTTAAGGAGTATATTTTACATTCGATTTGATTACATCTAGTTACATTTATAAATTATAGAACAGCGATTATGCTGATGTGGTAATAAAGAAAGAGGAAGGGAATGAGTATATAACAGTAAACAGTGAGTGAGATTGACGGGCAGAAACGAGAAAGTGAGTGATTGATATACAGAGAGAGAAAGAGACGGAATGAGAAAGAGTGAATGAGTGAGAGACAAGAGAGATTGAAGGGGGGGGGCAATTGTCTTTCGCAAAATTAGATTAGATTAGATCCAACTTTATTGTCATTGTGCAAAGTATGTGCACAGAGACATTGAAATGCTGTTAGCATCTAACCAGAAGAGCATATACAGTAAAGTATATTTACAGATAAGATATAAATAAATATAAATGAATATAGGACATAGAATATACAGGTTCATTGAAATAAACTGTGAAGTAATGAGAGCTATACAGGTGCATGGGAATATACAGTGGCTGGGTTATAAACATATTAATAGTGAGCAGAGTGTGCAAAAATGCCGAATCAAATATACAAAAACGTGCCATGAACTGTGTAACAAATTGTAACAGTGCAAGTCAATGAAAAGTGGGGGCGGGAAGCTGTTCCTAAGCCTGTTTGTGCGGCTCTCAAAATCATGTAGCATGTGTGTTTCCTGCTTATTTCACACTGGCATAAATTGGCATATAAATCCTTCGGTCTGTCCTTGTCGCAGTGGGCAACACATCGGATCCAGCGTGCGAGCAGAGCCGAGGAAATCCTCAAACAGTCTGCGTCAAATGGTGGGTGTCTCCACACAGTCAGCGATGAGGATGATCAGCTAATCTTCCTCTCCGGCAATCAGATGTTGCGCAACTGTGGACTTCAGCACAGCTTTATCAAAACCTCCTCCAGTAGATTCAATGCTCTTTATCAAAACCTAAGCCTAATCAACATCTCGGTCGATGAACGTCAAGCTTGTTTTGTTGTGTGTTGTAACAATCAAAAAGCACGTTTGCATGTGCATTGAGCGGGAAAGTATTCAGACCTCCCCAAAGTTAAAATAGAATTAGTTAAATTCTAATTTAAATACCAGTATATAATATAATATAATATAATATCATATCATATCATATCATATCATATCCACTACTGTTCAAAAGTTTGGGGTCACTTTGTTCTTATTTTTGAAAGAAAAGCACCATTTTTGTCAATGAAAATAAGTAATCAGAAGTACCCCCTATACAATACTAATGTGGTAAATCACTTTTCTAGCGGTAAATGTCTAGTTTTTGATTCAATATCACTTATGGTCTGAACACATTCTGTACCCACTTCATATGTGTAACCAAGACAGGGTTCCTATGGGTGCTTGAAATCCTTGAAAATGCTTGAATTTCAATGATGTGTTTTCAAGGCCTTAAAAATGCTTGAATTTTAAATGAAGTGCTTGAAAATGTTTGAATATAATTGTGCTTATTTTACAAAAAACAAATGCAGTGCCCCCCGACGTACAAAACTCATCAATAAATGAACGTGTAAATGTCCTAATAAGTTCCAAACCCCTGTAAATTTAGACTGATTTTTTTAAATTATGATAAAATATTGTAATAAAAAACATGTTACATAAGAGTTATTGGAAGAAAAGAAAAACATGTTAGGAGTACTGTGGTACTAAAGTAAAAAAAAAAAAAAATCAGTTTATTATCTGTTAATCTTTGTTCCCCCTTAATACAGTAACATGCACAAAATTCACATTTCCTTCATTTGTTTTATATTGACTACACATAAACTAATACCTACAGTGACACTTGTCCAATTGCTATTACAAAGCACAACTTGGATTGGGTTTGTTTTCGCATAATATCTCTTGAAATGTATTTAAAATGGCAAAGTCTCATATTGGTTGTTTTTAGACGAACCTTTAAATATATATTTTACCACAACTGAACAACTGAAAAGTGCTTGAACTTGACTTCTCAGAAGCTGTAGGAACCCTGCTATGACATGTTTCTCTGTGTGTCTATAGAAACACATCTATGATTCTGAAATGTACATTTTGGTGTGTGTGTGTGTGTGTGTGTGTGTGTGTGTGTGTGTGTGTGCGTGTGTGTCAGGCTTAATTCAGCGCGACGATTCTTCTTTGGAGAAGGAGATAGAGGATCTGCGGAGGAACAGGCCCAAGCCGGTGGAAGGTGGAGACTTCACCCTGAGCGACGTGCTGTACTTCTCCAGGAAAGGCATCGAGGACATCGTGGAGGACGACGTGACGCAGAGGTTCACCTCAGAAGAGCTGGTGTCCTGGAACCTTCTGACTCGCACCAACAACAACTTCCAGTACATCTCCCTGCGCCTCACGGTGCTGTGGGGCGTTGGTGTGCTCGTGAGATACGGTCTGCTGCTTCCATTAAGGTACACAGCCAGCTTTGGCTTATCCTGACGTTTATTTTTATATTTATTGAAATTTATAGTTACCGTAAAACCTCCAATAGAATGCCATGGCGGTCTAATTTTCAACACTTCCGTCATGGTGGCGCTCTATTAGAGGTGGTTTTATGGTATGTTACTTACTATATAAGTTATATATTATTCATTGTGTTATATTATATATTGTGATATTTTCAGGGTTACACTAGCAGCTATAGGACTGAGCTGGCTGGTAATTGGCACAACGTCTGTTGGTTTTCTCCCAAACTGCAGGTAATGCATATATATATATATATATATATATATATATATATATATATATATATATATATATATATATATATATATCTTATTGTCAAAATATTATGCAAATAATTGGCCTAAATAAATACACAAACAGTATTTTTATATATACATCGAAGTATGCATAGGACAAATGGAGGGATGGGAAAAACGAGTGGATGAATGGAAAGCTAAAAGACAAAATAATTATTGAGATGATGAATAACTTGATTGACAAAACCACGAGAAATGCATGAATTGATGGAGGCGTCTGGTTGTGTCTGTTGTTTCAGGGTGAAGAGCTGGTTGAGTGAACTGGTTCATCTGATGTGCTACCGGATCTGTGCACGAGGCCTTTCAGCCACGGTTCACTACCACAACAAGTGAGTCAAATAGATGATTTACGCCTCAAAACTGAAGACTGTAGAGACGTGTACAGATAGCCAATTAGCATTAGCTTTAGACTGCGCTCAGTTAGCATTAGCCACCATTAGCCAGAAGAAGTTTTCTCAGAGACTGAAGTGCGTTAAGCATTAGCTGTAAAGTGCACAGAAACAAGTGAAATTAGCATTAGCCGTAGACTGCACTCACAGACTAGGCTTACCACTTCTAATACCCCAAATGGGGCGTGGCAACAGGGGCGGAGTTACAAAGACACCACTTTGTTATACAGTGATTGCAATGGCAAGTCAAGTCAAGTCAACTTTATTCATAAAAGCACTTTTAAAAAACAGCACACTGACCAAAGTGCTTTACATTAAAAACATAGTCACATATAATCCAAAACACGATCACAAATTACACATGAAATTTACAAACAATTAGATATACGTATGACTAAAAGCACAAAAAATGAATGACTAAAATTGACAAAAAAACAAAAAACAAAAAAACTAAACAAATTGTATGGTATTCTATTTTAAGGTATGAACACTGAAACTAACTTAAAATAAAATTTAAATACAGTCAGTCTTTCTCTATTACATCTCTATTACAACTAACTTCTCTAATGAGAATCGTATTTTATTGGGTGGCTAAAATATTTGTCATTATGCACATGCACAAAATAGCTACATTAGCTAGTACAGTGTTTATTAAGTCCATTTCTAATTTAAAAATATAGAAAGTTGCAATTTAAGCTTATATGAATTGAAAAAAAAATGTATATTTCCAAGGGCAACCTAAAGGCAACCCTATCACAGACCACTGTTTTTGCATAGTTGTGTTTTTGCACAACCTATTTATTGTTGTTTCTTTCTTTTTTTTCTCTTTGCTCTTTGCATTTTTGACTTCACTGTTGTCTTTTAAATTGTCCTTATTCGTTTCTGTTAAAAACTTTTTGCTGCTGCTGAAACACAAAAATATCTATCTATCTATCTATCTATCTATCTATCTATCTATCTATCTATCTATCTATCTATCTATCTATCTATCTATCCATCCATCCATCCATCCATCCATCCATCCATCCATCCATCCATCCATCCATCCATCCATCCATCCATCTATCAGACCCAAATGCAAAGAACCAGTTGCGTGCTTTTTACGACGTCTCCTCATCACAATAAATGATTTCAGACCGAATCGACCAAAAAAGGGCGGGATCTGCGTGGCCAATCACACGTCACCCATCGACGTGGTGATTCTAGCCAATGACGGCTGCTACGCCATGGTGAGTGGACAGTTCCCGTCAGATAATGCGCGGTGTGACGGAGTGGGCGTGTCTGTGTGGCGGAGGTGGGGCAGGTGCACGGGGGTCTGATGGGGGTCATCCAGAGGGCCATGGAGAGGTCGTGTCCTCACATCTGGTTCGAGAGGGCGGAGATGAGAGATCGCCACCTGGTGACGCAAAGGTAGAGTTGCACTGATGCTGCTAGAGGAGGAAGAGGAGGAAGATGAGGAGGACGGTTATTTTTGCACGCTGGGTCTTGTCTCGCAGTCGCTCTCGGCGTTGAACAGAGACGCATCTATGCAAACACAACACGCGGTGTTCTGACATGCCGTGAGACTGACATTTAGCTCCAAAGGAAAACCACACGACTTTATTTTGTTGCATGATGTTTTACTACATGTACAGTTTACATTAGGTGCGATGTGTCTTTGGAAGCGTAGAGATAAACAGATAGATGGACAAACAGAAAGACAGACAGACAGACAGACAGACAGACAGACACACACACACACACAGACCCACAGACAGACAGACAGACACACACAGACAGACACACAGACAGACACACAGACACACACACAGACAGACACACAGACAGACACACAGACAAACAGACAGACACACAGACAGACACACAGACAAACAGACAGACACACAGACAGACAGACACACAGACAAACAGACAGACACATCACTGACAGACAACAGACACGACACACACACTACAGACAGCACAGACAACAACAGACAGAACTACACACAGACACCAGACAGACTAGATCAAAACAACAGCGACAACATTCAGACAGAGATCACACTAAGACAAGAGCAACACAAGACCACAGACACACAGACACAGACAGACAGACAGACAGACAGACAGAGCAGCACAGTACAACAGACAACACTCAGACATGACAGACAACATACAACAACACGACACACATCTTACGACAGACAGAACAGACACACAGACAACCACAGACAGAACAACACAGCACAGAGCAGACAGGACGACATCACAGACAGACAGATAACACGACAGACAGACACACAGGACAGACAGACAGACAGCAGACACTACAGACAACAACAGAGACGACACGACAGACACACAGACCAGCAGACAGACAGACAGAACACACACACACAGACAGACAACAGACAGACAGACAGACAGACCAGACAGACAGACAGACACACAGACAGACACAGACAAACAGACAGACCACAGACAGACAGACACAAGCAGAAGACACACAGACAAACAGACAGAACACAAACGACAGACACACGGACAGACACACAGACAGACACCAGACAAACAGACGACACACGAAAACAGACAGACACACAGACAGACAGACAGACAGACACACACAGACAGACACACAGACAGACAGACAGACACACACACACCACACCACACACACACACAACAGACACAACACACAGACAGACAGACAGACAGACAGACCACAGACACACAGACACACATACAGACACACAGACAGACACACAGACACACAGACAGACAAAAAACCACAAGACCAACACACAGACACACACACAGAAGACACCAGACAGACACCGACAACAAGACAGACACACAGACAGACACACAGACAAACAGACGACACACAGACAGACAGACACCGGACAGACACACAGACAGACCACAGACAAACAACAGACACACACACACACAGACAGACAGAAGACAGACAGACAACAGACGACACACAGACAGACAGAACACACAAAACAGACAGACAGACAGACAGACAGACAGACACACAGACACACAGACAGACAGACAGACAGACAGACAGACACACAGACAGACACACAGACAAACAGACAGACACACAGACAAACAGACAGACACACAGACAGACAGACAGACACACAGACAGACAGATACACACACAGACAGACAGACAGACAGACAGACAGACAGACAGATAGATAGCGTAGAGATAAACAGATAGATAGCGTAGAGATAAACAGATAGATCGACAAAGAGTCATATAGATAGACAGAAATATAGACAGATTTAAGGACATATTGGAAGTTAGATAGACAGACAGAAAGATATACAGATTTAAGGACAAAGGGGAAGTTATATAGACAGACAGACGGACGGAAGGATAGACAGACTTAAGGACACCCTGGAAGTTATATAGATAGACAGAAAGATAGACCGATTTAAGGACATAAGGAATGTTATATAGACAGACAGACAGACATACAGAAAGAAGGACATAAGGGAAATGATATAGACAGACTGACAGACAGACAGAAAGAGAGACCGATTTAAGGACACACGGGAAGTTATATAGACAGACATACAGACATACATACATACAGAAAGATAGACAGATTTAAGGACATAAGGGAAATTATATACAGACCGACAGACAGACAGAAAACTAGACAGATTTAAGTACATACGGCAAGTTAAATAGACAGAGAGACAGACAGACTGAAAGATAGACAGATTTAAGGACACACTGGAAGTTATATAGATCGACAGAAAGATAGACAGAGCTAAAGACATACTGGAGGTTTTATAGATAGACAGACATACAGAATAGACAGATTGATTACTGGAAGTTGTACAGACAGATGATTTAATTGGTGTGTGATTCTTGTGGGGATTTTAATAGTTCATGAATGTCACACGATGAGATATTTTCCCAATTCTACCAGTCTGAAATCGTCTGTGCTCAGGTTGAGGGATCACGTCAACGACAAAAACAAGCTTCCGATCCTCATCTTTCCTGAGGGTGAGCGCGGTCACGTGACGCCGTCATCACTTCCTGTCCTCACACGGCTGCCTCTCACCTGACAGGAACCTGCATCAACAACACCTCAGTGATGATGTTTAAGAAGGGAAGCTTCGAGATCGGAGGAATCATTTACCCGGTGGCCATAAAGGTCAGTTATCAACGTCTTCAGTTAATAATCAGCACGTCTATCATAGATATCGATAGATAGATAGATAGATAGATAGATAGATAGATAGATAGATAGATAGATAGATAGATAGATAGATAGATAGATAGATAGATAGATAGATAGATAGATAGATAGATTGATTGATTGATTGATTTGGATACATGACAGACAGACAGATAGACGGACGGACAGACAGATAGATAGATAGATAGATAGATT
Organism: Paedocypris micromegethes; assembly: GCA_028031935.1. Classification (NCBI taxonomy): domain Eukaryota; kingdom Metazoa; phylum Chordata; class Actinopteri; order Cypriniformes; genus Paedocypris; species Paedocypris micromegethes. Next base: position 11,413,078 of record CM051493.1, read on the forward strand.
GATTTGTATAAATGACAAGGGAAGCTTTGAGATTGGTTATCAACATCTTCAGTTAATAATCAGCACGTCTAATCAATAATCCAGCTGACTGGGGTGGTTATTGAGGTGTGTGTGTGTGTGTGTGTGTGTGTGTGTGTGCAGTATGACCCTCAGTTTGGAGACGCCTTCTGGAACAGCAGCAGGTACAGTATGGTCAACTACCTGCTGCGCATGATGACCAGCTGGGCCATTGTCTGTAACGTCTGGTACCTGCCGCCCATGACACAAGAGGTGTGACCTTATGACCCCTGAACTCACCCATCTCTCTCTCTTTCTATCTCTCTCTCTTACGTAAATATACGTAGACGGGCGTATGGATGGATGATGAACAGATAGATAGATAGACAAATGGATAAATACAAGACAGATAGATAAATGACAGACAGAGAGATAGACAGACAGACAGACAGAAAGATAGATAGACAGACAGACAGACAGACAGACAGACAGACAGACAGACAGATAGATAGATAGATAGATAGATAGATAGATAGATAGATAGATAGATAGATAGATAGATA
>CM051493.1:11464324-11485736 GCA_028031935.1 Paedocypris micromegethes
GTGTGTGTGTGTGTGTGTGTCAGTGCGTACCGCTGTCCGCTGTGTCTGCACTCGGCCTTCAACATGCAGGAGTACTGGGAGGAGAAGGAGGAGATGATCGCCCAGTCGCCCATGCCTTCAGAATACCAGCACACCACCGTCAAGGTGAAGACACGCGCTCCTTTCACACAGCAATGATTGGTCAATTGCCGTAGAATTCCCGGAATGACGATCTGCCGATTCGAATCTGTGAAGCTGTCGGGTGCACGATTTAGAAAAAAGGAGTGAATAGGGGAAACGAGCAGATGAATGAAAACTTGAAACGAAAAGATGAAGGTGTGCAACAGAATTCTCTCTATTTTTTTTATATATATATATTTACAGTCTCCATGTCATCAATAAAGGACTATAAATAAAGTGTTCCCTACAGAGAAGAAATGTATCCACATATACGAGACACATTGTTAAACGTAAGCATTTTGAAATTATGAGTTTAAATGTGTTCAATATTTCTTTTATTAAATTTAATTAAAGGAACATTTTTTAAAATGTTTTGAGCAAATACATGTTTATTGTCAAAAACAGTTTCATATAAAGACTAAAAAACACGAAAATATAGTTATTGTTCATATATTTCAAGATTTCGATGTTTTAAAATATACTCGACCAAATAGTACAAATGTAATATACTTTATATGTATATTAAAAAGGATTAGGGTAATATCAGAGTGTATATATCTATAATACAATACACACACATACATATGTAGTAAATTAACTGTATAATACACATTTCTTACAAATATTTTTCACAACATATTATATATATATACGTATATTTAAAAAATTTTAATTTCCCAATTGTTTCATATAAATAATGCATTTTACGTTGTGTCAGATTTTAGTTTCAGTTTGTGTTTTATAGGCTGTTGTGTTTTTCTTTTTCCAGTTTTGTGACTTGAGATATTTAGAATATTTAGTCCATGCTCTATTTCACAACGTCGCTGCTACTCTTGCCTAAAAAAATCTTGAAATAAAAAAAATGTAGTCACATGACTGCGTGACGGCAATTTACCAGTGCAGTATGTGCGTTTTACCATCCAGTGACGTGACGCACCAACCCGGAGCAGTGGGCATCATTCACAGGTGTGTGTGTGTGTGTTCAGATCATATGTAACGACTGTCAGAGGCGCAGCACGGTGGCGTTTCACGTGTTGGGGATGAAGTGCAGCGGCTGCGGCTCCTACAACACGGCTCAGGACGGGGGACTGATGCTTCCTGCTCAACACTGACCGTCAGTCTCTCACACTCACTCACTCACTCACTCACTCCCTCTTCTCTGCTGTCTTACATCCCAATGAATGAACGTTCCCACAGTGGGGAAATTCCATTGCCGGAACAGCCACTACTAGTAACAATGACAAAATAAAGGGAGACCGTGAACATATAGTGTACAGAAATAAAGAATTGAAATATTTTTACATTTCAAAAGTGAGGTGCTTCATAATTCATCACTAGTTTCTTTGAAATTCTATAAATGATAATGTTTATTGCATGATTCTCAAGTTTCTGGATTGTGCACAGAAATCTTAAGTCTACAATACGGTTCCACAATTTGTTTTGTAATTTTTTTAGTTATTTATTTATATTTGTACATGTTGGGTCTATCGAGCGTTCTTCTCAAAGCTTCTCTCGAATGTGAATGAATCATCATGACATGTGCATTTTTCACTCATTTAGACAGAAAGACAGCAAATGTTAATAAGACAGTTAATTAAACTAAATGCATTATCAGCTCATTATGCATCATACTCAACAGTACATAAAATAATATTTATATATACATACATGCACATACATTTTTTTTTCTTAGTAGAGCCTGCTTATAAACAATATATGGCTGTCAAATAAAATTAATTTGTGTAAAACCGAACGGAGCACATGTTTACAATGTTAGAACAGAAAGGCAGCGCTACTTTTAAAAAGAACCAAGTATAAAACTGTTCAAATAAACTGGTTACCTTTTATAATGAAAAGAAAAAGGATGAAAATGCATTAAAAAAATATTTTCATCCAGTTACATCTCAACTCAAAAGTGTTATCTTATAAACAGGGAAAATGAAATCAGTCCATTCCGGATGAAAAAACATTTTCGCCGTCCACTTTTCTCTTCTTGGCCAGTGACATTTTTATATTCATCTCTTTCTTTTTCTGGCTCTCCTGTCCCAACTTTTGCCTCTCCTCGTTTGTTATTGCTTTTAATGCAACAACTGGAACTGCAATCGTTATTAATTCCTTTGCAATCTGAAACGTTTATAAATTGAATAAATGTATAAATTGAATGTTTAATCTGACGTTGTTTAGTCAAACAGTTTCCCGCCTGATATTGACTCTTTCAATTGGTCAATGAGTTCTCACGTACACTCAACTTAAGGTGGTGCCACCGCAGCGGTTACATTTAAGGTGGAAAGTTAGATTTTAAATCAAATTGGTCAGTTTGTTCTGTATGGGACAGTCTCTGGGTCCGGACGGCTGCTCTAGAATAACAGAATAATAAATAAAGCTCGACTGTGGTGCCATGACCAACTCTCACTTTCTTTTTTTGTTTTTTCTTTATAGATCAAACCAGGTTTGTCGAGGACATGAAGCTAGAAGTGAAGAACATCCATGGCCAAGAGACGTAACGAAGCACAACAACAACGCACCAGCATAAACGTCTTTGTGATAAAAGATTTGTGAAAGAATTCAAGTCACTCATGAGTCGAAACATCACGTTTTAAAAAGTTTATTCTGGGAGCCAAAAAAAAAAAAAAAACCCATGACGAGACTAGTCAACAGCCGCTTCCAGGTTATCCTGTGGAGAAAAAAAAAGCATTAAAAAGACATTATATACGGTGAATGTTTAGGTGTGTTTATATTAGTTAAAGCCACAGGAAGTGCTGGTCGGTCATACTGACGAATGGCCACGGTCAACGTCCTGCGAATCTGACGTCAGCCACTTACCTCGGTCGCTTCGTCAAATCTGTTTGCTTGGAAAATGGATGGATTATAGACGTTATACACAAACATTAGCATTTAAATCAGGGGTGGGCAATCTGAAGCCCTGAAAAAAAATAAATCTGACTTTCATTTCATTTTTACATGTACATCCGGTTAGTCTGTTATGGTTTATTTTAATTATTATTTTTTTTTATTGTAACATTAAAAAAATTGGAACCATAAACAAAATGTACGAAAAAGAATTGTACTAGTATTTATATAACACCTGATTCCAGACTGACAAACGTACATTTCTAAGAAAAGTTTTTCATTTTTTTTCGACCATTTCACTTTTTTTTTCCTCGTTTGGACTTCAGTCACTAGTAATGTGAACATTTACTCTGATTGGCTGATGAGAATGTGATTGACAGCTTCCCGGTTAGAACTGGTAGAATATGGCCCGCGGATCAAAATGTTTGCCCAACCCTTAACTTAAATAGATGTTTGATCAGATTTTGTTTTTATTTGTTGTTTTTCTTGTGACCATTTGTGGGTCACTAGGAGCTGGAGTGAACGATTGTCCACATTCTCCCGCAATGTTTTTGGACTGTGAGGAAAACCTGTTCCACACTAGCCCAGATTGGTAAAAACAAATCTTGGTAAATTGCCGGCTAACTGGACTGTTTGAAAGCGGAACGAAGATATATACAATAAACACGCAGAAGTTCAGTACGTGCTGACGTAAACGACCACGTCTGAGCCAATCAGAACATTCTGACGAGTCCAGTGTTCACAGGTGCAGCCGTTTAGTTAATAACGTCACCGAAAAAAACACCTGCATTTTAAAGCGCCACGTGAATGCTGTTTTACCGGTAAAATGCCGGAATGCCAGTGCTTGTGTGAACGGTCTTTTGCCGGTAAAGTCGTTCCGGGAATTTTTCGGCAATTTCCGGCATTGTTGTGTGAAAGGGGCTATAGAAAGACCAGAACACTCCTGCCATCGTGTGTGTGTGTGTGTGTGTGTGATAGCAGTGTTACCTCAGGGTGTGGTTGGCTCTTCTGGCTGGACTCCCGCATCAGCACCGCCTGAGCAGCCGGTCTACAACAGTCACACTCAGCGTCCCGCGCCATCACAAACGCTCCCAGCAGACGCACCTGTGACCCGCAGCCCGCCTCCTCCGAGCCACGCCGATGGCCACTCCCATCAGTACCACGGCGACGCCCAGTCCCACCGCTGCCAACAGAGCCGGGCCGTGACGGTACCCCCCCCCCAGCAGCGGGTCCTGACAGTGCTGCCCGCCGTACCCGTCCCGGCACACGCATGCCGTCTCGCCGCCCCGCCGCACACACTCGCCCTTCCCGCTACACAGGCCCGCCCCGCAGGCCGACTCCACCTCCACCTCTACGCCCGCAGCGGGACGCAGGGACTTGGGCAGGACGCTCCAGTTTCCCGTGGCTCGGGAGCAGGTGGCCCCGCCCTCGTCCAGCTGGAGGCGGGCCGGACACTTGCACACGCCCCTCGGGCCCGGCGCCAGGACGCAGGCGTGCGAGCAGCGCAGGGAGGAGCAGGGGTGGGCGGCGGCCTCCTGCAGCAGGGCGTGAACCACCTGAGGAGTACGGGATCAGATCAGGGACAAAAATATCACGCGGACATTTTGAAGAAACGAACGGAAATGCTTCACGTTTTCTCGCATTTTCAAATTTGCTCGCAATTATGTTTTTTTTTTGCTCGCAATCTTCACATTTTCGTTTGAAACTTTTTCGCTTCGGATTTTCCGTTCGTTTTTTTTTTCGTTTAGATTTCTGGGCCAAAAAAAAAATGTAAATAAAATAAACGTACCTGGTAATTGTAAGCCAAAAAATAAAAACAAACGTAAACGTGAAGCACATGAGAGGAGGAGAGAGGTGGAGCTCAGCAGCACCACTCGCCTTCAGACCGAAGGGCCGTCCGGGTCGCTTCAGCAGCACTCCGTGTCGTTTCCCCGTCGACTTGTCAGCTCTCTGCACGGTTCCTCGCTTGGTGTCGGACCAGTAGATCATGTCGTTGAACACGGAGATGGAGAACGGACTGGGAGTCTCCATCAGCTGCAGCATCTGTGGAGTGATAACGGTCCGTTACAGTAGATCGATCAGAGAACTTCGAAATTCCCGAAATTTGACTCGTCAACTGGCCAATTTTTTTTTTTTGCTTGTTTATGAGTGAAATCTTATACGTGAGAATGTTTTCTGGCCAGTATTGGACTCTATTGTAGTCATTTGAAGTGTGTGCATGTAGACATGTTTTAACTCATTTGTAACCATGAAAAAGGTCATAAAAGGTTAGAGTAACGGTTTGGGAGTGGTACAAAATTAGGAACATTCTATCTGGCCAGTTTAGTTTTCAAAGGTTCAAATGTCTAACTAGTTGGGAGTAGTGGAAGATTTCGGTTTTACCAGTTTAGTTTTAAAAGGTTAAACTGTATAACTATTTGGATTAAGGTTTCTGTTTGATCAGTTTGCTCCACCCTTACGAAATATTTTAAGCTCCTCCCTTGCTTTCAAGGGTCTTCAGCACGTCTCCAAGGCAACTTCTCCATTACATTTAAACGCAAGAGTATGTGAAGATGTTTTCTTTAGAGTTCTTTTTTTCCATACATTAAAACAAGAAACCTAAATATATTAGTACATTGACATTTTGGGGGTCTAAAGCGGCGCTGAACCGGTCCAGGACTTACCTTCACATCTCCTCCATCCAGATTGGCGGATCCGATGCACTTGAGCTTCTCGTCCGCCCAGTAGATTCGATCCTGAAGGGCGTCGACACTCAGACTGACCGGCCAGCGGAGCGAGCGACTGACCAGAACCCGCCGGGCGGAGCCGTCCATCCCCGCCCGCTCCAGCCGAGCCTCGTCACCAGTCTCGGACCAGAACATCAGCCTGACAACGAAAAGCACCTTCAGGCTTCCTACACGTTCTGAAAGCTGAAACTCAAGCACTTTTCAAGGTCCGTTTTCGACTTTTTCAAGTTTTCTTGTCCTCATTCCAGTTAGATGCTAAATCACTTTATATTTGTATTTTGGTAAAGCAGTTTTTTTTAATGCATGTTTAAATACAAATACACACTATTATAATGTCCAATACTAGATTAAAGACTAAAATCTGGAAAATTACCCAACGCAAGGCCGCTGTAAAATCATCAGACGTCGACCGGTCCGCGACGACAAAAAGTTTGGGCATCACCGTGTTAATGCATTAAAATTTGTATGTGCTAAAGTTGAATCTAAAGTTTAGTATAAATATTGCGTCGAAATCTTGTACGACCAATGATATCACTTGTGGAACGGAAATTCAGGTGGCCGTCGCAAAGACTTTCGCCGTTCATCCGAGCCAAATTTCACGCGTTCTAAAAAACAAAGAGCAGCTTGGCAAAATAACACCAACCCTGAGAGAAAACACAAACAGTCAAAAAGCTTTGATGATCAAAACGCAGTCTTATAGTAGTAGTTAAAGACGTATAATCATCTAATAGAGAAACCGCGTGCTCCGCCTAAGCTCGGGTTTGGTCCAGAGGACGTGCACTTATCCAGAATCCAATGTTTAACTACATTTTCAAGTATTTTCAAGCACTTCATGCGTTTTTGTCACTGGTGATACTCTTTGTTTATTGTCAGATTACGGGGCCTTAAATTAAAATTCTGTTTCGGAAAACTTAATTGAAACATACACTTGTAATACATTAACTAGTTAGTATATTAGTAATAATTAGTAATTAACCGCTTCATTGCTTTTCCACAGCAGTGACCACTAGGGGGAGCCGCTCCAAATTTTGAAAAAATAATTTTTTTTCAGATATTTATAAAAAAAACTAGTTTTTGAGGGCTAGGTGTGAGAACAGGAACACTTTGCTCACATTTAAAAGAGAAGGGTTGTCTGGTGAGTAGCTTGAATGTGGCGTGGTACATTTTTGTGATTGAAATTTAAACATTTCCTTTATGACACATTGTACCTTCTGGTGATATGTTTAAAATAACATTTTCTTTTTTTCCCCAATTTTTTAAATTTTTTTATTAGAAATATTACGTCGACTCGGAAAAAAAAACGTTTTAAGCTTACCGTCTGGAAGCGAGCAGTAAAGGGTTAAAATTAATTCAAACGCGTGATTGAAATGCTTGAATTTCAAAGTAGGAAGCCGGCACCTTATGGCCACTAATGTGCAGTGTTGGGGTGAGAGCGGGTCACTCACCCTTTCTGGGGCAGGAGGGCGAGGGAGCGGATCTGCTGGAGATCTGCGTCCACGATCATCACGGGCTCCACGGTTCTGCTGGAGTTCAGCGGCGCTGCACTGATCTTCTGCGTCACGCCATCAGCCCAGTAAAGGTTCCGGCCCAACCAGTCCACGGCCAGACTCTCCACACGCACCCCTGACACACCTAAACACCCGTCCACGTTCAATCCTTTTCCCCATTTTCTCCTCTTTCTAAATTGCGCACCCGATAGCTTTACGGATTCGGAGCAACAGATAAATCCTACACTCTGCGCGGGCTGCACGATTCTGAGGGAAAACACCGGATTGCGATTTTTTGGATAAATATTGCGATTTTCGTTTTTTGCATTTGATACTTTTAAGTGCATACAACTAAAATTATGAATAAAATATGTTGTTACTTTTACAACACAGTGGGTCAAATAAACTACATATAACGTGATAGATGTTTGTGCTTTGTGGTTAATAAATAAAGTAGCAGAACCTAAATACCAGCGAATGTAAAAATGCGCTAAAAACATTGAGATAAACTAAATGCAACAACAAAAACTGGAAATACAAAAATATATTTTAATTTAACATTTAGTCTAAACTAATAAAACTATCCAGACATTCTGAGAGTTAAAGACCATTAATTAATTATTAAAAATGAATAATTCCAGACGTCCGTGTTTAGACGTTTGAAAACTTGAAGGCTGAAACTTTATCTGTTGAGGCTGCGTCTGAATGTGAAGGACAGATCGCCTCAGATTCTCTAATGTTCTTCGGGTAATATTCATGATAGTAGTTCGGTCATTATATTATGTTTTAATAGTAGTTTATTAGTAAAGTGTATTTCATAGTCGTAAAAAAAAAAAAAAAAAAAAAGTATAGAAAGCAGCGTTAGCATTATACTTCGTGATTTAACAAAAAAAAAAACGATAAAATAATTGTGTTTTTTCCTCCGTGCTGCTTTATTTAATCTTGCTTTTAGTTTTTAGCGTGCGAGCGAGCCAGCGAATGGAGCGATCTGGTGTCCCTGATGCTTTTAAAAGTACCTTAGATTTATATTGTCCTGATGCTGTTAAAAGTACCATTTATATAGTCGACCCCAGTAGTAGTGTTTCTGATTGGTCAGCAAGCCAGGAACGGGAGATACCCACACCCCACCCCCTTCTGCTCCCTATCTCCACCTCCTTTTCCACTTCTCACATTTTCTGTGAACGACTCTTCAGTAAACACAAACAGTGGCACCACAAATGTATAATACGTAATAGAAATTGCCTAGCAGACGCACAGATAATTGCTCGTGACATGAACAAATGCCCCATTTGCCCTCAAACCTCCACACACTCGCTTGTCCTGCTCTCAAAAGCAGTCCTCCTCCTCTATCCTTCATCTACTCACCCTCAGGTTCTTCTCTCTCTCCCTCTCTCTCTCTCTCTCACCTTTAACCGCGACCCCTCTGCTCTTCTGGTCCAGCGTCAGCCACTTGATGCCGTCAGTGTCCAGACTGGTCCAGTAAAGCCTCTGCTCCTGCCAGTCGTAGTCCAGGGCCAGAACCGGCCTCTTCTCAGCAGAGACCAGAACCTCAAGGCTTGAGCTCCTCAGACCCAACAGAAAGACGTCCGACTGCACGGACGCCAGCAGGTACGGCTCACCTTGGGTCACAAAGATTGAGTTTGTAAGAAAGTGGCTGGAGAGAGAGAGACAACGAGACCAAATAATTATATGGAACCCGGATCAGAGATGGCACCATCTTCTGCTTGCATTATTATTCACAACTATCAAACTTTTGGGACCCTACAAGCCAAGTCTTTGCTGACCGTCAGATAATGGACAAAAAAAAACCTTGCTACAGTTTTTGTCGGGAATTCAGATTCACCCATTAAAGTTGTGCAGCAGAGATGTTCTTTAGATGAACAAAATGTTTTAGTCATCTTTCAGACCGGTCGAGATGATAGGAGAAAAACAGAGACCGGTCGAGATGATAGGAGAACAACAGAGTCTCAGTTGAGACGATGGGAGAACAACCGAGACCGGTCAAGACCATGAGAGAAAATCGGAATTCAGTTGAGACTGTTGGAGAAAACTAGAGACCAGTGGAGACTGTTGGAGAAAACTAGAGACCAGTGGAGACGGTTTGAGAAAGAGAGAGAACAAGGAGTCACCAGTGATCTTGCAGCTTCGGCCGTCCGGCTCCAGGAGGTATCCGTGAGCGCAGGAGCAGTGGAACGAGCCCTCGCTGTTACTACAGTAGTGTGAACACAGGCCTGGACGCTCCACACACTCGTCCACGTCCACACAGAGGCGGCCTTCACTGACGGGCTGGTATCCCAGCATGCACCAGCAGCGCTGCGGGACGACGGGACGCTCAGTGATTCTCTCAGAAGGAGTGCGGAGGTGGAGATGAAGAGGAGGAGGTACCGTCCCGGCGGTTGTGGGGCGACACTCCTGCGCACACGCCAGCTGCGCAGAACAGTTGTGGGCGGGGCCGGCACACGATCCGCCCTCATCGGAACCGTCGGGACAGTCGCTCACTCCGTCACACAGCCGCGATGAGTCCACACACCCTGCGCTGGCACACTGAAACTCGTGAGGAAGACAGGACGCGTTCGGACCTGTGGAAACACACGGATCACAAAGAAAACCCTGAGAAGCATGGACGTTGAAACAACATCTCAGTGAGATCATCACTTAATACCAGCCTACACGACTGCTGCGCTCACAAAACTCCAGCTTTTAGTACTGCAAATTTCTACGATCTACAAGGGAGGAAGATCCTTTGCATATTTAGCAGCTAAGTTTATGGAATGCTCTGCCTAGCACGAGTCAATTTAAGTCTAGACTGAAGACGCATCTCTTCAGCAAAGCAGATATTGACCTGTTATAATAAGATATAGAATAAGTTAATATAATCGTATAGAAAGGCTGCCTAGTTTAGTTCTCGGAACCGAATCGCACCTGCACCTCCTAAAACTGTCAAGATCTTTAATTACGGTACTTCCAAGTTTTCCTAAAGCTTGGTTTTTTCTGTGTTTCACTCCTCTCCTGAGTGCCGTGCCACCAGATGGATCTATCAGACGGCTTGAGAAGATGGAATCTCCTAGGAGCTTCCGGTTCAACCAGCGCACTGATTTTGTAGTGTTAGAATGCCAGAGGAGACTGGTTAACACGAGTTGCTCTGAACTTGCTCTGGACTCACAGCGGGACTCGTCACTGGCGTCTCTGCAGTCTTCAGCTCCGTCACACAGCCAGGCCAGAGGAACACACTGAGTCTGAGAGGAGCAGGACCACTGAAGACCCCCGCACTGCACCACCCTCTCCACACAGTCCTGACACACACACACACGGCGGAATAAACCAACCAGCGTTACAATAAAAAAAAAAACACTGAGCGAGACGAAACTAGACAGTTGAGTGAGAAAAACGAGGCAGAGAACGACATGAGACAATGTTAGACGGCAAGAAGTGAGACGAGAGAGAAATGACACGTTGAAGTGAAATGAGAAACAGAGACAGACAGAGAAATGAGACGGACAGAAACGAGAAACCTATACAAAGCAAGAAGTTAGTCGAAAGAGAGGATTGAGACGAAATTTTCAAGTGTCTGTCTTGTTTGAGAGAGAGAGAGAGAGAGAGAGAGAGAGAGAGAGAGAGAGAGAGAGAGAGAGAGAGAGGCAAGAAATGAGTCAAGAGCAACTGAGACAACAGAGCGGGGTTGTTGTTTTTAAAGTGTCTGTCTTCTTACTTGAAGAAAGACTGAGAGCAAGCAAGAGAGATGAGGAGATGGTTAGAGAGCAAGAAACGAGAGTGAGAGCTGTTACAGTTGAAGAGAGAGGGAGAGACAGGGGTAGAAGAGAGACAGTTGCAGGTAGAGAGAGAGGAAGAAGAGAAACAGTTGCTGGTAGGTAGAGGGAGCGAGACACAGAGAGACAGTTGGAAGGAGGGAGAGAGAGAATGAGAGAAAGAGAGTGAGAGACAGAGAGAAAGAGTGTGAGAGAAGAGAGGCAGTTGGAGAGAGTGAGAGAGAGAAAAAAAGAAGAGACAGTTGCAGGCAGAGAGTGAGAGAGAGAGAGAGACAGAGAGAGTAGAATCGCATCAAGCCACATGATTGTTGGGAATCAGAGGCCAGTCTTCCTCTCACACTCCTCCTCTCACACCTCTTCCTCTCACCCGCTCGTCTGATCCGTCCTTGCAGTCCTTCTCTCCGTCACAGATCCACTGCTCCATCAGACACTCGTGACTGTGAGGGCATCTGCCAGCGCTTCCACAGGCTGAAGCTCCCACACACTTCACCTCGTCTGAACCGTCCCTGCAGTCCAGCTGACCATCACAGCGCATGTCAGCTGACACACACTGACCACTGCTGCAGCGCCACTGCGCCACGCCACAGCCCTCCGCCCCTGACGGTGTAAAGTACTTGAGTAAAGTAGCAAAGTCCATTTACTCAAGTATGTTTTTGGCTACTTTTTACTTGTACTGAGTATCAAAAGTATAAGAAACTTTTAGTCTCTACTCAACAGCCCTCCAGCTCTGACACACACACACGACACAGAGGTGTAAAGTACTTGAGTAAGTGGACTTTGTTACTTTACTCAGTGCGAGTACAAGTAGCCAAAAACACACTTGAGTATCAAAAGAAAAAGAAACTTATTCTCTCTACTCAACAGCCCTCCACCTCTGACACACACGACGCAGAGGTGTAAAGTACTTGAGTAAATGGACTTTGTTACTTTACTCAAGTATGTTTTTGGCTACTTCGTGTTGTACTGGGTATCAAAAATATAAGCAAGTTTTGACTCTCTACTCTACTGCATTTGTGATTGCGTATCTGTACTTTTTCACTACATATATACATACTAATACTATATTAACACTCACTCGTTACACTGTGATCGTGCGCGATAAACCATAATTGATTTTTACCGCGGTTAATTTCTCGGGCGAATGAGGTGATTTTGCCATTTCTAGTCTGATGAAGATACTGGAAGCTAATTGTGAATTAGAGTAGGTAAGTCGAGTTAATGTTAATGTGAAGTTAATGTGAAGTTAATGTGAAGTTAATGTGAAGTTAAACGCTACAGATCTTCCCTGACTTTACAATGGTATTGTAACGTTACCAAGCCTAACATGGTAAAAAACACTGTGAGGTGAATATATTTTAGTTTAATGTTTTTTGTTCGACGTGAATAACGTCTGTTGTAGGCAATGACTGAGGTCACGGAGAATCACAGTAAAGTCAGCTCGGAATTTTATTTATCTTAATCAAACTCAAATGTGCAAAATAAATTAATTAAATGAAGACCAAAACGTCAGTCTCAATTTGTTTTACCATTTTTGAAACATGGAGGTGTTAAATTTATTTTCTGTATGAGAAAATAAAACCTCATGACTAGAGTTCACATTTCTTTGTTTTTTTTTTTTTTAGCCTAAATTAGTGCGAGTAAAATACTTTACAGTGCTACTTTGACGCAAGTCTTTTTGAAATTGGTAACTTGTTACAAATTTTTACAGTAAGTATCTGTACTTTCACTCAAGTATGGCCGTCCGCTACTCTTCACACCTCTGCTCCACAGCCCCGCCCACGCGCCCCACCCGTCTTAAAAAAGTTAAAACCCCACCATCACAATGGGCCTCGTCGCTGGCGTCCTCACAGTCGGCGTCTCCGTCACACACAAAGGATTGTGGGAGGCAGCGTGTGTTGAGGCAGCGATGAGCGCAGTCGTCCTCCGGCCTGAGACACTCCAGCTCGTCTGATCCGTCTGACACTGAGCCACGCCGTCACACACCTGACTCCGCCCCACACACTTCCTGCCGTAGCGCACGGACCAACCTCACACTCAACACACACACACACCACACACACACACACACACACACACACACACACACACACACACCACGGAGGGTTAAATACTACTACTACTACACGTTTTCCCATATCAGGGGTGGAGCTTGTTGCTAACACAAGTAGCTGTTCCTCTCATGTTCTCGTTCCTTATTCTGTCCAACCTCGTCACTCCTGAGGAGAAGCTCAACATCTTCATCTCTGCTGCCTCCTGTCTCTTTCTCACTGTCACTGTCTCCAATTATTTAATATAATAATAATAATAATAATAATAATAATAATAAATGTTATTTTTGGCACCTTTCAAGGTACCCAAGAACATCGTACATAAATCAAAACAGTACAATATTAAACTGTTGTACAATATTTCATTAAATATTAAATGAAAGTCAGACCCCCCCCTCCCCCATGTAAATCCGGATGATCAGTCAGACGAACACCCTTCTCTACAATTTCCTTTAGCTCAATGATTGTTTTGTTTTAAAACCTTGCTCACGCATTCGTTTCTGCATATTTTCATTCATTCATTCATTGCGCTTTCTGCTTCCCTCCGCGCTTCCCTCGGATCCATAGAAGCGAGTTCAAGACAGCAATCACTCAAACATGTAGATTTTTGCACAAAAAATAAATTAAAAAACATTTAAAAAAAAAAAAAAAAAAAAAAAAAAAAAAAAAGTGTTCACGACTCGAAGTACAGTACTTCTTTCTGTTCTGTCCTCCTCTCCGTGATCACAAAGCCTGAAACAGCATCAAATGTCGTTTGTGAGTGTATTTGTATGAATTTTGCGTTTTATTAACCGAGGTACTATTGGATTTTGTGTTTTTTTGTAAGGTATCCTTGAGTGTCTGAAAGGCGCTGCTAAATAAAATGTATTATTATTATTGTTATTATTATTATTATTATTATTATTATTATTATTTCCTCCATAACCCAAAAAGTGTATTTTCCCCATCCTGGTCCCGCCCCTTTGTTAAATGTATGGCCCGCCAATCAAAATATTTTTCCCACCCAATAATTGGCCCAATAAACCCAATAAATAATCTCCACATCCTTCACTCTGGTGTGATGCTTGTGAGAACATGAACTGGTTTGGGTAACACAGTGAAGGTGGTGAGTGGGCGTGGCGTCTCTCACCAGACTGGCACTGGAGGGCACACTGCTCCTCATCAGAGGCGTCGCCGCAGTCCGGCTCGCCATCACACACGTGACTGAAGAGAACACACTCTCTGCCGTCCTCACAGGGTTTAGAGCCCAAGGCGCAGTGCAGAGACGCCACCGCTGTAGGCCCCGCCCCCGTCACGCCCCCTCCCTCCTCAGAGCCGCCGTCATCATCATCAGCTTCATCATCATCTACAAGAGAGACGGACCAAGCTACAATCACACAAGAGTTTCTAGACCCACAAACACACAACGGTGACACTGCTACACAGTGTAACGTTCGGAACCTGTACAATGTGCCTTTAGACATCGTGGCCGCAGTGACGTAATGACGTTTATGGAGTGACGTCAGGACCAAGAACGAGAGGAGACGAGCATGTAGCTCTGACGCCGTTTGGTCCCATCTTTATTTTACTTTTACTTTATTTTCATATTTTGTAACCCTCTCCACCGGGTGTGCGGACGGAAACACGGCCCATTAAAGATTCTTGATGAGCTTCCCATCCTCCGCCTGTTATTTTGCGAGACACCCGTGGCCGACGCGTTACAACAGCAGAGGTGTAAAGTACTTGATTAAACGGACTTCTTTACTCAAGTATGTTTTTTGCTACTTTGTACTTGTACCGAGTATCAAAAATATAAGCAGCTCTTACTCTCTACTCCAGTACATTTGTGATCAAGTAGTTGTACGGTTCACTCCACTACACTCACTTGAGAAACTACTCGATCTAGACCTTGACTACTCAGAAACGGAAGAATGTGTTTTACCAATTTTATTATATCATTTTATCACGTTTTTACTAATCAGAATTTTATTTTATAGCTACTTTTTTTTTTATTTGAAAATTTGAGTGATTGATATTGACTTTTTGTTTTTGACTCAACGTTTTGTTTATTATCCACTTTGTTCTACCATTTTTAAAATATTGAGGTGCTAAATTTCATTTCTGTAGAAAACAAAACCTCATGAGTAGAGTTTGTTTTCACATTTCTTTTTTGTGTCTATATTCAGTGCAAGTAAAACTCTACTGAAAGAGTAAGTGCTTTTAAAATTGGATACTTTTCTATGAGTCTTTTTGAAATTAGTGACTTGTAATGGAGACTTTTTTTTACAGACAGTATCTGTACTTTTACTCAAGTATGGCTGTTCGCTACTTTTCACACCTCTGATTTTATTACATATAAAATAATATTCTGATTACTAAATTACATATCTACATTTTTTCTTCTCTTTGCACATTTAAGTGATTGATATTGACTGATATCGAAGGTTTTTTTCATCTACTTTGTTCTATCATTTTTAAAACATTGAGGCGTTACATTTTGTTTTTGTGTTAGAAAACAAAACCTCATGAAGAGTTTTTCCATTTTTCTTTTTGTGCCTATATTCAGTGCGAGTAAAATACTTAAAAATGGGATACTTTGCTACTTTGAGTCTTTTTGAAATTGGCTGTCCGCTACTCTTCACACCTCTGCTGCACAGCCCCGCCCACAAGCCACGCCCACGCGCCCCGCCCGTCTTAAAAAAGTTAAAACCCCACCATCACAATGGGCCTCGTCGCTGGCGTCCTCACAGTCGGCGTCTCCGTCACACACAAAGGATTGTGGGAGGCAGCGTGTGTTGAGGCAGCGATGAGCGCAGTCGTCCTCCGGCCTGAGACACTCCAGCTCGTCTGATCCGTCCTGACACTGAGCCACGCCGTCACACACCTGACTCCGCCCCACACACTTCCTGCCGTGAGCGCACTGGAACTCACCTCAACACACACACACACATTTTCACATTTTTAAAGTCAGTCTAATTTTCAAATTCAAACTTCATTTGTCACAGACACTATGCAACAACGTGAAGTGAAATGTAATTTACAAATCACCCGGCGTATAAACATAGTGGAGGTGTAACAGTACAAATACAATAAGATATTGTAGATCTTATTGTATAAGAAATACAAGCAATAAATAAAAAAAAATAGATTAGATAAATGATGAATAATATATTCAAGTAAAAATGCAATAAAGGGAGAGAAATACAGGATAAATATGCAAGATAAAATATGAATAAAATATAAAAAGAGAAAAATACAATAAAGGTAGAAAAATACAAGATAAATATGCAAGATGAAATATGAATAAAATGTAAAAAGAAGAAAAATACAATAAAAGGAGAAAAATACAAGATAAATATGCAAGATACAATATGAATACAATATATAAAGATAAAAGTACAATAAAAGGAGAAAAATACAAGATATAATATGAATCAAATATAAAAAGAGAAAAATACAAGATAAATATTCAAGATGAAATATGAAAAAAAAATAAAAAGAGAAAAATACAATAAAGGTAGAAAAATACAAGATAAGTATGCAAGATGAAATATGAATAAAATATAAAAACATAAAAATACAATAAAGAGAGAAAAATGCAAAAAAAAAAAAAAAAAAAAAAACAAACCCACTGACCCAAGCTGCAGACAGACGGACACTCTGCCTCATCCGATGCGTCGGGACAGTCGTTCTCGCCGTCACACACGTGACTGAAGGACACACAGTCTGATCCGTCTCTACAGGGTGTGAAGCCGAGCCTGCAGCGCCGAGGAGCCTCCAGAGCACCAGCTACACACACACACACACACACACACACACGAGAGAGAAAATAAAAAAATCGAATCTGGGGCGACCAAGCGTCCTCTTTTTACGTCCTGTCCGGTGGGTTTTATAATTTTTAAATGGAATTTATAAATGGAAATTTGGAAATTGTATTTTTTTAAGTCCTATGAAACACTTTTCCGAAAGTGTGAACGCGTGTTATCGAAGTTGTTCCAAAGAAGCGGAACGGACTCGATTTCTAAACATTGGAAAAACTTGTTTCTTTTTAATAAAAATATGTAAAACAATCAAAACCAGCCCGTGAGCCTCATCATTCACAACGCGTTCATTTAGATCTTCACATTATGTTCACATTATTCATTGATTGCATGTAAACACAGAGACATTTTACATTTTAAAGATATAATAAAAAGACTGAAACATATTATTGTAAATACTTCTAGTAGATGTTCACATTATGTTCACATTATTCATTGATTGTAAACACAAAGACATTCGAAATTTTACAGATATGAAATATTAAAACGACTGAAAAATATTATTGTAAATAACAAAAAAAATATTGTAAATCAAATCAGCGTCGAGACTCAACGGAAGGACTTTTAAAGTCCAGCAGGTGTCAGTATTCAGCGACACTATCGACGTACAGTTTTCCAATGTGTCGAAACGTGTCATGACGCCTCATCAACCCATCACCAGTGACAAAAACATCAAACGTGAGTAGTTTTCTAGATGAATCCTGACCTCCCAGAAGCAGCAGCAGCATCAGCAGCAGGAGACACATGATGCGGTCAAACGCGTCCGGCTCCAGCCGCCGAGCTTAAATCCCGCAAACAGCTGCCGCCGATCAGCGGTGATCAGATCTTCATCACTCACACTCTTCTTCATCATCATCATCATCATCATCACAGCGGGGACGCGTCCACAAGACACATGATTTGTTGAAATCGCTCGTAATTATTGTTTGCGATCGTCTTCCCTTGACTTGTCATGGTTATTTACGTTAGAAAGTTATTTATTACGCTTGTGTAATTATAGTTGATTATTTTACTTCGTAACTTTTCAAAATTCATATAATACAAGTTTTTTGTATTAATATACAAAACATTTATTTATTTTTAATTATTAATATTTGCGTTTTTGTTGCATAAATGAATCTCTGGCGCTATCTAGTGGACAGCTGTCCACTAGTTGGCGCAGAGGTTCATTTATGCAACGTTAATAATTTAGCAAAACGTTGTAATTGCAAAAGTCTATTAATGATGAATCGATTTTCTGTTTTAATTTATAGTTGTATAACATTTCAAATTCTGTTCATTCGGTTTTAAAAGTTTCTCTGAATGTGGATATTTAAAAAAAAACGAAAAACAAATAAAAAATACTTTTACACAATATTATTTTCCATAACTATACAGTCACATTTGTCTCGTATATGCTGTATGCGTAAGTGACCGACATCTTTTCTGACGCTAGAGGGCGGTAATGGACCGCGCCCTCTGAAATAAACCTAATAAAGAAATCTAGAAAGGCGAAGATTTAAAGTGCGCGTGAACTTTCACACCTTCACGTGACATTCATTGATTCATTAAATAACAATTAATAGCTTCTTTCTCACAGCAAACCTTGCGCCTTTGCAACTTTTTTTTTTTAAAGCCCAAAAAAAAATCGGCGAATGCAATGAGCATTTTTTTTCAAGCCCCCAAAAAATGGTGAATGCAATGCGCTTCCGTAGAACTGCGAGTTAAGTCAGAATAAATAAAAAAAACTATTAGACAATTAGAAAGAAAAAAAAACATATTTTTTCTAACTCGCTATTTTGCGTTTCATCGTTTTATTCGTTTGTTTGTTTTTTTGATCAAGAGTTGCCAATTACTCGAAATGACGCGCATATCTGACGTCACCGAACAGTTTAAAGCAGACGGAAAAGAGAGCAGGTCTGGTGTCACGTGACATTTACCATTATTGGCGTCATGTCGACTATTATATAGTTTCTCGTGTTATTTAAGTTCATTTTCTGTGACGATTTCTCTATGAACGTTGTTTGTGATTGGCTGCAATTAGGGTTTTTTCCTTTGTCATTTATATTTGATTTTGGCGGTTTTGTTTCTCCATAACTCTCTCCTCATCCTAAGTCTCACGATAAAGCTGACTTTCTTATTTTTTTTCCACTTTCACATTGCGTGTTTTAATATGTGGAAAAAATCCATGTAAAATAGAGCATATACAGTGTGTTTCAATGGCAGTGGGGCGTGTGTGTGTGCGTGCGTGCGTGCGTGCGTGCGTGTGTGTGTGTGTGTGTGAAAGCTCGATAAATATTTAACTGCTACGGTAGATGGTTTCTTTTTTATTCATCAGTGAATTCAGGCCTGAGCAGCAGCTTTCGCACTGACCTCAGATCAGCATCATGTCACGTCACTTCCTTCTGAGGATGATGATGATGATGAAAAGGGGATTCATGTGAGACGCAATTGTAGTAAAGATCAATTGTAAATATCCTTGTTATTGATGTAGATATAGTGTTTATAGAAAGATACAAAATTATTCACAGAGCTGTGAATATGAAATTGTAAAAGAAAAGTGTTCATCATGAAAATAAGAAACATTGTACACGCTAAAAGACTAATCATTCACAACTAATTATAAAATAGAATAGAATAGAATGCCTTTATTGTCATTACACGTCTCCGTTTGGTGCCACATACGGAAAATAACACACAAAATAAGTATGTAAGAAAATGTGCATTGTGTGAGATAAAATATAAATAATACATCTAGTATAAGTATATAAAATACTGTAAAATTAGATTTAAAAAGTGTGCTTCAAACGTTTTCAATAAAACAAATAATATGTTTCAAATAGACATATTAACAGTAAACAATAAAAAGAGTAAACAATTCACAGAGCTGTGAATGTTCATCGTGAAAAAAAAATTGTTCATCGTGAAAATAAAAAACATTGTACACGTTAAAACACTAATCCATCACAACTAATCATAGAAGAGTAGAATAGAATCGAAAAGAATAGAATAGAATGCCTTTTTTGTCATTGCGACACATGGTTACACACAAAATAAATATGAAAGAAAATGTGCATTGTGTAAGATGGAATATAAAAATCTAGTTTAAGTATATAAAATATACAGTAAAATTAGAGCAAACAAGTGTGCTCCAAACGTTTTCAATAAAGTTTTTTAATTGTGTGGCAATAAAATGCTGTAATTTCCTGTACATTGCATATATAATCACATCGGTGGTGATGATGATGGTGATGATGATGTCGTGCGCTTCACTAACTCAGCGTTACGTCGTGAATTATACATGATGGTTGTAGAAAAGTCACTACAGCGTCACGTGTGAGAGCCGCCAAACAGCCATGATTAATTCACCGCGGCGGAGAGACGATGGAGGTGCGGACGCGTCTCTGTCGGGACGTCCCGCGGGAGCTGGGGTTGTTCTCGCCGCTTTTAGAGCGAGACGCAGCGCTGTGCTTCCTCTCGGCGTCCGCGGTGAAGAAGCGCTGATGCGGCTCCAGGATCTGCGGCGTCTCGGTCATGGTGTCCCAGGACAACTCCACCTCCACCTCCAGTGAGTGTGCTCTCTGTCTCACTCTCTCTGTCTCACTCTGTCTCGTCAATAGTCACCGTTTTAACATCGTGAATAATTTTATGTGGAATGAAGCATCGTGTTGTTTTAAATTACTATGTGTTAATTGTTTACACACGCGCGCACATACGTGCACGCCTGCTAAAACACACACACACACACACACACACACACACACACACACACACACACACACACACACACACACACACACACACACTCTCTCGCAGACGTGATATATACCGTACATTACGGTAATAATTGTAATAATTTAATTTACAGTGACTTTGAAGCGAAGCGTCTCTTTTGTTGTTGATTCCGTATTGGTGATATTTCTGCGCTCGGTCGATTCTCTCGGGGCGTTTGATTGAATCCGGAGTGAATTATTCAGTGAATAAAGTGCTTTTCTCATCCTGCCATTTTCTGACGTTCTTCATCTTATTGAGGAACTCTTCTGCTCGAATTCACATCTCGTTATATGTGCCACGTTTGTTTAAAACATAAATAAATAGTAATAATACATATTGATATGGATATAAATATCAACACAAAATTTAAATTAATTAACAATGTATAACAAAATGTTGTATGAATACATACAATAAAGTAATATATATAATTATCAATGTTTAAGGATGCATATAATCAAATATATAAATAATTATTTAAAATACAATTGAAATGTTAATGTGTTTGGTTTAAACTGAATATTTAAATAAGATGTTTGCTATTTTGGTTTTATTATTTAAATTAAATATTTTATATACTGTATTTCTTCATTCAGTGTTTGTGTGTCATAAACCAATTTTGTCTTGTAAACATTAGTAATTGGAATTATGAAGAATAATTATTCACAATTACCTGAAGATTTTATCACACTGACACAGACATGCACACACACATCAATTTATTTTTATTACCTGCTGTTTTTACTCATGTTATAATTTCTTTTATCATCATTTATTTTACTGTACAGCACTTTGTATCAATTAGGTTTGGGTTGAAGGGCG
>CM051493.1:11485842-11493342 GCA_028031935.1 Paedocypris micromegethes
CACACACACACACACACACATAACCCTGACCTCTCTTCACACTATTGTTGTACTACGTACTTAGTGGTGAGAAGGTGCGTTATAGATATATTATACGTTATATAATAATCTATATTATTAAATATATATATAAACATATGAATGGTTCCTTCCACCTCCAGGTTCCGTGAGCAAGACGACATGCGTCAAGCAGCAAAAGTGCAAGAGGAGCATCTCCCAGAGGGCCTGGCAGGGGGCGGAGTCTGAGCCCGAGCGGGCGGAGCCAGTTCCTCTGAGGGAGATGCAGTATCTGCTGCAGCCGGAGGCGGAGGACAGTCTGCTGGAGGCCTCGCTGGAGCTGGACAGGTCTTCTCTGCTGGGCTTCCTGCGCTCCAGCCACCTGGAGAGCTCGGAGGACGTGCGCACCGTGGCCTGCGTGGTGCTGATCGACCAGGACGAGGACGACATGTCTCTTAGGGAGAGGACCGTCACCGACGTGTCCACCACCGACGGGAACGCCGCCGATCTGGTGTGTGGGCGGCTCCTGTCCCTCTCCTCAGACTCCTCCCCCTCGCTGTGTCAGGGGCGGGACTTATCCCCAGCCCCGCCTCTGGAGAAGCAGGACACGCCCCTGAGTGAGAGACGCTCCTGCTGCCGCTGCGTCATCGTCTGATTGGCTGCTTGAGAGGAGGAGCTTTTTAGAGCTGGTGGTTTAAAATTCTGTCCTACGCGGGGGAAATTTCCTACGTCGCGATTTGCGCACGCGCGTTATACATGTTCGGGCCACCTTTGGAAGTAAAAGTGGATAGTTATATCTAGCATGAAATTTGCTTTTATTTTTAGTTAATTTTAATCACTCGTTTTAGTCCTTTTAGTTTTTTTGTGTGCTTTTTAGTAATATGTATATTTATTTGTCAATTTTATTGTGATCGTGTTTTTGATTGCGTGGTAAACGCACTTGTAAAGTTTACATTTAATTCTGTCCCGCCTTTTTATTAAGTGACAAATGAAAACAACTTCCGCCAATTTTTTTTTTTAAGTTTCTTATTTAAACATTCCTTAACATCCGTTTTCTACCGCGTTTGTACCGTTTGCATGAACGACGTCGCGCAGTTGTAGTTAATTTGTCCTTAACTTTTTGACTGTTTTTTGTTATTTTGTTTTGGACAGTGTTATTTTGCTCTGCACCGAATCGAAATGTTCTCACAGCACTTGAATTAAAAGGTGATTTTTTTGTCTCTTTACGTCGCTTCTCTAACACGTCACGTGCGCGGTTCAGTCAGGTGCGCGGGGATTCCCTTCCGGAAGTGTGCGGCGTGGGCGCGCGCGCGTGCATGTGGTCTCTGAGGGTCTGTCAGGGTTTGATAAGACTGAAGACTCTTATCGCCAGCCACAGACTGAATTGAAGTCGATGCCGATGTCATGTTTAACTTTTTGCTCTTTTAAATAGTTTTTAATGCGTTTTTGACATTGTTTACGTCACACGTGTAGAAAACTCCTACAGTTGTACAGTTAATAAAGTAGAAACGAACCGATCTCCACCGCAGCGAGGTAAGACTGTGTTTATATCGGTAACTTGTAATTATTTCCCTTTGTATTCCTAGTAATATTGGTCAAATATTATGGTATACTGCATTTTATCTTTTCCTTTATCATGTACACATAACTCACAGTTTAATCATTTTTGTTGACTTTGAAGCACTTGAAATAGTTTCACAATGTATTTTTATTTGAAATGGACATAATTAGGCGTTGACGATGACATTTTATCAATTAGAATTTAAGATTACTTGAATTTCTTTAGATTTAAATTAGAATTTAAGATTACTAGAATTTAAGATGCTTCACTTGCTCCTCTTTTTGTCACTTTGGAGAAAAGCGTCTGCCTAATGACTCTAAAGTAAAGTAAAAAAAAAAAACACTAAACTAAAGTAAAAGATTAAAATGAAATGAGCAATTTCTTCTGGATTAACAAAAAACGTCCAAAAGTGTAAATGAAGGATTGTTCCGAGTGTGTTGTGGTCTTCCTCTCTTCCTGTGCACTTGTCTTCTGCTGGCGGGCGGAAGTGAAACATGGGCGTATTCGCAGCAGTTTCATAATCTGCGGCCAGAAATAGCCGTAATCAGCCTGCGGGCAGTGATGGAGCGGCGGTTCCACTCTGCGTGACCTCTGACCCCGCGGAGCGAGGGATGAGCTGGTCCCGCTCTATCTGCTGGCCTCAGAACAGAGGAAGAAGAGGAAGAAGAGGAGGAGAAGGACAGTCATGAGTGTCGCCGGCTTGTGTCTTCACCGTCTTCCAGCTCTTGGCTTGAAAGGTGAACGTATTTAAAATTATTCTACTTTTTTTTTTTGTTCTTGTCAAAAAATTGAAAAATTCTAGAGTGAGTACAAGTTTTTCGTCTGTCCATTTTTTTAATCTCTCGTCCATTCGTCTCTCTGTCTGTTTTTCTCATTTGGTCTGACTATTATCCATTCTACCTTCCATTAATTTTTTTTGTCTTGTCTCCGGTCTGTTATTCATCCATTCTTTATCTATTCATCTATTCGTCATTTCAGTCCCTCCATCTGACTTTTTCTCTGTCTTTTTCCACCTCCTTTGTCTATCTTTTCATCTATTTGTTCATCATTCTGTCTGTCTATATTTCGATCCATGTCTGTTTTTCGCTGCCTGACTGTTTTTTTTGTCCATTGTTTTCTTTTCCATCCATCCATCCATACATCCATCCATCAATCCTTTCATCCATCCATCCATCCATCCATCCCTCCATCATGTGAACAGATGAGAGAAGAAAAGCAATGGCCTTCGTGAGCTTGTGTATTCTCATCTCTCTGGGAAGCATTAAAGGTGGTTTTTCCAGGCTGCCATGTTTAGTCTGTTTCTGTTTGTCTGTAATCTCCAAAGTATCAGTGATGTTTAGTCTGGATTATTTAGCTGTAATCTGAAGTATCAGTATTTTTTAGTCTGTATTATTTGACTGTAATCTGAAGTATCTGTGATGCTTAATTTGGATTATTTGGCAGTAGTCTGAAGTATCAGCAATTTTTTGGGATCTTTAGTCTGGATTTTTTGGCTGTAATATTAAATATCTGTGATGCTTAGTCTATATTATTTGGCTGTAAACTAAAGTTTCTGGGATGTTTAGTCTGTATTATTTAGCTGTAATCTGAAGAATTTGTGATGTTTTAATCTGAATTATTTGGATCTGAAGTATCAGTGATGTTTAGTCTGGATAATTTGTCTGTAATCTGAAGCATCAGTGATGTTTAGTCTGGATAATTTGTCTGTAATCTGAAGTATCAGTGATGTTTAGTCTGGATTATTTGTCTGTAATCTGAAGTATCAGTGATGTTTAGTCTGGATTATTTGTCTGTGGTGCTGTAGACTGGAATGCGTCGGCGGAGGTGGTGAATGTCTGTGACTCCTGCCATCAGAACGCCACCTGTGAGGACAAAAGTGACGGTTCCGGAGGAAAAGTTTGCAACTGCATGTATGGATTTGTAGGAAACGGGAGAACGTACTGCCAAGGTTTGTCTGTCTGTCTGTCTGTCTGTCTGTCTATCCACACAATACACATCTGTCTGTCTGTTTGTCTTCCTCTATTCACCTTCCATCCGCCATTTTTTTGTCTGTCCAGTTTTTATATGCACTTGTTCATTTATGTAAAGCAACTTTCTGCTCATCTAATCTAATCTAATCTAATCTGTCTGTGTGTGTCTGTCTGTGTGTGTGTCTGTCTGTCTGTCTGTCTCAGTCTATTTATCTGTTTGTCTGTCTGCACTTCATCATCCAATCTATCATTTGCTCCGACTCTCTGTGTTTTAATTTGTCTTTATGTTTATCTGTTTGTCTTTTTGCATGTTTGTCTTGTCTCTGACTGTCAGTCTTTCTTCATTCTGTCAATCTGTCAATCATTTGATTCAACTTTGTCGATTCTTTTCATTTCTCTGTTTGTCTCTGTTTCTGTATTTCTTCATTCTATCAATCTGTCTATCATTTGATCCAACTTTGTTGATTATTTTTTCATATTTTCATATCTTAATTTTTTAAAATGTTTTCATGTTTGTCCATTTTTCTGTAGATCTCTCCGTCAGTTTTTTCTACATTTCTGCCAAAAATTGATATTTAGCTGTCTGTGTGTTCATCTATTATTTTATACGTCCATCTGTCTCTCTGTGTTTCAGTCTGTTTGTCTATTTGTATTTTGTCACTTTATCAATCTGTTTATCATTCGATCCAACTTTGTTGAATCCAAATTTAAAAGAAATTATGTTGGTCTCTTTTTCTGTAGATCTGTCTGTCTGTTTGCCCACATTTATGCACAAAAAGTGATGGTTTGCCCTCTGTGTGTCCCTCCATCCATTCATCTATTTATCCATCCATCCATCATTGTCAATCTGTCTTTCGCCATTCTACTACCGTAATCTGTCTATTATTTGATTCTGTTTGATTATTGGTTATTTTCTGTAGTGATTGTTTTTATGTAGATAGAAAGACATTTCTGCCCTTACGTTTCTCCATCAATTCATCTATTAGTTACATCAGTTTTTCCACTCATCCGTCTGTGTGTGTGTGTGTGTGTGTGTGTGTGTGTTATGCGCTTTGAGACAGTTGTAACGGTGAAAAGCGTTCTGCAAATGCACTGAACTTGAACTAGTGTGTGTGTGTGTGTGTGTGATTGCGTAGATAAGGACGAGTGTCAGCTGGGTAAGATCTGTGGCGAGCACACGCTGTGTCACAACACGTTCGGCAGCTACTACTGCACGTGTGTGAGCGGCTTCAGACCCTCCAACCGCATGAGCACCTTCATCCCCAACGACGGAACCTTCTGCCACGGTCAGTGCACAGCTATTACACTGTTATTACCTCAGCAATATGCACAAACCAAGCAGTCCACGCCGCCTTATTGGTTAATCGGGAAAGCCGCCTTATTGGTTAATCGGGAAAGGCGCCTTATTGGTTAATCAAGAAAGGCGCCCTATTGGTTAATCGGGAAAGGCGCCCTATTGGTTAATCGGGAAAGCCGCCTTATTGGTTAATCAAGAAAGCCGCCTTATTGGGTCGTCCAAACGCCCTGAAACGACGCAAATTTGTGCCGCTTTATTGGGGCAAAAAAGCCGCTTAATTGGGCCAAACTTGAAGGAGAATGAGAACATTTTCCCACAAACCTCCAGCGTTTAACAAAGTGAAACGTGGAAACAAAGGTAAACGAGCTTAATTACGTAAATTGTCTTCGAAGACACGCCCACCAGTCTCTTTTACTCAAAGGCTGCTCCACTAAACATGAAGCTTTTATCAACATCAGCAATCATCTTCCATGTTGTCATGAGTGAATGAGAAATGTATGTAGAACGGCACATTTTGAATAAACGTTAAGTCCATCAGGCGCGTCAGTGTTAAATCAGGGTGCGCACAGATCAATACAGACGAAAACCAGGAGCAAGAGTAGAATCTTGTCTAATGATAGAATATAATACGGTGCATGCTGTAATGATTTGCGACCACACATTGACCTTGATTAACAACAAGACGAGATTTCTGACAAACTGTCGCTTTTCCGACGTGTGTGATGACTTTTTTCAGAATCAGTCCGTGAAGAGTATGTTCGTGAAGGTTTTACAAAATGCTAAAATGTACGCTAAAGTTGATATAGCAGTTCATATGCTACACTAATTCTGTCCTGTGTGTTTTGTTGGGAAAAGTGTTTAGTAATATGTTACTTTGCGTCTTAATTTGGCTAAAAATCCATGTTTTTTAGGGCCAATGTGTCCCGATTAAGTGGAGTCGACTGTATATAATAGTTAAATAGTGTGTACACATCTCTGGCTCTGTGTGTGTAGATGTGGACGAGTGTGTGGTTCAGGGCGTCTGTGGTGACGGAGGCGTCTGTCTGAACACTGAGGGAGATTTCAGCTGCTCCTGTCAGACAGGCTTCAATGTCCAGAACGGATCAGAACCATTTCATCCGCACCGCCACACCACTTCCTGCAAGAGTAAGACCACTGTCTGTCTGTCTGTCTGTCTGTCTCTCTGTCTGTCTGTCTCTCTGTCTGTCTGTCTGTCTGTCTGTCTGTCTCTCTGTCTGTCTGTCTGTCTGTCTCTCTGTCTGTCTGTCTGTCTGTCTGTCTGTCTGTCTGTCTCTGTCTCTCTGTCTGTCTGTCTGTCTTCATCTCCTGTTATAGAGAGGAGGAGAGAGAGAGAGAGAGAGAGACAATATTGAATATTCACTAAATATTGTGAATACACACGCCAGATTAATTATTGATTTTGCAGTTTCACGTTATTGTGTAAACTCTTCTTTCCATTGAAACTCTCTCATCCATTCATCCACTCACTTACTTACTCACACGCAAACTCACTCTCACACCCTCTCACTCCATCCATTCATCCCTTCACTCATTCACTAACTCATCCATTCATCCCCTCACTCACTCACTCACTCACTCACTGATCCATTCATACACACTCACTACCACTCATTCATTCCCACACACGCACTCATCCATCATCCCCGCACTCACTAACTCACTCACACACACACACTTACTCACTTCACCTCACTCAATCAGCCACTCATCAATTCACTCACTCATTCATACATTCATCCCCTCACTCACTAACTCACTCACTCTCTCATCCAATCATCCCCTCATTAACTCATTCATCATCCACACACTGACTCACTCTATCACTCATACAATAATCCACTCACTCACTACTCATTCCACTCAATCATCCACTCACCCATATATCCATCCATCCATCCCCTCACCACTCATTCATCCACACACTCAGTCACTCATCCGATCAAACCCTCATCTCCTTCATCCACATCCACACACACACACACCACACACACACACACCACACACACACACACACACTCACTCATTCATTCATCCATCCCCTCACTCACTAACTCACTCATCCATTCATCCCCTCACTAACTCATCCATTTATCCACACATTCTCTCACTCTCTCACTCATCCATTCATCCCCTCACTTGTTCACGCACTCATCCATTCATCCCCTCACTCACCTCATCATTAACTCACCCACTCATCTACCCACTCACTCATACACTCACTCATTCACTCATCCATTCAACCCATCACTCACCCTCTCACTCATCCATTCATCCACTCACTCAATCACTCACTCATCCATTAATCCACTCACTCACTCAATCATCCACTCCCCCATTCACTCACACATCCATCCATCCTCTAACTCCCTCATTCATCCACACACTCATTCACTCATCCATTCATTCACTCATTCATTCATCCCCTCACACACACACACACTTACTTACTCACTCACTCTATCATTCACTCACCACATTCATCCATTCATCCCCTCACTCACTACTAACTCACTCACTCTCTCATCCATTCATCCCCTCATTAACTCATTCATTCATCCACACACTCACTCACTATCTCACTCATCCATTCATCCCCACACACACATCCATTCATCCATTCACCCACTCATCTACTCACTCACTCACTCAACACT
>CM051493.1:11504460-11517738 GCA_028031935.1 Paedocypris micromegethes
CACACACACACACACACACACACACACACACACACACACACACACACACTCATCTGTTTCTATTCTCTCTTTAGGAACGTCATTCATCTTGAAAGTGTCGGCGCTCACCACTGTTGGCGTTATAAGCAGCATTGGCGCAGCCGTTGTGTTGGGATACTGGTACAGCTGGTGAGTGTTTCATCATTTACAGTTGCATATATACTGTATTTATAAGCCATTATTATTATTATTATATGATTATTAACCATTATTATAAGCCATAATGACTCTCTGCCATGTTTTTTTCAGGTACTACAGGAAGTCCAGTCACAGATCGTTCTCCCCACCTTTGTAGACCTTATGCATAAATCAATTGTTTTTTATAAAGAAGTTTTGCTTTTTGATCAGTTGAATCAATTTGTGCTGGTGATTCCGTATTAGAAGTGATCGAATTGATAGAAAAACGCTTTAATTTGCTCATCATTCCTGTAGATGGCAGCACCTCCTCGTTTACAACTCCATCAAAGCAGAGCAAACGAAACTGAAGAATGTGCTAAGAAAAAAGTTTTAAACACTTTCTGCCTGTTTAATATCAGTCTTTAATAAAAAATGTTGTTGCTTGTGTACTTGTTTGTTATTTATTATTTGTGAAATGCGCCGGTGCGAGATTTCTCACAGAAAACAATTGCGTTTAGAAGTGTATTAAAAATATACTTATCCCAAATTAAATGTAAAATAATACAAACCCGTATTTCGCAAATACGTATTTCCGCGTGTGTGTGCGCGCGCCGCCGATGCATTGCGCGCGCTCGCGTGGTGACGGTAAATTTCTCATTTAACGTCAAAATAAGTTTAAAGCGAAACTTGTACGCCAATTCGTTCGGGTTCTGCCATTAATATTGTAAGTGGTGTTCGTTTGATCGATTTAAAACACCATGGCCTGGCTTAAAACGAGTCATAACAAACCGTACTTTGCTGAGCCGAGCGTCACTTTCGCGCCCATCAGATACAAGGGTTTGGATTACTTCTCTGAGGTAAGTTGTATACTTTAATGCGTATTTATGAAGGCGTTCGACTTCAGGTGGTCTCACAGTAAATCCCCTCAGGTGTCCACCCGACGGAAACTAACGGTGAGCTTAATGGAACTTCCGGTTGTGTTCCCGCTGGTCAAAGGCATTTACCCGCACACCGGACACCTGCAGGACGCTGCGTACCGAACGCCATGGAGTCAGTTTGTGCTTTAAGCTCGTCGTATTTCAATGTGATTGCTGGATAATGAATATGTTTGTATTAATCGCCAATGAGCCACTGCAGAAGACCACATACGTCCCTCTGGTCATCACTGTCAGGCCCACGGGTCACATACGTCCCTCTGGTCATCACTGTCAGGGCCACGGGTCACATACGTCCTCTGGTCATCACTGTCAGGCCACGGGTCACATACGTCCCTCTGGTCATCACTGTCAGGCCCACGGGTCACATACGTACCTCTGGTCATCACTGTCCGGCTCACGGGTCACATACGTCCCTCTGGTCATCACTGTCAGGCCCACGGGTCACATACGTCCCTCTGGTCATCACTGTCAGGCCCACGGGTCAATACGTACCCTCTGGTCATCACTGATTGGATCACGGGTCACATACGTCCCTCTGGTCATCACTGTCCGGCCCACGGGTCACATACGACCCTCTGGTCATCACTGTCCGGCCCACGGGTCACATACGTCCCTCTGGTCATCACTGTCAGGCCCACGGGTCACATACGTCCCTCTGGTCATCACTGATTGGATCACGGGTCACATACGTCCCTCTGGTCATCACTGATTGGATCACGGGCCACATACGTCCCTCTGGTCATCACTGATTGGATCACGGGTCACATACGTCCTTCTGGTCATCACTGATTGGATCACGGGCCACATACGTCCCTCTGGTCATCACTGTCCGGCCCACGGGTCACATACGTCCCTCTGGTCATCACTGTCAGGCCCACGGGTCACATACGTCCCTCTGGTCATCACTGTCCGGCCCACGGGTCACATACGACCCTCTGGTCATCACTGTCGGCCCACGGGTCACATACGTCCCTCTGGTCATCACTGTCACGGCCCACGGGTCACATACGTCCCTCTGGTCATCACTGTCAGGCCCACGGGTCACATACGTCCCTCTGGTCATCACTGTCTCGGCCCCGCCACGGGTCACATACGTCCCTCTGGTCATCACTGTCAGGCCCACGGGTCACATCACGTCCCTCTGGTCATCACTGTCAGGCCCACGGGTCACATACGTCCCTCTGGTCATCACTGATCCGGCCCACGGGTCACATACGTCCCTCTGGTCATCACTGTCAGGCCACGGGTCACATACGTCCCTCTGGTCATCACTGATCTGGATCATCCCCACGGGTCACATACGTCCCTCTGGTCATCACTGATTGGATCACGGGCCACATACGTCCCTCTGGTCATCACTGACCAGCCCTTGTTCACAAATGAAGCATTCAGGGCCCATTGGTGTATGTAGTTGTTGTTCATTGTGAATAAAAAGAGTTATTGTGCTAGTGTACTAGTGTGTTACATCTGTTATATGACTATTTAAACATCACCACTCACAGGTCATAAAGCGTCTGTGTGGACACTAGACGTCACTGGATCTTTAATGGAGGACCTGAGGGCCGTGACGGGCTTCACTGAGCATCTGGAAAGGTCTGCGGTGTTTCGTCTGTCTGTCTGTCTGTGCTTTCTAACGCTGGTTTCACCTTCTTCAGGCTGGACGTGTCCTCACAGCTGACAGGAAGAGGTCTCGGTGAAGACGTTCTCAGCTCCACGTCTGAGGCGTTGGAGGAGGAAATCTACAGGGTTCAAGCTCAGCTCACTGGAGAAGAAGGTTTCAGCCTAGAAACCATTTGTCTAAACTGTGATGGTATTTTGTTTTCGCCGGCGGAAATCTGTTTCTGACTGATATACTGTCAGAAACTTGTTTAAGGTTTATGAACTGGTGGAAACCTGGTAGAAAGTGTCTTATATCTCTGGCGAGGTTTCTTAAACCCAAGACTTGAATTCAAGTTCTAGGCGACTTTAAAACACATTAATACTGTCGGCCAAAATACAAAATGAAATTTAGAATTTTATTTCGGGTAGAATTAAGGATTTTTAAAAAGGCATTTTTTTGTCGTGATGATAACGAGGCCTAGACCCGTGTCATGATAATACGTAACTGATCATTTGATCATCAGAAATGAACGCAAAACATTTGTAACATGTTTTTAAATTGATCTTTTCTAGAAAATCTATAAAATGTACCTGTGCAGCCTCGTTATTGTTCTGCTCCTCTGCTAGTGCTGTCCATGGTCCTGTAAAGGGCAAGCGTCTCACACCATTGACTGCTTTTGATCATATATTCAACTAGTTCCTGGTTCTCCATCTTTGACAAAAATACACTCCTAATGGAATAATTCTGTGTGGAAATTGCTTTTACTCTCGTTTGGTGTCAATGCATTGTCGTCTTGGCCCTTGTTTGTTGAGTTGTGAGTCTTGATGTTCTCCTCAGATCTCACTCTGCCAGAAGACGTGATTTTCACCGACTATCTGAAGCAGTTCAGGAACCACCTGCCTTCTCTGGAGAAGCTTCAGGAGAGGATGAAGGTCCTGCCGGTGTCTGATCCGCTCCTCAGGCCATCACTCAAACTCTCAGACCAGGTTTTCAGGTGCGTCACCTTGTTCAGCCGTGTTAGTGTGTGTGTGTGTGTGTGTGTGTGTGTGTGTGTGATGATCAGTGTTGTGCAAGTTACTTCGAAAGTGTAATACATTACTTATATGTTACATTACAATATTACTGTTTGAGAATTGTATGTTACATTACTTCTGTGTTACTTTTAAGTTACTTTCACCAAAATAAAGTCTAAATGAACATCCTAAAATAGCAAAATGTACCTTTTGCTTATATTTTTACATCCAGTAGATGGCGATGTTATGCAGCCTAATGACTGTGGCCTTTCTACGCTATCCATAATAATATACGTAGTTTATAATTGGCAAAGTGTTAAAAGCATGCAACATACCGCAACATAAAGCGGTTTTCTGGCAACAGCTGTGAATAACCTTATTTACTGGTATATTTACTGTATATTTGACACAACAGGACTGTGTAAGCTTTAGTGCCGTTTTATTCATTTTGAATGACTTGGCACATAATATTTTCATGCTTTCTGACCATAAATTGCAGTAAAACTGCTAGTGCTATTTTTGGATGTCGATAGTTGTTTTAACAGCTACAGCTTAACTACAAATTTTGTTATAACATATATGTATAATGACAATAAAGGTTCTGTATTCTGTAAATTATTTATTATATATTCATTAATATTATTATGTATTAATTATTTATTGTTATTATTAATATTATTAATTAATTTATTAATATTACTTTTTTACACAGAGGTTGTATTTCACTTCAATCATTCCATATTATTTATTACACTTCATTCATATGATTACTTTTTACACAGAGGTTTATTCATTTCGAATGTTTATCGAATTTGTGGCCAACCAGGCGGAGCCAATAGCTGCGGACCTCGAGCTCAGCACAACATTACAAAATACAACACTCCCCCAGCGAAAGACCAATGACACGCGTGTCTATTCACCAACAGGAAATATTACATTTTTGATTCATTATCTGTGAGTGTGATGTAACGCAAGTGTTACTTAGCATGTAGCGAGTAATATATTCCTGAAAATACAATTAGTAATGCGTTACAACAAATGTATTATTGTAATGCATTACTTTTGTAACGCGTCACTCCCAACACTGGTGTTAATGGCATTTGAGATGTTTTTTTTCCTGTGTTTTTCTATCCTCAGACCTTGCGCTTCGTATGAAACGGCCTCCATCACACTCCCTGATGCCAGCGTCTCTGAAGCTGTGAAGCAGCCGGTTCTGCCATGTGAGGTACAGCACACTCGCAGGGTTAAAGCAGTGCGTCTGATAGCTCTGTGCTGGACATTACAGTGCCAGATTCCGCTATCGGACATCAAGCCAGAAATAAATATTGCAATAAATATAAAATAAATGCACTTTAGTTATCACTGCACACTGGGTCGCTTTAAACCGGACACTTGAAATCACTTTAAATCACTTTAAATATACATCACTTGAGTCACTTTTTCTGCTTTTGTATTTTTTATCTTTTGTATTTTTTACTCATATTTTATCTGTATACTTATGCCGTATTTCTCTCCCTTATTTTCTGTTCCCGTATTTTTTATCACTTGTATTTAATTCATATTTTATCTCTCTATTTTCATTGTATTTTATTGCTTTTGAATTCTTGTATTTTATTGCTTTTGTGTTTTATTTTTTATCCCCTTTTTACATTTTTTTGTCCCCCCCTCCTATGTTAACATGCTGGACGATTTCAAAATACATTTCACTTCACGTTGTGGAAAAATAATTGTGGATGTGACAAATAAAATTTGAATTTGAATTTGAAATATATATATATAAAAGATAAATGGCAGTGCGAATGGAATGAATGCAGAAATAACAAGCTTTTTGAAGTGAACCCAATTGTAAACAAAAGATTTTGATAACAGAAAGGATCAAGTTGTTTTTATCAGATGTAGGATAGGACACTCCAGATTCACTCATTCATATTATTGGATGAAGAAAAACCACGTTGTGATCGATGCGTGAATATTTTGTCTGTAAAGCATATTTTAGTTGACTGTGATCGATTGTGTGATATTGGACCAAAGTTTTATTCAGAAAATGTTTTAACAGATGTTTTTAAGAACGTTTTACCACAATTGATTTGACAATTTTTAAAGGAAATCAACATGAAAGAGTGTATCTAATTTGTTGAAGTCAATATGAAAAGTTGTGTATTTTATTGCTATTCATCAGCTGTGATAGAGATGTTTTGCTTTCTAAAGTGTAAAATTGTCAAACACCAT
Source organism: Paedocypris micromegethes (assembly GCA_028031935.1). Taxonomy (NCBI): domain Eukaryota; kingdom Metazoa; phylum Chordata; class Actinopteri; order Cypriniformes; genus Paedocypris; species Paedocypris micromegethes. Next base: position 11,510,397 of record CM051493.1, read on the forward strand.
ATTGCCAATAATATAGCTAGTGAAGCTAAGATGGCGTAAAAAACAAAATCATATCATGATAGCTGTGTGCTTCTCTAGTCTCTCATGCTGCCGGCTGTTCACACGCCTTCCCTTCAAGCGCAACACTCCTTCCTGTCACTGCTTCACGTCCGGGATGTTCTCAATGTCGCTAGTGAACCAGTCGAAGAAACGACTTCCTTGATCGATCTTCTCAAAGACGGTAATTCTTCAAAACTCTTTTGCTTCACATTGAATATTTGTCAACTGCAGCACTAAATACAGTATATATGTGTGAGATAGATAGATAGATAGATAGATAGATAGATAGATAGATAGATAGATAGATAGATAGATAGATAGATAGATAGATAGATAGATAGATAGATAGATAGATAGGCAGACAGACAGACAGATAGATAAATAGATGGATGGATGGATGGATGGATGGATGGATGGATGGATGGATGGATGGATAGGCAGACAAGTAGGCAGACAGTCAGACCGAGAGATAGACCGATCGTTAGACAGACCGATAGATAGATAGATAGATAGACAGACAGACAGACAGACAGACAGACAGAGAGATAGATAGATAGATAGATAGATAGATAGATAGATAGATAGATAGATAGATAGATAGATAGATAGATAGATAGATAGATAGATAGACAGATGATAGAAACACATACAAAATCAAAGGAAAAATAGATAGATGGAGAAAAAGACAGATAGTTAATTAGATAGATTATTGGGCAGATACGAAGGTCAGTCTTTAAACAGGTGATGGAGTGAGCAGACAGACAGATTTGCAGTATATTGTTGTGGTGCTCCATGACTCTAGTGTTTATTCTCGTCTCCTGAGCAGAGAAGCTGGATGAGATGGAGGTTCTGCAGCTTCCTGAGAGGAAAATCCCCATCGTCTGCTCCGATCTGCCCGAATCTCCAGGTATCTTCATCTAGATAAATGAATGGATAGACAGGCAGACAAACAGACAGGTAGATAGAGAAACAGATAGATAGATGTATAGATAGATAGATAGATAGATAGATACGTAGATAGATAGATAGATAGATAGATAGATACGTAGATAATAATAATAATTGAACATTTAACCCATCCGATCAGACACGAACTCAGATAGATAGATAGATAGATAGATGATAGATGTATAGATGGATAGATAGATAGATGTATATATAGATAGACAGATAGATGTATGGATGGATGGATGGATGGATGAGCTGGTGTCTTTCCCTGCAGCTCTTCTCAGGATCCGGGCGGAGCTGGACTTGGATCCGCCTCTTTCACCCAGCCTTCATCTTCATCATCATCATCATCACCATCACCATCACCCGCGCGACATGATTCCACGTCACTCAAAGCTTCCCGATCATTCGCTTTCACCCGTTTATAAGCCGTGAGTTGATTTAGCATTATAATTGAAACAAGCGTCTGGAGTGTTTGATTTCTCCAGGCATTTCCTGTCCGAAGCCGAGTTTGAACGAATGGAAGAAGCTGTTTGGATGTCAGAGAGACACCTGCCGTGTGTGGCCAGGCTTCTCCTCGCTGGTAAATACCATAAGAGCGATAGATGGTGTATGATGAATAAAGTAACAATACTTTGTTACTTTACTTGAGTAAAATTTTGGCTTACTTTGACTGTCCTTGAGTAATTATTTTCCCACATACTTTCTACTTCAACTTCTTACTTTTAAGGAGTACATACTGTATATACTTGATATTTATACTTGTATACGTACTTGTATATATATATACTTTTATACTTAAATTCATTTTAGAAGCAAGTATTTGTACTTTATACTTCTTTTTAAAAACTAGCCGCCGTTAAACCCTGGTTTATCTCGGTAGTTATGTTCCAAGCCCGACCGCTATAGGTGAAAATACGCATTTACGTATTTATTTAACACTTATTCAGACTTTTAAAACACTTTTTTTCATTGTAGTATTCTTTATTAAAGTCAAAAATAGAGAGGATGCAGCTTATATACAGGTGCGGCTTATAGTCCAGATAATACGGTACTTTTGACAGCGGTGGTTGTGTGTCAGTTCCTCAGGTGGAAAGCTGCGCGCCGCGGCGTCCGTCTGTCTCGGATCTGATGCGGCGGCTGCGCGTGGAGACGGAGGAGAGCGCGGGAGAAAACCACACCCTCTTCCTGATGAAAGATGGAGATCCTTCTGTGGTGCCGGAGGAGATGTCTGCTGGGAACACCGCTCACACGCCGCACCAGGAGTGCTTCACGCCGCTCTCTCTTCTGGAGATACACGGTGAGACTCACGGGTTCTTCAAATTCAAAATTCAAATTCAAGTTTTATTTGTCACACACAAATTATATGTGAAATGTGTTTTTTGGTGGTTCCAGCTTAAAACCAACAACAAAAAGCAACAAAATGTGCAAGGGGGGAGATACAATAAAAAGATAAAGAAATAGAAAACGATAAAACACGGTATAAAGATAAAATAGGCTATTCAAAATGTGCAAAGGAAAGACCAAAAAGGTAAAAAAAAAAAACGATAGAAATACAATAAAGACAAGATATGACGATAAAACATGAAATATGAATAAAATACAAAAGTTCTGAGATAAAAAAGGTACAACTGAAACGCCGAAGTGAGTCGAAGACGAATATACAAAAGTGACTCGGTTTAAAGTGGTGACTAAAAAGTGACTCTGTGACCCAGCAAGTGTTGTAAAGGTGAGCGGTTAATAAAGTAATTGTTGATAAATTAATAATTTAACATTTAATTGTTAAATGATAATTCTTCTCGTCTGTTTGTGATCCTGAACCTGTGTGTTCTCCTCACAGAGCTGCTGAGCGCACGGACAGACAACCCTGGTGAGTCCTGCTCATGATAAAACCACTCAGCGTCTAGTTTAGATTTCACTAGAGATGGATGGATAGAGAAAGAGATAGACAGACAGATTATTAGAGGGATAATATGCAGACGTAATATGCAGACGTATTGACAGATACATAATAGACTGGACATAAATAGACAGACAGTTGGTAAAGAGATAGATAGATAGATAGATAGATAGATAGATAGATAGATAGATAGATAGATAGATAGATAGATAGATAGATAGATAGATAGATAGATAGAAGACAGACAGACCGACAGACAGACCGACAGACCGACAGACAGACAGACAGACAGACAGACAGACAAAGAGACATATAGCTAGATAGAGAGAAAGCCAGACAGAGAGACAGACAGACAGATAGGTAGATAGACCGACATTACAGATAAATCGAGAGAGAGAGAGAGAGAGAGAGAGAGAGAGAGAGAGAGAGAGGCTGGACTTAAATAGAGAGACAATTGATAGACAGATACATTATAGATTTTAAGAAAGCTTATATTTTTACAGATTGAAATTTCGTTACTCTATAATCAGTCCCTAGATACGAACATTACATTACATTACAACGTCAAACTTACAAAAACTACAAAAAGCTCTAAAAAAAAAAAGTGTTGTGAATGTGTCACCTCTCTCATCAGCGCTTCAGTCTTCCCTGCCCTTCCTTGCCCCGCCCACTGCCCCGCCCACACGTGTTCGGCAGGGAAAGACGGTGAAGTCCCCCGCAGGACTGACGAGGACAGGAAGCGGTTCTATCAGAACCAAGAGTCTCACTTCCTGTCCAGAGGCGGTCCACGTGGAGACGTCTCCTCCCGTGTCTAGACGTGCAGACGTGAGAGGCCGTCAGGACGCGGACCCCTTGTCTTTTTTCGTGTCTTTACGGTGTGTGAAGAAGAGCTCGGCGCTGAGCAGTCCATCAGCAGGTAGAGGACACACACCACAGCGTCATGACATCACCAGGGGAGTGAAGAGTAGCGGACAGACATACTTGAGTAAAAGTACAGATACTTACTGTAAACAATTACTCCAATACAAGTAACATGTCACCCATTTCAAAAAGACTTGAGTCAAAGAAGCAAAGTATCCAATTTTAAAAGAACTTAAGTATTTTTATTGGTGCTCAATATAGGCCCAAAAAAAGAAAAAGAAATGTGAAAACAAACTATTGTTTTCCAAGACAGAAACAGAATTTAACCTCAATGTTTGAAAACTGGTAGAACAAAGTAGATAAAAAGAACAAAAAGTCAGTCTCAATCACTTAAATTTGCAAGTAGATATCAAATAAAATGATTAATCTGATTAGTAAATGATATATTATATGTATTATATAAAGTTATATATTATATAACTACATTTGTAAAACACACTTTTACGCCCCTAATTCGCGTTCTTGTGGTTTCTAGTTCACAAATATCCTCCATTACCTTCAGCAGCCTAAAGATGGCGATATTCCCCTCGTCCGCCCAAGAAATTAACCGCGGTATAAATCGATTACGGCACAATTACAATGTAACGAGTAACGATAAGTATCCATTCAAATGTAGTGGAGTGAAAAGTACTGCTACTCAATCACAAATGCAGTGGAGTAGAGAGTAAAAGTTGCTTATATTTTTTATACTCTGTGCAAGTACGAAAACAAAACATACTTAAGTAAAGTAACGAAGTACATTTACTCAAGTACCTTACACCCCTGGACATCACTAGTAATAACGACACAATTTGCACGTGTTGTGGTGTGTGATTTCAGTTTCAGGGGTGGACGCAACGTCACAGACGTGTGCGGTTTCTCCACAAAACAGAGCGAGCGCGGTAAATTCTTCCCCACAAACACAAGCCAGAGCAGTCGCCATGACCACAAGCCCGGAGAGAACAGAAGAGAAGCCCGTCAACCACACCGTTACAGTCCCGCTCACAGGTCACACACACACACACACACACACACACCTGACCAGACAACCCATACACACCTCAACACACACACACACACACACACACACACACACACACACACACACACACACACACACTCCACGTCATCTGACCAGACAACCCATACACACCTCAACACACACACCTTCACGTCATCAGACAACCAATACCTACCTAAACACCTCAACACACACCTTTAACTTAACTCTGAAAACTTTTGCTCTTTGAGTTCATCTTGAAGTTTTGAGACAGGAATCATTTTAAATGCTCTTAAAATGCAGTATTACAGCGTCTGTGTTGATTTGTGTTTTAACGCTTTGTGTGTGTGTGTGTGTGTGTGTGTGTGCAGAGAGTCAGAGGCGTGCGTTGGCTGAGCTGTGTGTGTGTGCACAGTCTCCTCTGAGGAAGCTGCGTGACCTTGGCCTGGACGCTGTTAAACACAGAGATTTCCTCGCTCTGACTCCAGATCTAACACACTTCCTCCTCAAACAGCAGAAGAAAACACAGCGGGGCGAACACGGTCAGTCATTATACACATCTGTATCAACCGACAAGTTCATCACTGTCCGGCCCACGGGTCACATACGTCCCTCTGGTCATCACTGATTGGATCACGGGTCACATACGTCCCTCTAGTCATCACTGATTGGATCACGGGCCACATACGTCCCTCTGGTCATCACTGCCCGGCCCATTATTTTTAAACATTTTTTAAATAAATGCAACTTATGCTTTAAAAAGTAGCAACTGACAAAATGTATACATAATTTACTGCTTTTAGTCGCTCGAAAAAATTTAAATCGGGAAGATTTCATTGATTGTGCTCTGAAACACCGTTGAAATGTGGAGATTCCTCACACCTCACTATCGTGTGTGTGTGTGTGTGTGCAGATGGAGTGTTTTCTGAGATGCTGCTGCTGCATGTTCTGGTGTCGGTGAAGGAGCGTCTGCTCGCGTGTGACCTGCTGAAGGCCACCGGTCAGTATCTTCTCTTCTCCAGACGTCAGGCCACAACGGCCGGAAAAATGACCAGAAAGACTCAAACCGTCTCACTGATGCTGCTATTCCAACTCTACAGTCGTTCATGCCACTTGTTGTTCCACATCTTCATTTTAACAGATAAAAGTCAGTCAGTGGAACCAGTTGAAGATGAAAAGTTTAAGTAGTTGACTTAAGTAGTCAGATGTGAATGTTTGCGGTAAATTCCGTCTTCCACTGATTGTGTAGAATTAATTACAAATCTGGACTAGAGAGGTTTGTGTCAAAGATTTTCTTATACATTTTCTTGTTTTTTAATTAAAATGTGTTCTAATTATTTTCTTATATAAGTTTCTTATAGAAATGAAACAAAATTGGCTAAGGTTCAGGATTTAGTAAGGAAAAATACAAAGGGAAAAAAATTAATCAGCAATTTTATAAAAACAATTTTTAATACTTAAGCTGGAATATGCTATTTACAAGAAATGTCAATTTAAATGTGTTTTGGGTTATATTTTAAATAATTTTGGGTGATACATGATTTGTTTGGTATACACACTATATATAGATACATATAAGTATGTTTTGAATTAAAGAAAAACGGAATTCGAATATAATAGGATAGAATAGACGCCTTTATTGTCATTGTATCACAGGGTTACTGTGAGAATGAATTTGTACTTTGTATTTTTTATATATATATATATATATATATATTTATACTTATGTTATATTTTTTAATTTATTACCATGCGTTATATTTAACCCTAATGAAAAATTGTTACAACGAAATTAGTGTTGTTACTCACGTTTGGTACAAAAAGAAAGATGTGATACCAGAGTAAATTATACACACTGAATAACCAATATAAATAACTACAATATATTAAAATACGGTCCAAAAAATGGAATGCAAGAAACGGTTTAAATGTAACGCAAGATACAAGAACACATGAAAGTTTTAATTGACAAAATATACATAGTGCAAAAGGCAAACATGTGGCCTACATGACACTAAAGTGTGTATTAGATGCTGTAATGAGTGTGAGGAGTGTGTGTGTGTGTGAGCTGAACTGTGATTGGTCGAGCAGACGAGCTGTCTGGCTGGAGGCGGGCCTGCGCGCTGACCTGTCTGTCTGACCTGCTGCGGAGGCTCCAGCTGCTGCGTTTCCTGGGTCAGAAGAGGGCGGAGCTTCAGCCCAAACTCCTCCTGCTGCAGGAACACGTCCACCAATGGACACAGGCGGACCCCCACGCCCACGTCAGCGGCCAATCACGGCACACGCTTCAGCTTTTATCATCATCATCTTCTTCTTCTTCTCTTATTTCTTGCCCGTTTCTCTCTCTCTTTCTCTAAGACTCTTATTCTCTTCAATCATTTTCAATTTCAACTCTTTTTTTTTTTATTTACCTTTTTTATTTTTTATTTATCTTTTTCTGAAAAAACAAAGTCATCTCTCTCTCTCCCTCTCTCTCTCCTCTCTCTCTCTCTCTTCTTTCTCACTCTCTCTCTCTCTCACTCACTCTCTCTCTCTCACTCTCTCTTCTTTCCTCT
>CM051493.1:11538021-11551662 GCA_028031935.1 Paedocypris micromegethes
ATATATATATATATATATATACTGGTACATATACTGTATACAAACACAAATTCACCGGTATTTACAATATATATACAGTTTATATAAAATATATATAATGTGTTAAAACTAAAAGTAGTAAGTGAATGAGCGGTAATTTTTTTTTCTTTTCCACTCATTCTTTTTCCTCCCTTTTCTATCTTCCTTTTTCCTCTTCGTTTTTCTCTCCGTTTCCCTCTCCGAAAAATACGAATTCACCGGTATTTACAATATATATACAGTCTACTTAAAACATATATAATGTGTTAAAGCAAAAAGTGTAAAAGTGTTTTAAGTGGATGAGCGGTTATTTTTTTCTTTTCAACTCGTTCTTTTTCCTTTCCGTTTTTCTCTCCGTTTTCCTCTCCGAAAAATACAAATTCACCGGTATGTACAATATATATATATATATATATATATATATATATATATATATACAGTCTATATAAAAAAAATCTATATAATGTAATATATATATAACACACACAGAGAGTGTGCTGTGGTCAGTGTGTAGTGAGTTGTGGTTGAGTGTCTCCTCTTCCTCACTGTTCAGCTCTAAGTGTGTGTGTAATCCTCCACTGAGGGTCTCTCACTCTTATCACTCGCTCACACTCGCCCCAAAGCTGCTATCACAATAGAGCAGATCAGCGCGGGTTCCCCTCCTCCGCTCACTCCAGAAGAACAAGAGCTCCTCATCTCTGACCCGGGGTGTTATCACAGCCACACACTAGAGCAGGTGGAGACGCACACGCACACACACACACACACACACAGAAGAGCGGGGCATTAGGGGTTAAACAGGCTCCTCTGGCCTCAGTGTGTCCATTCTACTTCCTGTCTGTCTGCTCATCTATTCTACTTCCTGTCTGTCTGCTCATCCATTCTACTTCCTGTCTGTCTGCTCATCTTTTCTCATCTTTCTTTCTGTCTGTCCATCCATTCTTTTTTTACTGTCTGTCTGTCCATCCATTCTACTTCCTGTCTGTCCATTCTTCTTTCTGTCTGTCTGTCCATTCTTCTTCATGTCTCTCCGTCCATCCATTCTTCTTCCTGGTCTGTCCATTCTTATTTCTGTCTGTCTGTCCATTCTTCTTCATGTCTCTCCGTCCATCCATTCTTCTTCCTGGTCTGTCCATTCTTCTTTCTGTCTGTCTGTCCATTCTTCTTTCTTTCTGTCTGTCCATTTATTTTTCTTCCTGTCTGTCTGTCCATCCATTCTACTTCCTGTCTGTCCATTCTTCGTTCTGTCTGTCTGTCCATTCTTCTTTCTATCTATCTGTCTGTCCATCCATTCTTCTTCCTCCCGTCTGTCCAACCACACTACTTCTTATCTCTCCATCCACTCATCTTCCTCTCTGTCCGTCCATCCATTCATCCATACTTCTTCCTGTCTCTCCATCTACTCTTCTTCCTCTATGGACATCAGTTCTTTTTCCTGTCTGTCTGTCCACCCATCCATCCTTTTTTTCTTCCCGTCTGTCCACTGATTTTTCTACCTGTCTGTCCATCAATTCTCCTTCCTGCCTTTCGATCCAGTAATTCTTCTTCCTGTCTGTCTGTCTGTCCATCCATTCTGTGAGTGTGTTTGTGCGTGCGCGCGTGTGTGTGTGTGTGTGTGTGTGTGCGTCTCCATCACCACCTTCAGGTTGATCCAGTGACTCCCCTCAGTCGGCCACACCAGAATATTCCCACTCTCCACACCACACCACACAGCCACAAGACAACCACCACCAGCCTCATCGTGCGTGTGCGTGTGGTGTGTGTGTGTCATCAGTCAGACTTTATACTCTCGGTGTTGATCATTAACTCTCAAGAGCAAATCACACATGTTCATAAATCGATAAAATGTCGAGGTAGAAGGTAAAAGACTCTAAAAGGGAGAAAGAAGTCAACATTCCCTTAAATGGACACTTCTTCATGCTAGTGGCCATATTGACATCACCTCACTTTCCTTATTATATAAAGCTCTATACTGGATAAGATACACACACACACACACACACACACACACACACACGCGCGCACGCACAAACACACTCACAGAATGGATGGACAGACAGACAGACAGGAAGAAGAATTACTGGATCGAAAGGCAGGAAGGAGAATTGATGGACAGACAGGTAGAAAAATCAGTGGACAGACGGGAAGAAAAAAGGATGGATGGGTGGACAGACAGACAGGAAAAAGAACTGATGTCCATAGAGGAAGAAGAGTAGATGGAGAGACAGGAAGAAGTATGGATGAATGGATGGACGGACAGAGAGGAAGATGAGTGGATGGAGAGATAAGAAGTAGTGTGGTTGGACAGACGGGAGGAAGAAGAATGGATGGACAGACAGATAGATAGAAAGAAGAATGGACAGACAGACAGAACGAAGAATGGACAGACAGGAAGTAGAATGGATGGACAGACAGACAGGAAGAAAAATAAATGGACAGACAGAAAGAAAGAAGAATGGACAGACAGACAGAAAGAAGAATGGACAGACCAGGAAGAAGAATGGATGGACGGAGAGACATGAAGAAGAATGGACAGACAGACAGAAATAAGAATGGACAGACCAGGAAGAAGAATGGATGGACGGAGAGACATGAAGAAGAATGGACAGACAGACAGAAAGAAGAATGGACAGACAGGAAGTAGAATGGATGGACAGACAGACAGTAAAAAAGAATGGATGGACAGACAGAAAGAAAGATGAGAAAAGATGAGCAGACAGACAGGAAGTAGAATGGATGAGCAGACAGACAGGAAGTAGAATAGATGAGCAGACAGACAGGAAGTAGAATGGACACACTGAGGCCAGAGGAGCCTGTTTAACCCCTAATGCCCCGCTCTTCTGTGTGTGTGTGTGTGTGTGCGTGTGCGTCTCCACCTGCTCTAGTGTGTGGCTGTGATAACACCCCGGGTCAGAGATGAGGAGCTCTTGTTCTTCTGGAGTGAGCGGAGGAGGGGAACCCGCGCTGATCTGCTCTATTGTGATAGCAGCTTTGGGGCGAGTGTGAGCGAGTGATAAGAGTGAGAGACCCTCAGTGGAGGATTACACACACACTTAGAGCTGAACAGTGAGGAAGAGGAGACACTCAACCACAACTCACTACACACTGACCACAGCACACTCTCTGTGTGTGTTATATATATATTACATTATATAGATTTTTTTTATATAGACTGTATATATAATATATTATATATATATATATATATATATTTACAATACCCGGTGAATTTGTATTTTTCGGAGAGGAAAACGGAGAGAAAAACGGAAAGGAAAAAGAACGAGTTGAAAAGAAAAAAATAACCGCTCATCCACTTAAAACACTTTTACACACTTTTTGCTTTAACACATTATATATGTTTTAAGTAGACTGTATATATATTGTAAATACCGGTGAATTCGTATTTTTCGGAGAGGGAAACGGAGAGAAAAACGAAGAGGAAAAAGGAAGATAGAAAAGGGAGGAAAAAGAATGAGTGGAAAAGAAAAAAAAATTACCGCTCATTCACTTACTACTTTTAGTTTTAACACATTATATATTTTTTATATAAACTGTATATATATTGTAAATACCAGTGAATTTTGTTTGTATACAGTATATGTACCAGTATATATATATATATATATATTTTTTTTTAAGTGTAAAGCACTTGGTCAGTTCATCTGTTTTTAAAAGTGCTGTATAAATAAAGATGACTTGACTTGACTAATATAAGCACCGCGCTCATTTTTCAGGCAAAAAAAAAATTCCCCAGAATATTTTTTTTATTTTCTGGCTGAATTTTCTCTCGAAAATAATATATATATATATATATATATATATATATATATATTATTTTTTTTTTTTTTTTTTTTTTTTTTAACAAACCTAATTTGTGACTCATATCACTTCAATGTTTTACTTTGTGATATTGGTGTGGAAAAAATGAACATTTTAGTAGAGCTTACTAACATTATAGGCAAAACTGAATTTTGACTTTATTTAAAGTAAGACATTAGACATCTGCCAATCTTCTCTATTTTTAGCAAAGTGTGTTTCAGCTTAATAAAGTGTAACAAAGCCGGTAACACTGCAACAATAAAGCTGTTGATGCTTCACACCTTCTGCACTTTTAATCAGACCTGGATCACAGTGATCACCACCTGTTTATTATTCACACACTTTATCTCTCTCTCTGTCTCTCTCTGTCTCTCTCTCAGAGTCTGTCAATCAAAAGTCGTGTGAAACCAGACACAGAGCGGGAGAACCGTCTAAGTTCTGATCCGGTCCTGAGGACGTGCACTTATCCAGAATACACTGTAGAATTTCAAGCGTTTTAAAAGCACCTCATTTAAAATTCAAGCATTTTAAGGCCTTGAAAACACATTATTGACACTCAAGCATTTCAAACGCCTGTGAAAACCCTGATTATTCTAGTATATAATCTTCACATGGTGCTTTGGCAAACTTTATGGCAGATGCTCTTTACGGTGACGCCACCTCTCCACTCTCCAAGCTTGAGACGTTCTCCTGCGACTAGATTCCCTCGCTCCTGCTATATACATGTGTGTTAAATACACAGAGAAAAAACCACCGATAGTGAGGAGAGACAGAGCAGCAGAGTGAGAATAGAAAGCGTCGGACTGTGTGTAGACCTGTGGTAATATCGTTGAGGAAATCAGCTTCAGCATCAGCACCAGACGAGCGGCGAGCGGAGTCAGTGCTACTCGTTTGTCCGGCTTGTGCCGATTTCTGAGAGATTTATTTAGTTCACGTCATAAATGTTAATTTAATTACCGCGATTTTTGTGAGAAAGGGTGAAATATCTGCACACTTTTCTGAGTAAAATATTTTCAATTTCGGTAGACCGCGCGTATAAGTCGACCCCCCCCACTTTCAGCCCGAAATTATAAGGAAAAATCCTCGACTTATAGTCGAGTATCTACGGTTTATTGATTTCAGAAAATATATATATACCTTGTGACCTTAGAAATACTGTAACCTCTGTAGCAACAATCACCAGCAGAAACACAACACACCTGAAGCGCCATCTGCTGATCAAACGTCTTTGTTACTTAGAAATGTGATGCAATTATAATTTATTGTATTTTACTGTATTTATTTTCTCTCTTGTTGAGGTTTCATTTATGAGAAGACATTTACTTGTATCGAAAAAAAAGTGCCATCAAAATAAGTAAAAAAAAAAAACGTTTTTCCAAATAAGAAATATAATTGTATATATTTCATATGTTCACAGCTGACGACGTATTCAGATTTCTCAGACATAGCAACTTTAGTAAACATTTAGAATATATAGCTCTTATATTTTTGTTGACTAAATCTATACTGTAAATTAGTCGACAGAAATGCTGTGGTGTTTAGTCGACTAAAATTAGACTAAAAACTAAAAAAAATTAAGACGACTAAATTAGGACTAAAACAAAATTGAGCTTTAGCCAAAAGACTGTGACTGTAACTAAATGACAAACCTTTGTCAGAATGACGTGTTTGTCTTGCGGATCACAGTGGTCCGAGAGTTAAATGACCATTAGAGCGGAACCAGCTGCCCGCTAAACTATAGCCACATGCAAATACTGTCGGACCGGCCTGGGTTTTTAACGCTTTAGTGGCGTCCGCTCTGTTTGTGCAGCTGATTGTCACCGAGGAGTGTGATTTCTGACCGGGGCGTGACCTCTGACCCCGGAGCAAAAGTTAAGTTGTGTCCACGCTCTCCTCTCTCGCTTGACCTGGACACTCACGCAGGTCAAAGGTCACCAGCCGGTCATACCGTCACCTGACTACGGCACAGAAGCCAATCAGGAGGGGCAACCTGTGGACCGTCTATTTATTTATTTTTTTATTTTTATTTATTCATTAAAAAAGATTCATTCATTTATTCATTTATATAGCGCCTTTCTGATGCCCAAGGTCGTTTAGTATGGCCGCACCAATCTTTAACGATATTTTATTTAAATTCGGAAACACTTCATAAGTGAATACAATCATTTCAGTGACAGGAATAATTACAAATGTACGTAGTGTTTAAGTTTATACATTTACGTGACACAAAAATATTCTTTGGCAAAGCATGCTGCGTTGTGTAAATACAGTAGATACATTGTTGACGTTTAAACAAATACGGCAAGAATAAATATCATCATAACCATAATAAATGTAAAATGAAATGCATTTAAATTAAATAAATAGGTTAATGGCTTACAAAAAAAAACAACAACATTCAATAGTGGTCAAAATAATAATATAAATAGAGGTAAATATAAAGTGTGTATGTGAGGGTGGGGGTGGAGTTTGAGAGAGAAGGCGGAGATAAAAGAAATAGACAGAAAAATGGAGAGGAAAAGAAAGATAGAAAAGGGAGGAAAACGAAAGAGTGGAAAAGAAAAGAAAAAAATAAGCGCTCATCCACTTAAAATATTTTACACTTTTTGTTTTACAACACGCAACACACACACACACACACACACACACACACACAGTAAATCTCGTTCCACGTTTTTGAATTCGCAAAACATTTGATTTGCAAACCGAATTTTCAATATATTGATTGACGATAGATTCAGAATTAAATATTACCAAAAATTATAATAGTATTACAGCCTCAGCCAATCATACGTCTGATGCATTTCATCAACAAAATGACAATTAATTTTCGAGTTATTACTGTGTACACACACACACACCACAACACACACACACAGTAATATCGTGTTCCTCGTTTTTGAATTTGCAAACTGATTTGATTTTTCATTATATTCATTGACGATTGATTGAAAATGATATATACCAAAACATTGTTATAAATTACAGCCTCAGCCAATGTCATTTCATCAAAAAACGACAATGAATGTGTGTGACAAAGTTATGATAGGAAAAATGGAGAGGAAAAAAAAAAAAAAAAAATGAAGGAAAAAAATGAGTGAAAGAAAGAAAAAATAACCGCTCATCCACTTAAATACTTTTACACTTTTTGTTTTAACACACACTCACACACACTCACACACACACACAGTAATATCTCGTTCCACATTTTGAATTTGTAAACGCTTTGATTCGCAAACAGATTGATTGACGATTGATTCAGAATCATATCATATTACAGCCTCAGCCAATCATACGTCTGAAATTTTGAGTTATTACTGTGTACGCGTGCGTTTATAACAATCACACACACACACACACACACACACACTTGTGCGCTTTGAGACTGAGTTCAAACTGTGAAAAGCACTTTACAAATGCTCTGAACTTGAGCACACACACACACACACACACACACACACACACACACTCGCACACACACACACCAGCGAGTACCAGTAATAGACTGAAGATTGTGCATAAGAGCATCACGAGCCGTAGTTTCCCACATGAGGACCAGGGCGTGGTCTCGGGCGTGTTCCTGGGCGTGGTCCCGGGCGTGGTCCTGGGCATGGTCTCGGGTGTGGTCTCTGGCGTGTTCTCGGGTGTGGTCTGGGTGTGGTCTCGGGGTGGTCTCTGGCGTGTTCCTGGGTGTGGTCTCGGGTGTGGTCTGGGCGGTGGTCTCTGGGTTCTCGGTGTGGTCTCGGGGTGGTCCCGGCGTTCTCGGGTGGGTCTCGGCGGTCGGGTGGGTCCCGGGGTGTCCGGCGTGGTCTCGGTGGTGTGCTCGGGGTGTGGTCCCGGGCGTGGTCTCGGGGTGTGGTCCGGGCGTGGTCTCTGGCGTGGTCTCGGGCGTGTTCCTGGGTGTGGTCTCGGGGTGTGGTCCCGGGCGTGGTCTCTGGCGTGTTCTCGGGGCGTGGTCCCGGGCGTGTCACCAGGCCTCGGTGCTGCCGCAGCTGGAGCCGGGCGAGGAGGGCTCGGTGTCGCTGGTCCAGGTGGCCTCGCCGGTCAGCAAGGTGATGAGGTTGGTCTGCCCCGCCTGCTTCTCCAGCAGAGAGGCCAGGAAGTTGATGTAGCGCATGGCCAGACGCAGGATCTCGTTCTTGCTCAGCTTCTTCTCGGGCGGGTGTGTGGGGATCAGCTTGCGCAGCTCGGCGAAGGCCGTGTTGACGTTGTGTTGGCGCCAGCGCTCCCGCGTGTTGGTGAACACCTTCCTGGTCATGATGCTGCGGGGTCATCACCAGTCACAAGTCAGAAAGAACTGTAATGCCAGGTTCCACGTGTGGATGGAGGATGGAGCGTGTGAGAAGTGTGAGAAGGATGGAGCGTGTGAGAAGTGTGAGAAGGATGGAGCGTGTGAGAAGGATGGAGCGTGTGAGAAGGATGGAGCGTGTGAGAAGGATGGAGTGTGTGAGAAGTGTGAGAAGGATGGAGCGTCAAACCATCATCTCCGGCGTGTGAATTGTACGGTATTTTTCTCCTTTATAGTATCTTTTGTAATCATATTTGCACTCATTTATTCTCATTTCATCTTTTCTGTGTTTTTATCGCTTTTATCTCTTATCTTAGAGTTTTTGTTAAGATGTTTACATGCCGGACGATTGCAAAATACATGTCACTTCACTATTGTTGCAAAATAAATGTGTATGTGGCAAAAAAAATGTGAATTTTGATTTGGAACTTTATCATTTAAGTGTTGTTTTACAAAAATTATTCATATTGAAATGGTGCGTGTCTGTTCTATTGCTGCAGTCAAAGCTGGAAACCACTGGAAACGGTTCAGCGTGTGTGAAAGAGCTGAAAAACCAGTATAAACGGCCAAAACCACAACACTTCATCTCTATAATTTATCTTTCCTATAAATCTGTCGTTATAAGCGGATGCTTTTTACAAGGCAAATGTCAAACTTATAATGAACGTTTTATGAAGACAAATAATTATTTAAAACCATATTCAGAGAGAGGAATGAGGAAGAAATGATGACCTGTTCAAATGCATGGAAATGAAAGAGGAGAAACAGAGGAGGAATAAAGAAAACCGAAAATGATCCGTCCGGAAGTAAAAAAAAAAAAAAGAGCCGGAGTAGAAAAAGGGATGGAAGATCGACGGAGGACCACAAAATATCCGTTCAACGTCATTCAAAAGAGAGAAAAGAGGACGGAACGAGAGAGACAGAGAGGAATGGGGAAAGAAACATGACACAAGAGAACTAAAACGACTAAGTCATGCAAGGGAGGAAAAAGAAAAAGACTATCTGTTCAATTCAAGAGAATTAAAAGAGGAGGAACAGGGAACAGAGGAGGAATAAAGGAAATTGAGAAAAAAAAGAGACAGAATAGAAAAAGGGATGGAAGATATACAGAGGACCTAAAAATTATCCGTCCAACGTCATGCAAAAGAGAGAAAAGAGGACGGAACGAGAGAGACAGAGAGGAATGGGAAAAGAAAAATGAAGAAGAGAACTAAAAACGAGCATCTCAAAGTCATGCAAGGGAGGAAAAAAGAATATCTGTTCAAATTCAAGAGAATAAAAAGAGGAACAGAACACGAGAAACAAGGAACAGAGGAGAAATAGAGAAAACTGGGAAAAAAAAGCCAGACTAGAAAAAGGAATGGAAGGACCAAAAATTATCCGTTCAGCGTCATGCAAAAGAGAGAAAAGAGGAGGGATGGAGAGAAACAGAGAAATGGGAAAAGAGAAACGGAGAAAGAAGAGAACTAAAAACAATCTGCTAAGAACGAGTCATGCAAGGTAGGAAAAAAGAATATCTGTTAAAAGAAGAATAAATATTTGAAAAAGAATAATATCTGTTCAAGAGGTTAAAAAGAGGATGAACAGAAAACGAGAAATGTGGAACAGAGGAGGAATAAAGAAAACCGAAAACGATTTGTCCGGAAAAAAATGGGCCAGAATAGAAAAATGCAAAGAAATATATGGAAGTCCAAAAATTACCCGTTCAATGTCATGCGAAAGAGAAAAAAGAGGAGGGACGGAGAAATGGGAAAAGAGAAACGGAGAAAGAAGAGCACAAAATGATATAAAAAAAGAATATCAAATTAATACAAAAAACAAATGCAGGTGAAATAAAAGACGACAGAAAATGAGAAACAGGGGGAACAGAGGAGGAATAAAGAAAGACAAAAATGATCTGCCAGGTGTTGTGTGAAAGAGAGAAAAAAAAAGATCCGGAACAGAAAAAGGGATAAAAGATATACGAAGGACCAAAAAATATCTGTTCAACGCCATGTGAAAGAGAGAGTGACAGAGGAATAGAAAAAAAGAAACATGACACAATCTGTTCAAAGTCACGCAAGGGAGGAAAAAGAGAGAAGTAGCGAGAGACGGGAGGAAAGAAGGGAAGATTCTCCGCTATAAAAGAGAAAAACGGAGAGACAGAGGAGGAACAGAACGAGACAAGTGCATGAGAGATGCCGACAGATTGACAGAGCGAATGAAAGAGGAGAGAAGAAGGGATGGAGGAGTGAAGAGAAATTACCGCGTCTCCTCTGTCCGGACGATGTGTAAAGGTTGAGCTTCAGATCGGAGAGTGAAGCATCGGCCACCACACCAGAAGAAGAGAGAGAGCGAGAGAGCGAGAGAGAGAGAGGAGAGGTGGAGTCGAGGCCGAGTCTCGCCAGCTTTATAGCCGAGCCGCTGCGTGATGTCACAGTGTCAGAGTGACAAACACACACATGTGTCACTATGTAAATAATGTCATTTACTCTACTACGAGGCGGAAACAATACATTTACTCACAAGTAAATTCTACAAGATTAAAGCTTATCTTTGTATTTATAGTTATCTCTATATTATGTTGATCGTTTTTGTATCTTTTTGTATTTTGCGCCTTAATTTTGTTGCGCCACTGTGCATTGACAATAAAGATTATCATCTTATCTTAAAACGATAGTGCACTTTATTTTTAATTTATTAAAATATTTATTTAATATATTTCTTTTTAT
This sequence comes from Paedocypris micromegethes, assembly GCA_028031935.1. NCBI lineage: Eukaryota > Metazoa > Chordata > Actinopteri > Cypriniformes > Paedocypris > Paedocypris micromegethes. The sequence goes on from CM051493.1 coordinate 11,548,858, forward strand.
ATACTTAATCATATACTTAATTAATAATCTGCAGAGAACATACATTATTCTTGTGTTCTTGTCATTTTTATAATGCCAATTTATAATGTAGCAGGAATATGAATATATATATAATATTTCATAATTGATCATATAATTGTGTTTTTACCGTTTCTTCTTGACATTTTTGATACATTACGGCTCTTTCTATCGGTTTGTTCCGTCTGCATATTTTTTTTCCTGTTCTTCTCTTTTTCTGCAAAGTAACAATATTAATTTAACAATAAAAAACGAATTTAATTGAACAATATTAATTAATGTATTAATGAACTATGGGATATAATGACAATACAGGCGTTCTATTCTATTCTATTCTATTCCAAACAGTGTATATATTTAATTCTACATTTAATTAATGCTTTAAAACCACACTGTAATACTTAGCATATTATGCCGTTGTATATTATCGTACAATATCAACATAAGAGAGTATTACAATATCAACATTAGAGCGTATAACGGTAGCAGGAAGTTTGTGCTTCATCATCATCATCATCATCATCATCATCATCATGGTTAAATCCGCTCATTATCTCGGCGCTTTAACAAACAGCGTGACACCGAATGTGTTTCTCTCGGACGTTCAGCTGCTGACGGATCTATTACACGCGCTCCGTCCCACAGTCACGTCTGTGAAGAGCCCGGCTCTGATTGGCCCAGCCCGCACAAAACCTAAAGAGACGGAGCAATAATGTGTGTTTGTCTGAGGGATGGTAATCTTGTTTAGCATGTCCCGCGGCTTCACATAAATTACACTGGGTTATGACAGAGAGAAGCTTGTGGACCAGCACATTCTTCTGGGTGCGGCTCCCTGAAGGCCCTCGCTCGGCCCCCTCCACATCAAAAGCTGCTGTCTTGCTGCAGACATTGTTGTGCTAAAAGTCTCTTTGCGAGTTGTGGGGGATTTGCATAATGGGATTAGAGCGGGATTAGGAGTCAGGCAGAGGACAGGCCCAGTTCACCAGTCCATTCATCCCATCCACTCCACCACAAGCCCAGTCTGCACCCTCCAGCGCAACCTACAACCTGCCTTAACCAGCGCTTAGTACTCACACATAACCCTCCTTAACCAGCGCTTAGTACTCACACATAACCCTCCTCCTAACCAGCGCTTAGTACTCACACATAACCCTCCTTAACCAGCGCTTAGTACTCACACATAACCCTCCTTAACCAGCGCAATAAAGCGCGCTTAGTACTCACACATAACCCTCCTTAACCAGCGCGCTTAGTACTCACACACACTCAACCCTCCTTAACCAGCGCGTTAGTACTCACACATAACCCTCCTTAACCAGCGCGCTTAGTACTCACACATAACCCATACCCTCTTAACCCAGCGCGCTTAGTACTCACACATAACCCTCCTTAACCAGCGCGCTTAGTACTCACACATAACCCTCCTTAACCAGCGCGCTTAGTACTCACACATAACCCTCCTTAACCAGCGCGTTAGTACTCACACATAACCCTCCTTAACCAGCGCTTAGTACTCACACATAACCCTCCTTAACCAGCACTAGTTAGTACTCACACATACCCTCCTTACCAGCGCGCTTAGTACTCACACATAACCCTCCTTAACCAGCGCTTAGTACTCACACATAACCCCTCCTTAACCAGCACTAGTACTCACACATAACCCTCCTTAACCAGCGCTTAGTACTCACACATAACCCTCCTTAACCAGCGCTTAGTACTCACACATAACCCTCCTTAACCAGCGCTTAGTACTCCAACTAACCCCCTGTAACCCGCTTAACCAGCGCTTAGTACTCACACATAACCCTCCTTAACCAGCGCTTAGTACTCACACATAACCCTCCTTAACCAGCGCTTAGTACTCCACATAACCCTCCTAACCAGCGCTTAGTACTCACACATAACCCTCCTTAACCAGCGCTTAGTACTCACACATAACCCTCCTTAACCAGCGCTTAGTACTCACACATAACCCTCCTTAACCAGCGCTTAGTACTCACACATAACCCTCCTTAACCAGCGCGCTTAGTACTCACACATAACCACTCCTTAACCAGCGCTTAGTACTCACACATAACCCTCCTTAACCAGCACTTAGTACTCACACATAACCCTCCTTAACCAGCGCTTAGTACTCACACATAACCCTCCTTAACCAGCGCTTAGTACTCACACATAACCCTCCTTAACCAGCGCTTAGTACTCACACATAACCCTCCTTAACCAGCGCTTAGTACTCACACATAACCCTCCTTAACCAGCGCTTAGTACTCACACATAACCCTCCTTAACCAGCGCTTAGTACTCACACATAACCCTCCTTAACCAGCACAGTTATTACTCACACATAACCCTCCTTAACCAGCACAGTTATTACTTACACATAACCCTCCTTAACCCAACCCAAATAAGTTATTACTCTCTTATAACCGCCCTTAACCAAACCCAACACGAGTTATTACTCACCCATAACCGTCCTTAACCAAATCCAAATAAGTTATTACTCACCCATAACCAAACCCAATAAGTTATTACTCACCAATAACCATCCTTAACCAAACTAAAAGCAGGTATTACTCACCCACAACCATTCTTAACCAAACCAAACACACATATTTCTCACATCTTGCCTAACCAAACCCAACACAGTTATTACTCACACATAACCCTCCTTAACCAAACCCAACAGTGATTACTCACTCATAACCGACCATAACTAGTTGAACTACTCCCTATCCTTTACATCTCATTACTCACTCACAATCTGCAAGGTACAAGTTAAAA
>CM051493.1:11567414-11581529 GCA_028031935.1 Paedocypris micromegethes
CACACACACACACACACACACTCACTTGGCGAACTTGACGGTGGAAGCGTTTCTGGGGACGAAGCCGGTGTGAAACTGAATCTGGAACATCTTCATGGACGCCATCTGCAAACACAACGTGATGCAAATTTATTGTAAAAAAAAAAATAGGTAGAGTGGAGCTCCGACTTACGAAATTAATCAGTGCCAACGATCGTTTCGCTAGACGGGAATTTCGTTAGCTGAGCAGAGCCGCATTTTACATGTCAATGGTAAATAAATAAATAAATAAAAAATAAAAAAACAGACAAACGTTTTTTGATAAACGAGAACATTTTGGTAAGATACAAAACACACACACACACACACACACACACACACACACACACACACACACACAATTACGTGTATTTATGTAACAAATGAAACTTAGTTCTTAAAATATATTTGTATTTTTATTGTATTATTTTATTAAATTTTTTATTTTTTTTTTACACTATTTACACTTTTGGCCGGCCACAACACATGTAATTAACCAATATGCTGACTGCATGTCTATTTTGGGTTTCCCAAGTCTTTGTGTCACAATGTTTGAAATCTCAATAAAAATTTGATGACAAAATAAACGAGCGATGAAGTGGCTGAATGAGTCTGACTTTGGCCTGCAGGCGTCCGCCGAGTGTGGAGCGAGCGTGATAGATGATGATCAGCACGTCTCCCTGCACAGTCACGTCCAGCAGGATCTCCGCCCGCCCGTCCTCCATCTTAAAGTCCCTGCGCGCGCACACACACACACACACACCTCAGGCACGGACCGATGACCGCCACGCAAATCAAAATTCAACACTTATAATGGTTCATAATTTTCCAGATCGTTTATTTCGATTACTTTCCGGAAACTTTTTTTTTTTTAGAAATAATCGAAATCTAAATTCAACACTTACTTTTTTTTTTTTAGAAATAATCTCAAATCGAAATTCAACACTTTATAATCGTTCAACTTTTTCCAGATCAATTATTTCGATTGCTTTCCGGAAGTTTAAAAAAAAACTTCCGAATGTGGAGTCACATGACCGCGCTCCGCTCATGGAGTGAATGAGCAGCTTGACTTGTACCAAAAAAAACGCAGTCTCCATCCTTTGAACACTTTTTCATTTCACATTTTTCATTCAACAGCCATATTTTTTTCCCTTTTTAACTGACTCTTTTTTCACCCCCAAATTGTTAAATCAAAGACTCAACATTTTTAATTGAAGAATCAACATTTCTCTTTTTAAAAACTTTTTTTTTTTCACATAGCATTTGCGTTGGTCTCGGACTAAGAAAAGCGCTATATAAATGAACGATCAATAACATTCTGATTCAATCACTGTTTAGCAATCAATAAAATTCTGATTGACTCACCGTTTAAAGATCTAACGTTCTGATTCATTCACCAATTAACGATTAATAACATTCTGATTGATTCACTGTTTAACGATCAACAACATTCCGATGCGTGTGACCCCTAACGATAACAGAGTCGCCCCGACCGGCCCCGCCCCGCCCCGCCCTGCGCCCCGCCCCACTCACTTCATGCGGTCGTACTCCTGTGAGGTGGTGGCCACGCGCTCCTCGCCCACGTAGACCTCGCAGAAGGGTCGGCATCCGCTGCGCTGCTTGTTGAAGAGCGGGACGGGCGTGAGCGCCACCGAGTGGATGGTGATGGGCTTGAGGTGCGGCGTGATGGGCTCGTCCGCCATCATATCACACATGTACTCCATATACCTGCAGCAACAGCAACTCACCGCTTAATCACCAATCACAATCACGTCTGTTGTTCTACGTGACAAACCAACCCATTTCAAATGTATTTAAAACCAGAAAATAAAGTCCTCTTTACAAGTCATTTTTAAGACCTTTGAAATGTGAATTTGAGAATTTTTAAATATTTTTTCAGGCCTTTTTTTAACATTATTAAATTTAAGACTTTTTAAGGACCCGCGGATACCCTGTTAACATTCCGTATTCATTCACCATTTAACGATCAATAACATTCTGATTCGTTCAATGCTTAATAATCAATAACATTCAGATTCATTCAATGCTTAATCATCAAAAACATTCCGATTCATTCACCGCTTAACGATCAATAACATTCAGATTCGTTTAACGATCAATAACATTCAGATTCGTTTAACGATCAATAACATTCCGATTCATTCAACGTTTAACGATCAATAACATTCCGATTCATTTAATGCTTAACGATCAATAACATTCCGATTCATTCAATGCTTAACGATCAATAACATTCCGTATCATTCGCCGCTTAATCATCAATAACATTCCGATTCATTCACCCCTTAACGATCAATAATTCCAATTCAACATTCCGATTAAATCACAAATTAAAGATCTAACTTTCAGATTCATTCACTGTTAAACGATCAATAACATATTGATTAATTCACGGTTCAAAGATCAATAACATTCCAACTCATTCACCATTTAACAATCAATAATATTCCGATTCAGTAACATGCTAATGATGCTAATGATGCGTTACCGCTTGTGTGAGGGCGAGATGCCCGGCGGACAGCGCTTCATGCTGAACATGTAGACAGCAGCTTCAGCCGTGGAGAACAAGCGGCAGAAACACAGGAAGGAGCAGAGCACCACCGCTGAGGCCGCACGCCCGTCCTGAAACATACCAGCATCAGCATCAGCATCACTGTCATCAGCATCAGCACCAGCATCATCATCAGCATCAGCATCACTGTCATCAGCATCAGCACCACTGTCATCAGCATCAGCACCAGCATCATCATCATCATCAGCATCACTGTCATCAGCATCAGCACCAGCACCAGCATCATCATCAGCATCAGCATCACTGTCATCAGCATCAGCACCAGCACCAGCATCAGCTTCACCTCATACAGACACACCAAGAGAGACACCCAGAGATAACATTCTGAAGAAAGAGAGAGAGAGAGAGAGAGAGAGAGAGAGAGAGAGAGAGAGAGAGAGAGGGTGGGACAAAGAAAGAAAGAGCAAGAGAAAGAAAGCAAGAGAGAGACCAAGTGAGTAGCACAAAGAGCGAGAGAAAAATAGCGAGAGAGACAAAGAGCAAAAGAAAGAGAAAACAAGAGAGAGAGAAAGAAAGAGCAAGAGAGAGAGAGAGAGTGTGAGAGAGTGAGAAAGAAAGAGCAAGACAGAGAGAAAGACCGAGGTAGAAACACAGAGAGAGACAGGGAGAAAAAAAAAAAAGAGTGAGAGAAAGTGAGAGAGAAAAAAAAGGGCGAGAGAGAGAGAAAGAAAGAAAGAGCAAGAGAAAGAAAGAAAGAGACATGCAGACCAATAGATTAAAATAAAACGGACAGACAGATGTAAAGTGAGAGAGAGAGACAGTCAGACAAACAGATAAGAGACAGACAGACAGAGAGAGAGAGAGAGAGAGAGAGAGAGAGAGACACAGACAGNNNAGAGAGAGAGAGAGAGAGAGACACTGACAGAAAAAGAGAGTCATACAAACCAATTGATTAAAAAAAAAACAGAGTCAGACAGATTGAGAGAGAGGCAGACAGATAAAGAGAATGAGAGAAAGACAGAGAGATAAAGACATAAAGAGAGAGAGAATCTCCGCACCAGACAGTGGAGGATGCAGATGTTCCTCTGGTCCTGCTTGAGCCACTGGTGCATGTTCTTGCAGATGCTGTAGAGGTTCTTCAGTGTCGGAGCTCGTCTGGGCGGCCAGCCGCAGTCTGACACCTGCACACACACACACACACACACACGAGATAAGAAAAGACAAGAAAAACATGCAAAATATGAATAAAACACAATCAAAAACATGAAGAAAAGAGGATAAAAGGCAGTAAGATGGAGAGGAGGAGACAGGAAGTGAGACAGGAAGTGAGACTGACTCTGTTGTGGAAGCGCGCGGGTCTGTACGAGCGCTTGGACAGGTTGTAGACGGCGTAATGAGCCGCGTGCCGCGAGTCCAGGAACAGACGCACGTCCTCGATGTTGTTCTTGATGGCTGACTCCACCCCCTCCGCAGGGAACGACATGACTGGACCGGGAGAAACACTCATTAGCATTTTGATTCGTTCTCATTACAATTTCCGTTCATTTTTACTCGTACAAATAATGGTACGACGTGTAGTGAAATGTGTTTTCCGATCGTCAAGCGAGCAAAGACGTACGATATTTAAAGAGATGACAGAAACGTAAAGGTTAAAGAGGTGAAGATACAATAAAATACTGTAAAAAATGTACAAAAAAAACTGTAAAAATGAAGATGAAATATGGATAAAATGCAAAAAAATATGAAGATGGAGAAAAGGATAAAAATACCGTAAACAATACAGCAAATAAAGAGAAAATATGAATAGAATACAAAAGAAAGTGTGAAAATGTGAAGATGAAAGAAAAAAAAGGATAGAAATAAAAAAAAAATATACAGCAAAATATAGATTAAATACAGCAAAATGTGAATATGAGGGAAAAAAAAAGATACAAATGCAATAAAAAACACCAAACAAAAAATATGAATAAATTACAAATAAATATTAAGATGAAGAAAAAGGCTAGAAATACAATAGCATTACAGTAAAAAACAGATAAAATATAAATGCACAAAAAATATGAAGATGAGGAAAAAAAAGATTTATAGTAGTATCTTTATCAAATAAAGATAAAATATGAATAAAATACATAAAATATAAATATGAAGAAAAAAAGATACAAAAAACAGAAATAATAAAGATACAATAAAGATACAGTAAAATAAAGATACAATATGAGTCAAATACAAAAAGTGACTCAAGTGATCCAGGTAAAGCGAAAACATTAGTGTCCAGTAGAAAAGGGAGAGAAATACAATACAAATGGAGATACAAAATACAATAAAAAAAACAGGAAAAATAAATATAAAATTATAAAATACTAAAAAATATGAAGCAAAAAAGAATAAAAATACAATTAAAAAAAAATGCAGTAAAATAGAGATAAAATGTGAATACAAAAAAATATGAAGATAAAGAAAAAACAAAGTAAAAACAAAAATACTGTAAGATAAAGCAAAAACATGAATAAATAACCACAAAAAAATATGAGGTTGAAGAAATAAAAAAAGATTAAATCCATTAAAGATACAGTAAAATAAAGATAAAATATAAATAAATTACCTGGGACACTTGAGTTACTTTTTGTACTTTTTTTGTAAAGTGAAAACGTTTATAAAGTACAGTAAGCAGGCGTACCTGCGAGTCGAGAGGTGATGTAGGACAGGTCCAGGTCGCCCTTGGCATAGCTGAGGACACACGGGGTTAAACTGAACCGGTCAATACGCAGAAATCACAAATAATCTGATGGCAAGATGATAGTTCAGCTCCAACACACACACACACACACTCCATAAACACACACTCAATATCTCAGATGATAAATTACATACCAACGTTTCAGTTTAACCCGAAACTTGTAAAGTAACTAGTTGTTAAAAAAGTTATAGTCAAGTTGAAGTCTCAAACTATTTTAATCGCAAAAAAGCTTAAATGTGTAATTATGCGACAGTGTGTATTTCAACAAAAAACTATTCCAAGTCATCATAGGCATTTAATCATACAAATGTAAAAAAGTACAATTCATGTATTATTTCATAGTTATTCTACACAAATCTTTAAAAAAAATTAAATATCAAACTACTACAATAGTTTATTAATAATAATAATACGTGCTATTATCGTCAATATTATATCATGATAATAATAATAATAATAATAATAATAATAAATCAACTACAATTATATACATATGCACACACGTTCTATTTTGAGGGTTTATTGTATTTTAAACGACACATTCTACGGCTAAAATGACACATTAGAAAACACTCACACGGATGGATTTAGTAAGGCGTGTGTTTCTAACTATGACGGCTCATCACAATGAGAGTTAATGCGGAGGAGGCGGAGTCATGACATCACACACACACACACACACACACACACTGGATCAGTCCCATAGTTACCTGGAGCTGTCAGGGTCGGTGATTTGGGACCAACAGACATGATTCGGGAACAAAACGACAAAAAAACAAAAAAACAAAAACAAATAAAATGATAATGGGCTGATATGAGTGCAAACGCAGATTAAAGGGAGAATAAGAATCATCTAGAAAGGAATCACTGGTGAGTGTGAGTGTGTAGAGGTGCGGCCTGAGCAGTGCGCACTAGCTAGGGCGCGTCTCACCTGGCCACAGACTGGATGACTTTAGACGAGGTGTCTTTGATGTTGGTGAGGAATCGCTCCGTTCCTCCCTTCAGGATGTCCAGCAGACCACCGCTCAGGCCGGGGTCCGCCTCATACACACCTGTCACACACACACACACGACTTTAAACAAGCACAAATACTGCATGTGTACTGCGCCTTTAAGAGCGGCTGTTTCCGCGCGTGAGATCCGTAACGCGACTTTACATTCACAGACTTGCGCGAAAGAAGAGCTCTCTCTTTCTCAAAATATACATTGACAAATTATAATACGATACTTACTTTTTTTTGCATGTATATTACTTATTACTAGTAAGTATTATAAAGGAAAACAAGGAAATAAATTTAGAATACAACAATGGCCTATATTGTAGTTAAAGTCAACTAACCGTTTTGTTTCCTTTAATTATTTCAATAGTTTTCAAAAATTATTTAAAAAAAAAAAATCTTTCACTTATTGGGAGTTTATGAGGGGAAACAATAAAAATAAATAAAATAATCTTTCATTAGTTGCAATTGTGTTAAAATGATCGAGCTTTTGATTTTTGGCGTAATCGCTCAGCTCTACCGTGATGTGATTTTTAACTCGTTCATTTAACACGCCTAACATCGTTATATTACCACATACTATATTACATGCATATTACATGTTACTGCACATAATCACATTGTAAGATGAATTACAGTGACTTGAATATGAAACGAACCTTGTTGCTGGTCACTACACAAAATGTTTTATAATATCAGCTAATTGCAAAAAGCTGTTCAGGAAGTGTCTTTCCGGCTAAAGAGGCTGAGACGAATAAAGATGCCGGAGCAGGTTCATCATTTTCTGACAAGCTGCAGATCCACTTAACAGATGGTGCAGAGAATCAATCCTCTTATCTTTCAGTGTGTGACACACACACACACACACACACACACACACACACACACACACACACGCGTCTATTTACAAACACGAGAGAGAGAGAGACTGAGAGACTGAGAGAGAGAGAGAGAGAGAGAGAGAGAGAGACACACAAGAGACTATACGGCTATATGATTATTTGTTAAACAAAATAAGTTTTATTCCTATTTTATCATTATTTGCTGTATTTGTTATGGTATTTGTATATTTTTTTTTAGCTCATTTTCATGTTTTTAAAATTGTATCCATATTTTACCGAGAGAGACAGAGACAGAGAGAGAGAGAGAGAAAGAGAGAGAGAGAGAGAGAGAGAGATACACAAATGCACTATACGGCTATATAATTATTTGTTCAACATCAACAATTGAAACTAAAGCACACATTGTCTAAATTGGACAATCACGTAAAAACAAACAAACAAACAAACAAACAAAAACAGTCAAAATTTATATCTTGCACATCTGGAAACAAAATACACTATTTTCAAATGTTTTCTTATTAAAAGAAAGCCGTTCTCTTCTGTATAGTGGTAATTCATATATATCAAAGCATTCATATAGTGGTCACGTCACTATGTTAACATGGATTTATGGATTAAAGGGATAATGTAGAAATATCTATAATAGTATTATACAGTATAGTAGTAAAGTAAAATATCACTATAAACATTTACTACACAGCTACAGTATTTAATATAATATAAATACTTTCTATAAATCCTTTTATTGTTTTATGTTTTGCTCTACACTGGATCAACACCAACGCTGGACTGGAAAAGTAAGTAAGACACTAAGTAAGTAACTAAAAAGCAAGTACTCAACGACTACATTTGTTGTAACTACATGTTATGTTCATAGTAATAATAAAAAAAAAAAACAGTAGTTGCTAAAACTGACACATTTGTATTTCTTCCAGTTCTCCTGCATTCTCACCAGCCAATCAGAGAAACGAAAAAAGTAAATTAAATTAAACGGACGAAAAAATCTGAAGCGTAAAAAAACAAATTTTCGCCAAAATGTGAAGGTTTTCGTTTGTTTCTTACAAATTTACGTTTGATATTGTTGGCATCTGATTCCACAGACTGACAATGTAAAATCTAAAAGTTGAAAATATACTAGTACAATTCGTTTACGTACAATTTGTGTTTATGGGTCCGCTTTTTAAAATGCACTGCATAAAAAAAATTAAATAAACCTTCATAATAGATTAACCGGATTTGCATGAAAAAAAATCAGATTTTCATGAAATTTTTACAAGTTCGGCGGGCCGGATGAAACCATTTAAAGGGCCGCGTGTAGGTGTATTTATCAGAGAGCAGCGTGTGACGCACCTGCGTTGTGTATGTTGTTGGCGTGCGAGGAGCTGGGCGCGGCGTTGTTCCCGAAGCCTCCGTTCTGCTCCAGGAGCTGCAGGGATTCATAGCCGTCAAACACAGACTTCAGGCAGTAGTAGGAACTCAACAGACTCATGGCCGACATCAGTGAAGAGGAAAGCCGTCTTAACCCAGATCAGCCTGGCGTGAGGAGCACGTGGACACGTGTTGTTGACTGGCTGCGGATGAGACGCCGCTTTGTCCCGGCCAGTGAGAGGAGGAGGAGGAGGAGTGCGAGGGTCTGAATGAGGGGTTTGTTTCACACCCCACGGCAAAATAGCCCCATTCAGACGCCACGACCCAGCGATGAAGATCAACGCCGTCGTGATGTGCGAATATTCAACTATTCTAATGAAACTATATAATATAGAAGTGGTGTAATAACTGGTATAATAAGAACTACCCGTGTATGTATATGACAAGAAATGTGTAATTCTACATGTTTATTCTACAAGTGAATTTTTATTTAAAACACTATATACGTACACTGTATATATAGAAGTTATGTAATAAATGATATTAAAAGAATCACAAATGCATTTATATTTGAAGAAACCATGTGTACTTCTACATGTTTATCCAACAATTTAATGCTTATTTAAAACACTATATACTTGTTTATTTTATAACTTCTATATTTACACACAATCTACAAATGTATTTATGTTTGAAGAAACCATGTGCAATTTTACATGTTTATCCTACAATTTAATGTTTATTTAATGTGTGTGTGTGTGTGTGTGCGTGTATATAGATAAGTTTTATAATAAATGATATTAAAAGAATCACAAATGCATTTATATAATGCTTATTTAAAACACTATATACTTATGTAGAATTACACATGGTTTCTTCAAGTATAAATACATTTGTAGTTCTTATTTCATAATTAATTATACAACTTCAAAATACATGTTTATCCTACTATTGAATTTTTATTTAAAACACTATATATGTACACTGTATATATAGAAGTTATATAATAAATGATATTAAAAGAAGAACAAATGTATTTATTTATATTTTAACCATGTGTAATTCTACATGTTTATACTACTATTTAATGTTTATTTAGATATTGATATTCAAGCAAATTATAATACTACTAAATTCATATATAATAATTAACATTATTCAGTATTTTATAAAAATAATTAATCGCTTAGGATAGAATGAGGTTGAAAAGGATGATAAGCTTTGGCGACCCCTGATAAGAGAAAAGCTAAAAGAGATGTAGATTTATATGTAGATTATTATTACACAAATAATGACTTGTTTTTTTTTGTTTTTTTTTTACATGAGCATAATTATTACCTCATGTAGCCTTTTTTACACCGTGTTGTGGTTAAACCTTTAGTCAAAAAAAAAAAAAAAAAAAAAGCCTTTTATAATTTTTAAAGCCAAAATTATATTAAAAAAAAAAAATAAATAAAAAAAAAGGTTGACAGAAATTGAGAGCTTTCTGTCAATATTCATATGGCCACGCCCCCTCGCAGCGCTGTAGTGCGTTACCTCGGTGACTGGAGACTTGGGGTTGACGTTCCGGGCGGCGGCCACTTCCTGTAGCTGACTCACCAGCTCATTAATGGACAGACGCTCCTCCGGATTGACCTTCAGCATCGACCCTGAGAAGGAAAAAACACAACGCTCGTTCACAACGCTGACAGAATAACATCCCAACGCCAGACGTGTTAGCCTTTAATCTGTGAATATTGAATGTATTCATTTCTGCATCAGCCAATCAGATGACTTGATTTTGAAGGCGTGTCCCATGATACTAGCGAGAAGTTGAAGTGTGTGTGTTGCCCTGTGGTCGCGCGTGGAAAAAGCATGTCAAGTCGTCCTTATGTAATAAAATACACACGCAAGCGCTAGAAACATTCATTGGAAAAAATTTAAGTTTAAAATTTTTTTTTTCATTAAATAAAAAAGAATGAAACACGGTATTCCTAAAAATCAAAACGAACAGTGAAATTTGAAAATGAAGAACACAAAAAAAAAAACAATCAAAGGAACAGACAGAATCAAAACGCTGGGTGGCTGCACAGGGGATAATAATCCTTCCTCTTGACACGGCGTCAGATAAACAGAGAGCTTGAAACACCTGAGCTTGAAACTATTACTCTGAGCGTGTGCAGAGTCTGACTGGAGAGCAAAGGATCCTGGGAAATGAAGTCCTGACCACTAGAATTAACTTTTTGTTATCTATTATTCAAAAAAAAAACAATATCAAAATGATACGAGTCACAAGTTAGATTTGTTAAGTAAAGAAAAAAAATTGTATTTTTAAAGAGATTATTATTTTAAATGAACCAGAAACGTAAAAAAAAAAAACAAATGTAAATATATATATGTATATATTTTTTTATTTTTTTTAATTTTGTGGCTGAGAAATCAGGGGGGTGCATATATTTGCGCGTATATACGGTAATAGTCTTGACAAAACCGTGGAAAAAATTTTTTTTTAATTGCCAAAAAAAAATAAATAAAAGTAAACGAATGTCAGACGGTTCCGCCAGGAAAGCTCGTTAGAAACGAACAAGGGTGATTTCTTACGGATGAGCTGCTGGAAAACCGTGTACTTGCTGTCGTTCTGGGGAATGTTGTATTTGCCGTTGACGATCTGGAGTTTGGCGCCGTCTTCGAACGGATGCTGTTTAAAACACAGCAGGTAGAGGATGCAGCCCAAAGCCTGAGGACACAGCACGCCATCACTACAGGCACACTTCCTGTTCCTGCAGGCACACTTCCTGTTCTCACCGCTTCACACCACAACACGTTCCTTTCTACTATGGAGCTTATGCTTCCGTCTCAGACCTGAGTGAGTTTGTCTGTGTGGCCACTAGGGGCGGTGTCAACATGTTTTGGCTACTTTGTACGTAGTATCAAAGATCTCAGCAACTTTTACTCTTTACTTGACTACATTAGTGATTGAGTATCTGTCTCTTTGCACTGCTACATATGAGTGGACCGTTACTCGTTACATTGTGATTGTGACAGGACAGTGAAATAGTGGATATTTAGATATTTATAGATTAATATATTAGATATTTATTCTATATTTATATAAAGAATAACTTTTTTGCACAGCTTTTTTTTTTTGTTTGATTCCGACTGACTTTTTCTTCTATTTTGTTCAGCCATTTTGAAACATTCAGATGACTAAATTTCTACTTTACAAAACCTCGTGAATAAAGAGCTTCTTGTTCTTCACATTTCTTGGTCTTTTTGCGCCTACATTCATTGCAAACGCTTAAGTTCTTTGAAAACGGGACAGTTTACGACAATTACTCAAGTCGTCTTGGAATTGGTTGACTTGCAACTCGTAATGGAGTAATTTGTACAGTAAAATATCCGTACTTTAACTCAACTATGGCTTTCAAGTTCTTGTCTTGTATTTTAGATTGTGTAGTAAGGCTGCAGAACTACAAGTATATGCAAGAAAAAATAAATAGACTATAAAATTAGAATAAAATAGAAGTTGTATTGCACAGAAAGAGATTAGAATAGAAAGTATGCGGTACAGTATCAATAGTTTTCAAAAAGTAGGATGGAGGTAGAACTATTGCACATTGCCAAATTACCCTTTTTTTTTTTTTTTTTAATTTTGTGATTGCACTTAGTAGTGAATGTGTAGTTAGTGGCTGTGTGACCTCACCCAGATGTCCTGCTTCTCGTTTATGGGGTAGTTGGAGTAAAGGTCGATCATCTCGGGGGTCCGGTACGCCGGGGTCGTGTTTCTCGTGATCTGACAGAAAGAGAGACACAATTACTCACGCGTTACAAACCCTCTATTGGGTACAAACGCTCAATGACTGTGAGCTGCTGATCTAAATGAGCCGCACCTGGAGACAGCGCGTGACTCTCTTCGCTCTATTCATTGCACGTTGCCAAACCAAAAGTAAAAAAAAAATGCAATTAATGGCGTTGAAAATAATTGACGCGATTAAGCACTTAAAATGAATCACGCGCGTTAACGCGTTAACTTTGACAGCACTGGTTAATTCGCACATTCGTCCCTCCCACATAGCAGGGTAGAAGTCGCTTCTATTAAACAGTTGCAAAATGCTAGAGAAAAAGATGGTAAAAATGAATCATCTAAAAGACTCAGAAGACGACTTCCTGCTCTCCACGGCCGGGCAGAAACACACTTCCTGCTAACTGAATCAGCTGGTGGCTCGTCAGGAAACAGCCGGCGGTTGTAATGCAATCTGCTGGATCACTTCCACGATGACCCGGGACAGCGGCCGTACCTCGTCCTCCACCATGGAGCGCCTGTGTGCGGACCAGCTGTAGTCTGGGTAATGAGCCACGGTGGTGGAGCTGCCGAAGTCACACAGCTTGATGGTTCCCTGATGACTGATCAACAAGTTCTCGATCTGGAACACAGCGGCAGGCAGTTCACGTGCGGGCCGTGACGGGAATAGTGCCGCCATAAATACACTAGTGCAACCATTACAGTTTTATTGACTAGTTAATCGCACTTCCCTGATCAAATTAATCGCAATTAATCGCGATTATTGAATAATGAGGTGTACTATGTAAATTAATGCAAACTCAACACTAAACATACACTAGTTTAAGTACTGAAATATTTTAGTATAGATTTACTGAAAGTAAATTTAGTGTAATTTTTGTTCAATTTGCAATATATTTTCTTAGTTATTTAACCCTCTGAGGTCGAGTCACTCTTTATTCAAGATAAAACACACAAAAAAGTCAATTTTGGACTTACATATACGTAAGTGTTATACGTCAATTGAAAGTTTGAAGTGCCCATTTTTTAGGTTACACTCTTAATAAAAAAAGGACATTGTGTTTTTTGTAAACTAAAACTTGAAGCCCGTTTTGCCTTCTTTTTGTCAGCTGAAAACAAAATAACTTAATGAATACTTATCACTCTAACATGAAACATATGTCTTAGAATGTACATAAAGAAATGACATAAAGCTTAGAATGTCTGTTTTTAAATATAAGTAATAAGTAATTACAGTGTTGTCTTTATCTAATCCCTATGAATCTACAGTGGCGGCTTGTTGAACAGAGATTTGACAAACAAGTTACATATTTGCAGTTGAAACGTCTAAATAAGGTCGTGCAATAAATATTAATAAGTTTTATAAGCAATAAGTATTAATAATAAGTATTAACAAATTTATAAGTTGATAAATAAAATATATATGAAAAATATTATCAACGTTCCAACAATAGAATGTCCAGGGTAAAAGAGGGAGGAGCTTCACCTTGAGATCCCGGTGTATGATTGGTGGAGACTGTTTGTGCATGTGC
Source organism: Paedocypris micromegethes (assembly GCA_028031935.1). Taxonomy (NCBI): domain Eukaryota; kingdom Metazoa; phylum Chordata; class Actinopteri; order Cypriniformes; genus Paedocypris; species Paedocypris micromegethes. The sequence goes on from CM051493.1 coordinate 11,581,224, forward strand.
TGCACGGCGCGACACGTCTGGTAGAAGATCTTCAGAATGGTGTCACATGACATGGAGCCTTTCTGCTCCACCTTCTTCACAAAGTCCACCAGCTGACCTGTAGAACCAGCAGGACGTTTGCCTGTTATTCAGTTTGCCATTAAAAAGGAGTTAAAATGTAAAAATGACAGTCTGCTTATAACAAATGTCATAAATACCGTATTTACGATACATACATACATACATACACACATACATATAAAAAAAAAACAAATAATATATATATAGATATATATATATATATATATATATATATATATATATAAT
>CM051493.1:11585704-11596657 GCA_028031935.1 Paedocypris micromegethes
GAGAGATAGAATGAATGAAAGAGAAAGAGAGAGAGAGAGAGAGAGAGAGAAATTAATAGAGAAAGTGAGAGTCAATAAGAAAAAGAAGGGAGTAAAAAAAATCAAAAAAGAGAAATACATCGTGTTATTTAAGTTTAAAATCACAAAAAACTGATTTAGACAGTATGACCTTTGACCTTTACGTTCTGAGATCAGCTCACCGGACAGAAAACAACCTTTACTCGTCTCGTATTATTATCGCAGGACACCGAACTGAAGTGTGTGTGTGTGTGTGTGTGTGTGTGTGTGTGTGAGAGAGTAAAAAAAACTAGACACATTTACATAATTCGACAAACAAACAGCCGGACACAAACTCAACAACCCTCAGGTGAGCAGAACGGCCCGTAACCATGACAACCAGTAAATGAACACCAGCCCAGTCCCACCCAACAAACCCAGAAGCTTTAGTTTCACATCACACACACACGCACACACACACACACACACACACACACACACACGCACGGAGAGAGATTTCACAAGTGTACAGGAAGCTAAAACTACTAACACTTCAGTTTACCACAGATGTGTGTGTGTGTGTGTGTGTGTGTGTGTGTGTGTGTGAGATCTCCGTCTTCTGGTCACGTTTGTTCTGGATTGGTTATTAGTTTGGCTCACACTCCCTCAGTCGTGTGTTCCACATGTTCAACTATTCCAGCACTTCCACTGTCCTTGTTCAAGCTTCTCCAGCACTTCTGGTAAATACGCGTCTATGTAAAGGTCTGATTCCTACAGCCGTCATGAAACTGACATTCCCATCACATTGAAAGAGATATTTCGGGAAAACAAACAAAAACTAAGTTGTGCTTTGTGACAGGAACTGGACGAGTGTCACTGTCAATATTAGTTTGTATTCAGTCAATATAAAACCAGCAAACGCAATGTAAATGTACAAAGTGTAGATGAACAAAATGCACAAAAGACTGGAAATGATTCACTCACGGTGTTAAAGAAGAGAGTCAAACGTTTGCTGTATTTTATTTTCTTAACCGTAATAGGAGGGAACAAATATGGAGAATAAATTGATTTTTATTCTTTTACTTTTTTCTCTTTCTATTTTGACTGTTTTTTCCCCCAGTGATTGTTCTGCTGCTTGAGCTTTTATTACAGTTATCATTATACTTTATCATATTAGAAAAAGAAGTGTCTGAATTTACTGTAGTCGGCACAAATTACATTTTTTTCCTCTTTTAATAATGTACATTTTTGTACATTTAAAGACCGTTTTCCCCCTAATTAGCCAAGCGTCTTTGCGTTGGTCTGGAACTAAGACAAACGCTATATAAATAAACTTGAACTTGAAATTAATGTTGTAATTGGGGCTACCACTGTATTTGTTTGTTGTGAAATAAGTTTACATTTAAAATAAATAATACTTCAAGCATTTGAGCATTTTCAAGCACTTTGTTTAAAATTCAAGCATTGTCAAGTATCTCCAGAACTATCTGAATGTCCCCGCTGTGGGACGTTTGAAGGATTCTTCAATTCATCTCAACTCAATAGTTCAAGCGTTTCTCTCAGGGTTATAGACATTAGCAAGAAGACCCGGAGGAAACACACCGTCTCTCTCTCTCTCTCTCTCTCTCTCTCTCTCTCTCTCAGTCTGTCTGTCCATCCGTCTTTCTCTCTTACTGACTCTTTCTACGACTTTCTTCGTCACTCTCTCTCTCTCTTCGTCTCTGTCTGTCTGTCCATCTCTCCCTCTTATTTACTGTCTTTCTCTCTTAGTATCTGTCGGTTCATCCGTCTCTCTCTTTCTTTCTTTCTTTCTTACTGCTTCTCTCTGCATATATCCCCTCCCTTCTCTCTCTCTCTCTGAGATTCTTTTGAAAGTCTCTGCGTGTGTAAACACAGAATTCCAACTCCAACGGACACAATGTGAAAACAAACGTACGTACGTACGTAAACGACTCGAGTACAGATCAGAATCCAGCAGCGTGAGTAACTTTATATTCCGCGCAGGTGCAGCAGGTGACTAGCTAACGGCTAAGCGGCTAGTTCCGCGCGGACTGAGGGGAAATAAACGCGCCGGTCCAGCTGTGAGGGTTCGGTTCGGTGTAATAACGGGGTGTAATAACGCGTTAGCATTAGCACGTACCTTCAGCGATCACCCGCTTGATCCGCAGCTTCAGCTCTCCCAGCTCCACCACCTGCCCCACGAAGTCGTTCTGGTCCCGGCTAGCAGCGGCACCGGATCCGCCGGGCCCGGACAGGAAGTCGAGCGCCGACTGGAACAGGGACATTTTGTCCCCGTTTCCCCGTGCGATTTCCGAGCGGAACCTGAGATCGGGGCCTTCAATGTCCCACAGAGCGGATCGATACCGATATAAGCAGATAATCCGTTTGTTCAAGTGTGGGGAGACATCGCAAGTGCTGGTTCCGATCGACCCGCTCTCGCTGGCATTTCCGCGAGACGCCTGACGTGGACGTGACGTCAGACGCACGAGTTGCTTTTCAAACTCTCCGGTTTGGCAGGTTCGTCCGTCAGTCACGAGACGCAGAAGCGGCCGGAATTAATTCATAAGAGTCGCGGCGCGTTGTTTACACTTACACACATTAAATTATTATTACACACATACATATTATACGATACTCACTTTAAATGCTTTAACGACCAGTTTACTGGTCTTGTATAAAATTAGGAAAGGTCGGCATTTACTGTATAAACATACGTTCAAGCAAGTATAGATGCTAGAATGTACATTTTAATTAAAAGAAAATATTGATTTCTAAGCAAAAAGTAAAATTCAAATGTCATCCAAACGCGCGCACGCGCACTGCATCACTCTAGCTTTATTCTCGCTGATGTACAGATGTTTTTTTAAACGTGTATTCATATTAAAATGTAATAATTGCATATTTCTAAAGCTAGACATTTATTCATTTTTACACATCGAATACAGTAAAATAAACTTTACAAATCTATAAAATGCGTTCTATTATATGAGTGGTTGTGTGCATCTAACACGTATTAATTTTTTAAGATTTTATAATTTCATATAGAATACGGTGTTGTCTTGCGGCAATTACTTGATTTCTGTATACATTTTCTACACTTTTCCAATTTTTCTTCCACCTAAGAGCACATCCACCTTACTCCATGTGTGTGTGTGTGTGATAATACAGAATCACACTTCAGCGTCTTAGTTGCAACATGAACTTTATTAACTTTTTTTTTTGTTTCTAGAAAAACGTGACACATACAGTGGACATAAGTTAAGATGCTGCGGGTGAAGCAGGAGTGATGCGGCCTTACAGTGCTGTACACACACACACACACACAACAGTATAGAGAGATACGTACATTCATCCACGCCGGTGTTTTAGGAACACGTACGTACGCACAGGAAACACATTCAGGGTCGTGAGGTGAAACTACACTCTGATCACTCCGTGTTAGTGAACGTGATGCACAGGCCACACACCGACACACACACACACACACACACACACACACCACACTCTTCAGTGTCTGGAGATCCAGTGCATTACTGATGGAGAGGAGAGAGTGAGAGAGAGAGTGAGAGGGAGAGAGTGAGAGAGAGTGTGTGAGAGAAAGAGTGAGAGAGTGTGCGAGAAAAAGAGAGAGTGAAAGAGTGTGCGAGAGAAAGTGTGTGTGAGAGAAAGAGTGAGAGTGTGAAAGTGTGTGAGAGAAAGAGTGAGAGTGAGAGAAAGAGTGAGAGGGAGAGAGTGTGTGAGAAAAAGAGAGAGTGAAAGTGTGTGCGAGAGAAAGTGTGTGAGAGAAAGAGAGAAAGAGTGAGAGGGAGAGAAAGAGAGAGGGAGAAAGAGTGAAAGAATGTGTGTGAGAGAGAGAAAGAGTGAGAGACAGAGAGAGCAAAAGAGTGAGAGGGAGAGAAAGAGTGTGAGAGAGAGAGTGAAATAATGTGAGAGAAAGAGAGAGAGAGAAAGAGGAAAAGAGAGACAAGACAGAGATAAGAATAAGAGATATTGAGAGGGACAGAGATAATGAGGTGAGAGAAAGAAAGAATAAGAGAGGCTGAGAGAGAGAGAGAATAAAAGAGGCAGAGAGAGATAAAGAGAGAGAGATTGAGAGAGACAGAGAGAGATTTTGAGAGAGAGACAGATATTAAAAGAGGGAGACAAAGACAGATATTTAGTGAGATAAAGAAAGAGTGAGACACAGAGAGAGAGAGAGAGAGAGATATTAAAAGAGAGAGAGAATAAAAGAGGCAGAGAGAGATAGAGAGAGAGAGGGAGAGAGAGAGAGTCAGTTGTGGTCTAGTGGTCAGAGAGTTGAACTTGAAACCTTTAGGTCACATGATCGAATCCCAGACCAGCAGCTCCAAACTGAAGTGTCCGTGAGTTTATGATTCACTAGTAACGGCGACTGTGTGGAACGAAAGTCTTTAAGTCTTATTCCTCATTAATGACTATCAGTGAACGTGTGAAGTGGAGTTTGGAAGCTCGCCGTCCAATCACAGAGCAGCCCCGCCCACTTCACGAGGCAGCCACGCCCTCAACGAATCACACACAAGCCGAGACGGAGTGAGAAAGCATCTGAAACGCCTTCTGAACGCGTCCTGGCTTCAGTGTTTGTCTTTAAATACACTAAAAAACATCAAGAATAGCAAAAGCGATGAACTCGGAACCATCACTGAGAACGTCGACTCAACCATCGATAAATATTCTCCACTATTAAGATTAGAAAAAACAAACCTGGTACAAAATATTTACAATTTTAATTTTAAACGCGTGTTATTGCAAAAGAGGGATTTTAATGTGTGACCAAGTGTGTGTGTGTGTGTGTGTGAAACGGTTTTTAAGAGGGAAAAGAAAACAAGCTTGAGGAGATTTGTTTGTTTGTTCGTTTGCAAACGCATCAACTTAAAAACAAACGGCAGTTTGGTTTGCTACATTTCTTTGGTCAGTGAAATGGTCTCGAGACATGGAAACATATTTACAGTATATACAGTAGCTACAGAGTGTGCTGTGTGTATATAACTGTAAGTACGTAACTGCGCTACTTTCTGTCTCCGCGCCAGATTTTTGGCAGCCTGACAAAGTGTCAGTTTGCATCTGTCGTGTTTCATATGGAATCAGATCAGTGCCAAAATGTACATTTCAAAAAAGTAAAAAAATTTGTAAAAAAAAGTTTCAAACGAAAACATGAAGATCGTGAGCAAAAAAAAATGTCAAGCATTTTCGTTCGATTTTTTCGAAATTGACGCTTGATATTTTTGGCATTTCTCTGATTCCATAATTTAAAGGAGTGTGACGAGGATGAGGAGTGTGTGTGTGTGTGTGTGTGTGTGCGTTTAATAGTAGGAGTGTGATTTTTTTGTCTTTTTCTAGATGGTTTAAATCTGATTGGCTAAAGCATCTCGGCACCACAGAACGCCGCTTTTACGTTTCCCGACACGTTTCGCACATCGTCGATCGCTTTCACAGAGCTTTCCTTCCCAACCAATGGGATCGCTGCGCTCAAACTCGCGTCCGATTGGCCCGTGGACTTTCCTCTCTAAACACTCCTACGCTAGTCAGGCTAAACACACACACACGGAGCCACGCCCCCTCAGAAGAACATGTACTGGTTGTCGATGGCTCTCTTGCGCCCCCTCTCGGGCGGCTCCAGCTCGTAGTCGGAGTCCCGGGTGGGAATGAGCGGCGGGAGCGGGTTGGGGTGTCGGAGCAGGTTCCTGCGGCCCACAGACTCGCTCCGACGCAGGGGCGCGGGGGCGTGGCGGGAGGGCGTGGCTAATGCTGAAGGCGGGAAACAGGCGCGGCCGGAGGCGGGGCAGGAGTCCGGGCCCCACAGAGCCAGGTTGGGCTCCGAGCTCCAGCGAGAGAACGGCACCAGAACCGGAGACGCGGAGGCGGAGCTCTGACCTGAGGACACACGTCAAACCACACACTTAAAGACACGGAGGCGGAGCTCTGACCTGAGGACACACGTCAAACCACACACTTAAAGACACGGAGGCGGGAAAAAGTGACTAAAGTGTTACATAAACGACACAAAAATACTGAATGAAAAAGTAACCAAGAAATAACTTCAAACTGAAGGATACAAAAAGTGAGACACACACACACACACACACACACAGATGTGCGCGTCTATAATCTATATAATCTAACCAATAACAAAAAACTTGCCTGAATGCAGCTTTAAAATTAAGCGCAAAACAAAATGCACTATTGTATTCTAGTAAAAACGATCATTAATAATTCATATTATTCATATTTTTTTCCACACCAAAGGAATTGAAGTATTAAATATCATAAACTAAAGTATAAAAATTATTCATTACAGAATACTGTATATGTGTGGCCTGTCTCTTTTAGACGACTGTCTCCAATAGTAGCCTGTCCTCGGTCAAGCAGATGTTATTCTATAGTATATTATGTATTACATTATTTGTATTGTTTATATTACATGGTTTATATTATATATACATATAATATATATTTATTTAACACATATTTAATTAACACTAATTCAGACTTTTAAAACACTTTTTTCGAGTAGTTTTTTCGGAGATATTAGACAAAAAGTGTTTGAATGGGGGGATATGAGGCGCGAGCGCTGGGGCTAGTGCGGTGGTCGTGGGGGACGTCCGACATAGCGATTCGCATATCCGCGGCGGTCCGTCTCAGGTCTGATTCGCAGGTCCGTCTCGAGTCGCTACGAGCGTCTGCCGAGATATGGTCGGGAAAAAATGAATCCGCAAATATACCTAATAAAAAAATGTATTAAAAAAAGAAAACGAATCCGCGATGCAATGAATCCGCGATAGTCGAACCGCGAAGTAGCGAGGGATTACTATATATATACATATAAAATATAAATAATGTAATATAATATATATATATATATATATATATAAATACGTAGGTGATTTTTTTTCTTTTTCTATATGGTTTAAATCTCATTGGTTAATGCGTCTCGGGACCAAAGAACGCCGCTTTTACGTTTTCTTGAATTTATTCTAAAAACAATTGAATCTAGAGTAACTAAATATATGAAATATTATACTTGTTTCGGCTAAAAACCCTCCCAGTGTTGGAGTCAAACGTGTTTAAAGTTAACGTGAGGATGTGCCACGCCAGCAGAGGGCGCTCTCGCCACACCACTGCCGCATTCCAATGATTTAAAGACTTCTCGTTCATTAAATCTATTTGTTAAAGATTTCTTACCGGCGGGTTGTCCGCGCACGTAGCAGCGTAGCGTGACGTCACAGGCGGCGCTGCACTCCAGCGGGATGGGGAAGCTGCGGAAGTGCGCGAGCATGTCCAGCACGGAGGGGAAGCGCAGGTGCTGCACGCGACACTGACCCCAGTCCGTCAGAGAGAGACGCAGGTGCTGCGGAAAACACGGTTAATTTCGTTGAGGAAATATTTTCGTCATTGTGTTTTCGTCAAGACACAAGACAGCGAAACGAGAGCTATATGAAAACTCCCGCTCTGGGACGAAAACTAGAACTACATTTATTGACACTTTCGCCAACAAATAAAAACTAAGCGAAAATGCCGTCCAATCATAATCCGAGCTTGTGGAGAAAGGCGGGGCCAAACGACGCTCAGATATATGGATTCGTTTTACATTGAACGTGACCTTAGAAAAACGATCTGTAGCCGCGTGTGAAGCAACAATCACCAGCAGAAACACAACACACCTGAAGAGATTTAAACTTCTCTTTTTTTTAACCGTGCAACCATTTGTTACTTATAAACGTGATGCAATTATAATTTATTTTATTTTACTGAATTTATTTTTCTCTATGTTGAGGTTTCAATTATGAGAATCCATTTATTTGAATTGAAAGAAAAGTTCATTTAAATAAGTTCAAGAAAAAGAAATGTTTTTTCAAATAATATCTGTGTTTATATTTTTTACATGTTCATAGTTAACTATGTATTCAGATTTATTAGACATAGCAACTTTAGTAAACATTTAGAATATATAGCTCTTATATTTTCGTTGACTAAATCTATACTGTAATTTAGTCGACTAAAATGTTGTGGTATTTAAACGACTAAAATTAGTTTTAGTCAAAAGACTCTGAAACTAAATTAAAAATCTTTGTCAAAACGAACACTGGCGTAAACCACACGGTGCTGCGGTCATGCTAACGTGCTAACGCTAAGTTGCCTCACCTTGGCGCGACCCTGGTAGTTGAAGGTGAGGACGTGGTCTCCGCGCCGCGTCTCGCTCTGCCTCACCAGGAAGTTCCCGTGACCTCTGACCCCGGCGTGCTGGACCAGGTGAGCAGCGCGGACCCGCGAGATGGGCCCGTGGAACCATGGGTAAGAGGAGAGGAAGTGATCCGTCTTACTGCTGCCGTGTTCTGAGAGACCGAATCCCAGAGATCCTGCGGGACACACGGTGTGTGAGTGTGAGAGTGTGTGTGTGTGTGTGTGTGTGTGTGAGAGAGAGTGAGCGTGAGCGTGTGTGTGTGTGTGTGTGACAGGTTCTGACCCGGAGCGCTCGGTTCTGTGCTCCCTCTCCTCGCAGCCATCGGGTCACTGTCGGGAAACGACTCCACGTCCACACCGTCTGACCTGGACTCACACACACACACTTTATTAGTATTCTTGCTAAAAACTCTACAGTTTGAGTTTCACCGTTGAGAAAATGTTGTAGCGGAGCTGCTACATGCTAACGTTTGAAAACAGTCGAGAGAGACAAAGCCAGCAGAAAGAGAGAGAGAGAGAGAGTGAAAGTGAAAGTGAGAAACAGAGAAAGAGCAATTGAGAAACAGAGAGAGAAAGAGAGACTGAGAAAGAGCAATCAACAGCAGAGCAGAGATAGCAAGCAAACAAGAGAAAGAGAGAGAGCAAGAGAGAGAGATATTGAGATGGAGAATGAAAGAGCAAGCAAGAGAGAGAGATATTGAGATTGAGAAAGAGAGAGAGAGAGAGAAAGTGAGAAACAGAGAGAAAGCGAGAAAAAGAAAGGGAGAGAGCATGCAAGAGAGAGAGAGAGAGAGATATTGAGAGAGAGAGAAAGAGAGAGAGATGTCTGTGAGAAGTGCTGACACCTGTTCTTGAGATTCTTAGTAATCAGAATAACAGGAAGACCTTGTGTGTGTCTCTCTCTGTGTGTGTGTGTGTGTGTGTGTGTGTGTGTGTGTGTGTGTGTGTGTGTGTGTGTGGCAGGGCTCCGAGATTTAAAATGAAATTATAATCCTGACAATGCCGAATATTTTACAATATTTGAATTAATTTTGATGTCACACTCAGTCCTTCGCTCCTTTTTCAGCATCTTTCCACTTTCTGTCTTTCTAACACCATTTCTCACACACACTTCTCAAAATAAAAAAAAATGTCTCTCTCTCTGTGTCTGTCTCTGTGTGTGTGTGTGTGTGTGTGTGTGTGTGTGTGTGTGTGTGTGTGTGTGTGTGTGTGTTGTCTCACCTGCTGCTGACACACTCCCGCAGCTCGGTGGTCCAGGAACTGACCTGCTGCTCGTTCTCCGCCTCAAACACAACACCACCCGAGTGACCTGTGACCTGCCGGAATTAAAACTCAATTAAAAAAACAATATTTACTCACAATTTGTAAATGAGGCTTACGTGCATTGTGAAGATAACTACATAATAAACAAAAATCATGTGTGAGGCCAATCCCCGCACCTGAAAAAGGGACACGCCCCCTTGCTTTGGTAGCCAACCAATCACAGAGCGAGACACACATCAATGACTAACATCCCAGACTTTTCTCGAAAAAGAGAAAGAAAAAAAAAGAAAGGAAAAAAGGGCCTCCAACTCGACCGTTTGGGCAAATAAAGAACAGAAAGAAAAGAACCAAAGAAAGGAAAAAAAGAAAGCAAAGAAAGAAAGAAAGAAAAGAACGAAAAAGAAGAAGAACAACAGAAATATCAAAAGACAGAAAGAATGAAAGGAAAAAGAAAGAAAGTAAGAAAGAAAGAAAAAAAAGCAAAAAAAAGAGAAAGAAAAAAAGAAAGGAAATAAAAAACGTAAAGAAAAGAACCAAAGGAAATAAAGAAAAGAACGAAAAAGAAAGAAGAACAACAGAAAGATCAAAAGACAGAAAGAAAGAAAAAAAGAAAGTAAGAAAAAAAAAAAAAGATAAAGAAAAGGAAATAAAGAAAGGACAGCGGAGACCCAGAGTTTGCGTGTCTATCCAGTCAGGGAGAGGCAGATGATGGATGGAGAGAGTCGCACCTTTAGGACGAAGGTGTTGGCGTTGTCGGGCATCTCCAGCCGGTTACAGCGCCGCACCTCCTGGATATCAGAGCACTGAACCAGGAGCTTAGGAGCCTTGTGGTCCTACAAAACCAGAAGAACACAATCACCTCCTCACCACCCTACATCTCTACCAACACTACTGCTCACCAGGAGAGAGAGAGAGAGAGAGAGAGAGAGAGAGAGAGAGAAGACAAACAGAGAGGAAACAAAGAAATACATGGAAAAAGAACGAAAAGTAACGAAAGAAAAAAAAGAAAGGAAAGAAAAGATAAAGGAAAAAATGAAAAAAGAAAGAAAAGAGAGAGAAAGAGAAGGAAAGAAAGCAAGAAAAAAAAGAAACCAGAAAGAAAAAAAAACTAAGAAAATAAAAAGAAAAAAGAAAGTAAAGAACAAAAGAAAGAGAGGGAAAGAAAAGAAACCAGAAAGCTAAGAAAAAGAAAGGAAACAAAGAAAATAAAAAGAATGAAAGGAACGGAAAGAAAAAGAAAGGAAATAAGAGAGAGAGAGAGAGAGAGAGAGAGAGAGAGAGAGAGAGAGAGAGAGAGGAAGTTCTTGCTCCACTGGGATTAGACAAGAATGTTCATCTGGAAATGAAGAGAAAATGAAGCTGTGACCTTAAGCAGCGACCTCTGACCTCTGCCTTCTTGTGCGCTCTCTCTCACACACACACACACACACACACACACACACCCTCTCTCTCAAGTACATGTAAATCTTCTTTCTCTCTCTCCCTCTCCCTCCTTCT
>CM051493.1:11602544-11613552 GCA_028031935.1 Paedocypris micromegethes
GTGTGTGTGTGTGTGTGTGTGTGTGTGTGTGTGTGAGAGAGAGAGAGAGAGAGAGAGAGAGAGAGTGTATAAAGAGCAGAACAGATAAAGAAGAGAATCATGGAAGTGTGTGTGTGCGTGCGTGTGTGGTGTAAATGACAGGCGTGTAAACAACACACACACACACACACAGGATTTGTTCTGCTGTCATGGGAATTGAATCACATGACGTTTCACTTCTTCAATATTAACATCATTTGTCTGTTTTCTAAAAACATCACAGACCACCATCACTCGTACTGAAACGTTTAACACACACACACACACACACACACACAAATTCAAAGTGAACGCACACTTATTGTGAACACACACACTAATCACACTGTGGACAACGCGAAAACAAACAGTCAAAGTGAGCGCACACACACACACACATTTAAAGTAAACACACACACACACACACACTCTGTATTGAAACTGCTCAAAGCGTCCATTGTTGCTGACCGCGACTGTAAAAATCAGTGTAATTAACCCCGAGAACACACACACACACACACACACACACACACACACACACACTCAAGGAGCTACGAGACGAATGCAGGTCGTTAGCTTCAGCCTGTTAGCTCGATTTCAACGTGGCGGTCACGCGAGGCAGTGACGTACACCTGTAAACTTTACATGAATATAATAATAGTCATTCAGAAGTTATGCGGCCTGTGCAAACGAGGCTCGTTAATATGCATGAGCCGGGTCATTCCGCATTCATTCATTCGTTCGTTCACCGCTGACTCATTCTCTTCTGAAAAAAAGCCACCGAAACGCAACGATATGAATCATTCATCCGTCTCGATATTCAGCCGCCGTCGCCAAACTAAACACACACTCGTCCCCATAATTAATGCTGCATATGTACATTATAGTGACATATATAACACATAGAATTATCGTACATAGTTTATAATACAGTGAAATTCGTTTTTTACCATTATTTGTGTATTTTTATTTTATCTGATTAAATATAGTGTATTTTATACATATACTTTATAACATCATAAAGTAAGATTTATATATATATTATATATAGATATTAGGACTGTCAAACTTAACGTGTTAACTCATGCGATTAATTAAATGATTAATTTATTTTAAAAAATGTAATAATGATTATTATTATTTGTGATTAATCACGATTAATTTGGTTGGGAAATTGCGATTAACTAGTTTAAATAAAATTAATCGTTTGACAGCACTAATATATATATAAAATACAGTGATTTTAGTTTTTTTGCCATAATTATTATTTTATCTGTTTGTATATAGTGTGACTTTATAACAATAACATCATCGAGTATGAGTAAGAAATATAATACATATGTATGTTGTTGTCATTATTTCTGCATTTTTATTTTATACATACTGTATATGTATGTAGCGTAACTATATTAAATAGCTGTGATGTTACATTGTTTACCATTGAATCGATATGTTGCATTACAAATTGTATTTGTTTTTATTTAATAAATCAGTGGCACTATTCCACTGAACAAACCGTAAAATCACGATACGCTCGACCCGTCGCTACGTTTAAGACTCTGCTCGTAGCTATGTTTAAATTAAGTTCAAGTTCAAGTTCGTTTCATTTGTATAGCGCTTTTCTTAGTCCGAGAGCAACGCAAAAACGCTATGTGAAAAAAGTAAAAAAGAGAGATGTAGATTCTTTATACGAGTTAAAAATATGGGGGGGGGGGGTCAAATTAAATAAGAACATTGCAGTGACATATATATTTTTTATATTTTTATTTATAAATAATCTCCTTCTGGCACTGTTATTGTTAATTATTGCACAAGTTGTTTTAATGTAAAGTTAAATATTCTCTTTCTACTTTACAGATGTAAAGACGTGTGTTAAAAAAACTCCACGTGATAAAAAAATGAATCGTACGAGTAGAATTGCACATTAGTGTGACATCAAATTAATACGAATAAAAGAATAGCATATATAATACTTCAACGGCCTTCAAGATGTAAATCGCCAGTAACACTATGACAACCATATAACAGGATTACAATATTAGTCATTAAAATGCAAAAAAGTAAAGTGAGTGAGATTGTCAATATGTATGTACAGGTGAATTACCGTATTTGAAATGAACCGTAAAAAATAAAGCTACATTTAAAAGCACACACACACTCTTCAAAAATGTAAGAATATGAATTAACATAACCGTTAAATAATGACAATTGAATGTGTGTAATAACAGCCCAAGACCGAATTGAAATAAAAACATTGACATGATAATTACCATACGGTAAAAAAAAATAATGTATACGCTAATATAGCTCTACACAGATGGATTGATTAAAGGACAACACTGCAAATTATATCTTATAGAAGATAAATTATAGAAGATAATTTAAATTATCTTCTACAGAATGTACGTTCTAATATCATAGTAACTGTTGATCTGGCTGTATAATAAAACACTTCATAATATGCATAATTACTAATTAATTACAATGTAATTACCATTTCAAGGAAATCGGCTAAATTAAATTCTCTGTCTGTGCAACTACAACAACGTGAATGTTTGACAGAAATAGAACGTCGCACTGTTGCTATTTTCCCCGATCACACGCCGCAGCAAGTGACGCAAATTCGAAGAACTCGTACGTAATTCGCGTATCTGCCGGACGGCGCCAGGCACGCGCCAAACCGACTGCGCGTGCCCTTTAAAAGCCTTCATCCGCGGGCGCGTGCACGACACCACCAACGCGCTCCAACAGCGCCAAACTTTACACAACTCTCCCAGCGCGCGCGTAACACACTAGAAAAACTCTCACACACACACACACACACACACACTCACACTTATATTGAATAATTCCCGACGATATGTTTGCAAAGCCCCCCCCGGCCACCGCGAGCGCGCACGTTCTGCGTTATCTTGCACGGAACGAGAAACTTTACTGCGCGTGCGAGTAAATGTCGTTAAAAGCGGCGGCGCGGACTTGCCTTCCAGCCGTGACGTCCGTGACGTTCTCTGTCATGTTGGATGAGCGCGACGGCAGCACTGCGCGAACTTTCAGGAAGGGGGGAAAAAAAACACACAGCAACTTTTCCTGGACTCTGACACGACAAGCGACGAGCAAAATCCTTGATGTGGCGAGCGACACGGCACTTCCGGAGAAAATAAAAGTCCCCCCGCGCGCGCGTTAACGAATGCGTCAATACCAGCGATCGGAATTCGACTCAGCATTATTACAAACGTCATTAAAACAATTGCGCATGCTTTTATCGACGCAATTCTTACTACTTACTACAATTAGAAAATATTTTACCAGAAACCTGTTGGTGCTGTTTATCGTGATAAAATCTTACATTCTAGTTTTGTTTCTGTGCATAATTAAATGTATATATTGCTAGAATCCACATTCTGGAGCTGAAGGCACTGAAAACTTGAAACGTCGTCTTTCAGTCACGTGGCGACATCTAGTGGTGAAAAGCTGCATATCCTTAAAAAAACATCTACGATCATCCAAAAACAGACGGTAAAAATAGATAATGAATACAACAAAAAATCACAGACGGTGTTTCTACGTCAAAATGCTCCTCTTTATTAGCCTGATACACAAAATGACACTTTGGAATCACACCAGCTCTGTTTGAATAAAACATGAATGGATAATATAACGGACAAGAGGATGAAAGCGCTGGTGTTTAAATCGGAAGGCACGGCAGCACGGAGACAAAAATGGCACAAACTTCAGCAAATTTACTTGTACAACACGGCACAGAAAACCAAAGTTGCCAGCTTGATTTATAACACGTTATATTGCTTACGTTTTTTATTTATATTCCGGAAGAGGCCGAATAAGAGAGAAGGGGAAAGGATAGAGACAATAACTGAGAAACGGTGAAAAAGAGGCACAAACAGGAGGAAGCGAGACAGAAAAACAGAGGATGAAAAAGAAAAAAAGACAAGAGAGAGTGTGACAGACAGAGAAACAGAGACAGACGGAAAGAAACAGACAGACTGATCGAGACAAACAGAAAGAAACAGAAAAAGGGAGACAGACTGAGAGAAACAAACTGATAAAGAGATAGACAGAGTGCAAAACAGAAAGAGAGTAGTAGAATAAGAGAGAGAGACAGACAAGGATAGAGACAGAGAGATAAAAAGTTAGAGAGACAGATAGAGATAAAGAGAGAAATAGAGAACTAGAGAGAAAGAGAGCTAGAGAAAGATAGATAGAGAGATATAGAGATAAAGAAAGGGAGATAGATAGATATAGATAGAGAGCTAGAGATATAGAGAAAGAGAGGGAGATAGAGAGAGAGAGAGACACACACACCCGCACAAGAAGAGAGAGAGATAGAGAGATTAAGATATATAGAGATAAAGAGAGAGAGAAACAGAGAGATGAACAGAGATGAAGAGAGAGAGATAGATATAGATGAAGAGAGAGAGAGAGAGAGAGATGAATAGAGTTGAAGAGAGAGAGATATAGATGAAGAGAGAGAGTGCGAGATGAAGAGAGGGAGGGAGAGAACGAGATAGAGAGAGAGAGAGAGAGAGAGAGATGTTTTCTGTGTCTGCTGGCGTCTCTCGTCACTGTGACACACACACACACACACACACACACACACACACACACACACACGTTGGTGAAGCGGCGCTGACACACAAACTGCACGTGAAGCACGAGAGCCACGCCCACCGACCAGCTCCAGCCGCGTCACTGGCTCTGCAGCCACCGGAGGCGGAGCTCCATCACCTCCTGCCCGTAGCAGAGGTGGAGCCTGGAGAAGCTGGGGCTGGCGGGGGAGGCGGGGCTATCGGCGCTACTGCTCCTCCTCCTGGGCGGCACCGGGGGCGGTCTGCTCCAGGACACGCCGTTCTCCCGCCCCTCCGGCCCCGCCCTCCTGCCCTTGGGGGCGGAGACCTCCTCCAGCTGCCTCTCCAGCTCCTTGACCACCAGCCGCATGTAGGCGAAGCTGGCGCGGGACAGCGCCTTCACCCACGCCTCGGTGGCGGCCTGGCTCTCCGCCGCCATCTTGTAGACGCGGGCGGAGTGGAACTTGAGGGCGAAGGCGAAGTCGGTGTGTTCGGACTGGCACAGCTCCACGCTGCAGCCCTCCAGCACGATGAGGCCGACGGGCTCGCGGCTCTCGCGCTCCTCGAAGTAGAACAGCAGGTTGCCCTTCAGCACGCACCAGCGCCTGTGGTAGGCCGCGTGCCGCTCGCCCTTCTTCTGCAGGAAGCCCGTCTTGTCCGCGGGGGAACTGCAGGTGGCGTAGTGCACCACACTCCGCTCGTTCAGCTTCATGAGCCACGCCCTCTGACACCGATCTTAACGGGAACACGTGATCTGTATCAGTGCGGACAAACCATTCATTCTTTTTAACTACCGTATTTTTCGCCATATAAGACGCACCCAATTTTAAAGGAGGCAAATCTAGAAAAAGAAGTTTCTGTGCTGTCAAAAATTAGTGTTGTCAAAGGATTAAAACTTTTTAACTACTTATTCGCACTTCCCTGACCAAATTAATGGCGATTAAATGACTAAAGCTTGAAATAATTAATAATAAAGTGTAATATGTAATTTGATGTAAACTCAACACTAAATAAACACTAGTTTAAAAACTGCAATATAGTTTAGTATATTTTTTGTTCAATTTGGAATTGATTTTCTTAGCTTTTTAACCCTCCGAGGTCGCACAATAAAAAACTATTCACAATAAAACTCACAAAAAAAGTCAATTTTGGACTTAAATATACCGTATTTTTCGTCCTATAAGATGCACCCAATTTTATAGGAGGAAAATCTAGAAAAAAAAGATTCTGAACCAAACACTGTAGTAAAATATTTTATATCAACTGTATAAAAGTTAACAGCAGTTTAAGAACAATTGTATTTTTTGTGTGATTTGACAATTGTATGAATCTCTGACTATAAATAAAATAAGACAAAAACATAATAAATAGACAAATGAAAATGTGATGCTAAATATATATATATATATATATATATATATATATATATGGGCGCTATATTCTTGAGATGATTGATCCATATTTATTTATTTTATTGATTTTGTTGTTGTTTCTTTTTGTTTGTTGTAAAGCTGATTCAGTAAAATGCAGATGGATGTAAGAGAACAGGCAACGATGAGCAACGCTTCATCCTAATCCTTTATTTTGGTAATTGTTTTTAGTCAAATTGTTTGCGGGATGTTGTAATGTCAAGTAATGATCGCGTAATGTCTACTTGTGGGTTCTGACCAATAAAATAAAAATGACATGAGTGTGAATCGACTGTAAATCCGTACCGTGTTCAAGGCCGTGAGACGGATCTTCCCGCCGTCATTCCCGCTCCGCCGGTCCATCACTCACATCCTCCTCCTTCCTCAAACACAGACACAAATACACACACACACCTGAATCACACGCTGACACACACTGTTTCCATCTCTATCCCACTGCGCTGCAAAAAACACACACGAACGAATGAGAAAACAAAACTAAATGGGTTAAAGAAGACTTCAATCAAGTTAAATTATCTAGAGAAAATTTTACTTGGTAAGACGACACGAAACAAGGAAATTAATCTTTCACTCTTACGCAATTCTATGCTGGTTAATTTATCTTTTAAAAAAAACGTGATTTATTGTGTAATTTCAAGATTTGTCAAGGATTATTTTTTTGCAGTGTGCCTTATTTAAGCCTTTGACTATATGTCTGTGAGTCTATCTTTTCATCTATCTATCCATCCATCCATCCATCCACATGTATCCATCTATACACACTTATCCATCTATCTATCTATCTATCTATCTATCTATCTATCTATCTATCTATCTATCTATCTATCTATCTATCTATCTATCTCTTCATGGAAGCTGATATGTTCTTTGTATGTCCATTAATCCATATCAATCTGTCTTTCTGTCAGATAATCTCATTTTGATGATCAGATGTATCAAAATGAGTATAAAATCATGTACACTTCTCATTGATGGGACAAAAAAAGTTTTTCTTCTTTTTTTGTCAGTGCCGTTCTCTCAGCAAATGCATACTACACAAAACAAACCGAAACCATATGATCACCATACGTGATCGTAAATACGTACATTGTCCGACATGATTATGATATCACATCTATGTTCAGACTTTCTTCATTATTTTTACTTACTGCATCTGACCTAGTACACACACACACACACACACACACACACACACACACACACACACGCGCGCGCGCGCGCGCGAGAGTTTAAACCCTCCGTGTGAGAATTAAACGAACAAACCGGTCCGTCAATCAAACTGAGGCGAAGTTAAAGCGCCCGCTGTTTGTTTTTCTCCTCAGCCGTTCACGATCGATCTCTTTAACACACACAACCAACAAAACGGTCAATATATTACATTAAAGCCACTAGACACACAATTAATGTAAGCGAGAACTTGACTAAAACACACAAGAAAGTTCCCGCGGTTATCACGGACTCGACTCGCCTCAGCTACACGGTGAACTCGCGCGCTTTTCTGCCGATTAATCGATCGAACGCGCGCGAGTACAAACAGAGAAATCGAGTCGACACACTTGGCGTGGTGTTTACCGTGACGTGTGTCGGGTTTATCGCCGTCCAGCTCGTCTTTTGTGGGGACGTGAACGCGCTCGTCTCTTCCTCGCCCGAGCCGAGTCAGACGGTCACGTGACCCTGCAGGAATCTCTCGAAGAACCGCAGCGGCGGGAGCGCGCGCGCGTGCACGTGTCCAACTTTACAACCGTAAGAGACCTCCGTGAACTTGGCCCCCACCCAACGCCAAAAAATGTGGAAATAGTCTCCTTCGTTTGTGCTTCGTTTGTGCTCGTTTGTGCTGCAAAAAGTTTCGTTTGTGCTTTTATAATTTTTCAGATATTAAACAAAATAAATTAGCTTAAATATAGCTTAATATCTGGAAAACCAAAGAAGCTCAAAAGAAAATCTTTGCAGCACAAACGAGCACAAACGAAGGAGACTGTTTCCGTTCATTTTGGAGCTATCTGGGGGGCTGAGTAACCTTAGATGACCTATAAAATATTTTTTAATATCTGAAAAAAAAGCACAAACGAAACTTTTTGCAGCACAAACGAGCACAAACGAAGCACAAACGAATGCGACTATTTTCGCATTTTTTGGCGTTGACGATTTCTTTCGGAAGAAAATGTAACTGCTCGTCTAAAACAACAAACGCAGTAATTAGAGAACAAGGAAGCAATGAAAAAGGCAAGAATAAAAAAACAAAACGAAAGGGGTTACATATAACGGTCAAGGTTAACCTGCTTATATGAACTAATGTGTGTGTGTGTGTGTGTGTGTGTGTGTGTGCTGACGTATTATTCTAGCAGATGTTATGAGGTAACAAGCATCTGCGCATTAATGCATCATCCATTCTTACATAAAGCTTCACAAAGAATAACGAATAAAAAAGACGTTGGAAAAAAAGGATTTAATTATTTATAGTAATGTAAACACAAATTCACAAAGTAAACGAAATATCACAAGGTTGGATTATTTAGTTGAACATGATTGATATGCTGTATTACAATAAAACATGTTCGGATTGTTTAACACAATTCAATAAAACAAATAGATTTGTTTTCAACGTTGCTTGACAACATAAAAATGCAGTACTTGCTAAAGTTTGTGACAAGATGCCTAAATACATTACCGTATTTACACGAATATAAGCCATATTAGCCCCTGTTTAGCAAAAAGAGCGTTTTGATTGTGTCTGTTCCTTGTATTTTTATTTTTTTTTACTTGTCCGTGTTCTTCATTTTGGACTGTTTCAACTCTTTCTGTGATGACACATTGGACTCGTATGTAGCCGGTTGTGCTAAGCTAAGCACCCCTGCTCAAGTTTTCAGCGTCTAAAATTCGTATAAATGGTGCTTATATTCGCGTAAAAAACGATATACTATGTAAACGATGTATTTCACAAAAAAACATTTCTCCTTCACTCCTCTTTGCTCTTGGTCTTGGATCGGAGGAGGCGGCGGAGGCAGGAGGTGCAGATGCTGTAGGAGAGGTAGAGCAGGAGGGAGAGGAGCGTCACCAAAAACCCGAGCCTGTCATCACTCACGGAGGAAACCAACGCATCTACGAGCCATTTATCACGGCGTTCCCGATGGTCGGCCTGCCTCTGTTCGGTGACCAGCCCGACAATCTGGTTCACGTGAAGGCCAAAGGAGCCGCGGTGGTGATCCAGAGTGTGAAGAACTGCAGGAGCAGGAGCTGCTGGACGCTCTCCACGCCGTCATCTACCAGCCCTCGTCAGTCTCTCACCTCACATCACTCACCTGACCTCACGACCTTCACCTGACCTCACCTCACGACCTTCACCTGACCTCACCTCACCTGACCTCACTGACCCTCACATCACCTCACCTCACCTGACCCTCACATCACCTCACCTCACCTCACCTGACCTCACATCACCTCACCTGACCTCACGTTCCTCACCTGAACTGACCTCACCTCACCTGACCCTCACCTCACCTCACGTCCTCACATCACCTCACCTGACCTCACCTGAACCCTCCTACCTCACCTGACCTCACATCACCTCACCTGACCTCACGACCTTCACCTGACCTCACCTCACGACCTTCACCTGACCTCACCTCACCTGACCTCACCTGACCCTCACATCACCTCACCTCACCTGACCTCACATCACCTCCACCTCACCTCACCTGACCTCACATCACCTACCTGACCTCACGTTCCTCACCTGACCTGACCTCACCTGACCCTCACCTCACCTCACGTCCTTCACATCACCTCACCACCTCACCTCACACCTGACCTCACCTCACCTACCTCACCTGACCTCACATCACCTCACCTGACCCTCACATCACCTCACCTGACCTCACATCAACTGACCTCACCTGACCTCACTACTCCATCACCTGACCTCACCTACCTCACCTCCACTGACCTCACCTGACCTCACCTCACCTACACTCACCTCACCTCACCTCACATCACCTCACATCACTGACCTCATCCCTCACCTGAAACTCACATCACCTCACCTCACCTGACCTCACCTGACCCCTCACGTCCTTCACCTCACCTCACGTCCTTCACCTCACTCACGTCCTTCACTCACGTCGTTCACTTTTCACCAGTGTTGGTATTTTTTAGTAGGGTTAGTAATTGAGTTGCGTCGTTATTAAAGTAACTAATTACCAGAAAAAGTAACTGTTGCGTTACTTGTTGCGACTTTTTTTAAATTAGTCA
Source organism: Paedocypris micromegethes (assembly GCA_028031935.1). Classification (NCBI taxonomy): domain Eukaryota; kingdom Metazoa; phylum Chordata; class Actinopteri; order Cypriniformes; genus Paedocypris; species Paedocypris micromegethes. The sequence goes on from CM051493.1 coordinate 11,612,824, forward strand.
AATACTTGGCTGCTGTCAAATTAAAGATGTTAAATGAATGGAATGCACACTAAATAAAATTAATTGTTATTAAAACGATAATAATAATAATGAATATAAAGAACTGTACATTCATTTACACTATTTTAATATTGTTGTGGGACAATGTGAGAGTTTATTAAAACGCACATTAAAAATCAAGTTAAAATAGTATTGTACATATTATTTTTTAGTATAGTAAATAATAAAACACAATAGATAACCAATAACTTTTAATATTTATTGCACAGACTATAACTAGCCAACAAATAAGTCTAAATATAAATTATGCTTAAGGAAATTAAAAGAATAAAATTCATAAAAGTAAACAGTTTAACAAGTTGTTCTGCGCTCAATACAATTCTTAACAATGTACCAAAATTAAGTAACAATAACACAAACGTACACTCTTTCTACTCCACGTCTCATCTCTGACTCCTGCTGGGCGAGCGCTTGTATGTCACCAAACCCACATTTCATCTCAGCCAATCATCACGTCATTTTAAAACGCCGTTTTGTCCGCACAGGTACAGAGAGAAGGCGGAGCTTCTGTCCAGGATCCATCACGACAGGCCGCTGAAGCCTCTGGACGAGGCCGTGTTCTGGATCGAGTTCCTCCTGCGCAATAAAGGCGCAAACACCTGCGTGTGGAGGCTCATCATCTCACCTGGTACCAGTACCACTGTCTGGACGTCTTCACCTTCCTCATCG
>CM051493.1:11615816-11627193 GCA_028031935.1 Paedocypris micromegethes
GGCAGAAACGGTCGAGGAAACTCAAAGTCCCAGTATGTTCTCATCAGCCAGATATCAGCTCTGCCCATCTGCTCACAGTAGGACGTGGGACGCCCTGCCACCGGGAGGAGATTGAGATGTTTGGTAACATGGTTTCAAGAATCTTTCCCTCAGGGATTAATAAAATATATATACCTACCTAGGTTCACTTCAACAATACTTATCTTTATCAAAAGGCCCATTTTTCAGATCAACATTGAGCTTCGTAAAACTCTTGATACCAGACCGGACAAAGACGACACCAGTAAAATGACAAACAATCTCCAGTCGGCATCTGACAAAGGTTATAAGGTTATATAAACGCGCAGGTGGCAGAATTATCTGTAATCACACAGATATCACTTTACACTTTTGTGGACTTTTGTGGTCACTTTGTTCACTTTACACCCCACACACGTTTTTTTTTTTTGTGTATTTGCATGTGTCCTTATCGTATTTCTATTGTATTTTATAGCACTACTCATTGTATTGTACTTTATACAGTGGTGTAAAGAGTACCAGACAGCCATACTTGAGTAAAAGTACACTTACTGTAAAAATGACTCCATTACAACTGACAAGTCACCAATTTCTTTCAAAAATTTGAGTCAAAGTAGCAAAGTTTGCCATTTTAAAAGAACTCAAGTATTTTACTTGTACTGAATATAGGCAAAAAAAAAAGTGAAAAACGAAATGGTAGAACAAAGTAGATAAAAAGAACAAAAAGTCAGTCTCAGTCACTCAAATGTGCGGCTTATCGCAGACAATTACAATGTAACGAGTAACTGTGAGTTTACTCGTTACATTGTAATTGTCTGCGATGAGCCGGCATTTTTTACTCATTCAATTGTAGTGGAGTAAAGATACAGATACTCAATCACTAATGTAGTGGAGTTGAGAGTAAACGTTGCTTTTATTTTGATGTGCTATTGCTATTTTTTGTATTTATATTTAACAAAGTCCATTTACTCAAGTACTTTACACCTCTGATTTTATATATACACATTTAAAGTTCATCTTCTACCGCTTAATGGTTGCACTACCACTTTATCCCTTCCCACCAATGTTCAAATGCTGGACAATTGAGAGAAAAAACATTTTTGTACATGTATGTGACCAATCACATTTGGATTCTTTCATTTTTTTAAATCCGAAGCGACTTCAACTGGGAATCGAACCCGACTCCGCATCTACTGATCGAGCTACAGGCCCAGGTCGCACAGAAATGGCCACTTTCCTATAAAAAGGCCCGTGAATGAAGGAGCTCATCAAGGTTCCGTCTCAGGGCCGTTTCCGTTCTCCGTGTTTCACGTGCGTGCGTCTCAAACCTTCTCTGCTGGACCTCACACCACTCACCGTAGAATCCCGTGTAGTAGTCGTCGTACTTGCGGCCTACGACTGTGAAGAAGAGGTCCTGCGAGAGGTAGAAGAGCGTGTTGAAGAGTCTCTGGGAGAAGCTCATCTGGTCGGTGAGTTTACTCATGGCTCCCGGCACGAAGGACGGAGGAGCCGGCAGCTGAGCACAACGCCGCTCCATGGTGTGAGCGATGGAGAACCTGAAGGTGTAGATGAGAGGAACGTCCAGCTGCTCCGCCACCATGTCGCTGCACGGGTAGATGGGGTCCGACAGAACCAGGTGGAACCCTCCCTGACGCAGCTTCTCCATCACACCCGGAGTCCTCAGCACGCCGTCACAGTACGACAGGCCCAGATCCTGGTGCGAGGAGCCGATCTCCAGGAACTTCAGCGCCACCTGCAGGACCATCAACACGCATCAAGTCTGGATTCAAGGTAAAGTTAGAAAATAGTTTTTGCAATGAAACTCATCAGCCAATTAGAGTGAGAATCTTCTTCTCCACAAGAAGCTCGAGTCAGAAATTAAAAAAAAAAAAAAAAACGAACAGAAAAACGGAAACGGGAAAAAAAAAAAAAAACTTTTAAACGAAAACGCAAAGATCGCCAGCAAAAAATAAAAAAAAAATAGGAACTTCATCGCCACCTGCAGGACGACCAACACGCATGAAGTCTGGATTCAAGCTAAAGAAGTTTTTGCAAGCTTCGCGTTTTTGTTTGAAACTCATCAGCCAATTAGAGTGAGGGCCGCCTCCACGTGAAGCTTGGGTCAGAGATCCAAACGTAAAAAAAAAAAAACACGAACGGAAAATCTGAAACGGGGGAAAACATTTTTTTTTTAACGAAAACTTCATAGGAACTTCATCGCCACCGGCAGGACGTTCAAGCGCAAAGTCTGGTTCAAGTTCAAGTTAAAACGTAAATTTCGAAAAAACAAAATAAAAAATGCAAGCGAAAAATAAAAAAAAAACAACGTAAATGAGAAGCAATCTTCACGTTTTTGTTAGAAACTCATCAGCCAATTAGAGTGAGGGCCGCCTCCACGTGAAGCATGGGTCAGAGATCCAAACGTAAAAAAAAAAAAAAACGAAACAGAAAATCTGAAACTGGAAAAAAAAAAAGTTTTAAACGAAAATGTTGCCACATTTTTCCAGCAGAAATGTCAAGCACAATTCTCAAAGTGAGCTTTGAGACAGTTAAAACTGTGAAAAGCGCCCTACAAATACTCATATTATTATTATTATTATTATTATTAAAAAACAACAAAAATAGGAACTTCATCGCCACCTGCAGGACGTTCAGGTGCTCCAGCTCGTTCACGGAGAACTCGATGAAGTCGTGGAATATCTTCTTGACCTCGGGGAGAGTGATGGAGGTGTTGAAGTGCTGGTAGTGGAGGCCATCAGACTCCTCCGCCCTCATGTAGATGGAGGCGTCGGGCATCAGCACCGTGACTCTGTGTCCTCGCTCCAGCAGCGTCTCCATCACCACCTTCAGGTTGATCCAGTGACTCCCCTCAGTCGGCCACACCAGAATATTCCCACTCTCCACACCACACCACACAGCCACAAGACAAACCACCACCAGCCTCATCGTGCGTGTGCGTGTGCGTGTGTGTGTGTGTGTGTGTGTGTGAGCCTCGTATATAAGATTATTATCGGCTGTAATCATTAACCCCCATAAACTACCACTTGTGCAATTTGGGTGGAAGGTAAAGAGGCCAAAGAAAAGTTCCGATAAGATTAAATCCCCCAGATGAAGGTCACGGAGAGTATTAACTCCAGTCGCTCAGAGTGTCTCTAAAAACAAACTCGTTTAATTTCACGTGACGGAGACACAAAAACCAGCGAATCAGGCTCATGTCAGCAAAGACTTCTGGGAGATTCAGTCCAACGGAGGAGGAAAGGAAAAAAAAAAAAAGTCCTCACATGGGTTTAGAACCAGAGAGAAATCGACAAGCAAAACATAAGACAACGGGCAAAAAGGTATAAATATATATAAACGGGAGTAATTTAGCAAGCGAAGACGCTTTATGTGCCTCTGCAAACGCCTGGCGAAGAGCGATCCCTTTAAAATCATTCCCACAGAGAAATAAAATCTGCAGCAAACGTTGGTTTCGTTAACTGGACCAAACAGACGAAGTGCAATGACGACACCATGCAAATGTCCAAAAAACCTACGATTTATCGGAAAAAAGCTACAAAAGAAAAAATGCGTCAGTCACCTTTAGTCGTAGAAAACACCTGCAGGTTTAAGTGTAGCTTTGCTTGATTGTTTTAGTAACTAAAACACTTTATTTTCAATTTTTTTTTAGTAAATAATAAAAAAAAAAACTACGCCATTATTTACTCGCACAAGGTTTGCGCAATGTTATACGTCGACTACGATCTTTATGCGACAAACACGGAAGTGTTGAAAAAATATTTTGCGCAAACTTGCGTGTTTTACAAAAAACTTGATGAAGTCCGAATTAAAGTGTCGGGGGAAGAAGAGAGGCCTTTATCTGTGTGGAATCAGACTAGTGCTAAAAATATCAATTGTACATTTCAAAGAAACAAATGAAAATGCTTCACATTTACGTTTGGCTCATGAGTTTCAAAAAAAAAAAAAAAAAAAAAAAAACAATTACAGTAAGAGCCGCCTCCACGTGAAGCTTCGGTCAGAAATCCGAACTAAAAATCCGAAGCGGGAAAAAAAAAAAAAAAGTTTCAAATGAAAACGGCAAAATTGCAGGCAAAAAATAAAAAACCAAACTTTAAAAAAAATATCAAACGTAAATTTCGTAGAAACAAACGAAAATGCTTCACATTTCCGTTTGATATTTTTGGCACTAATCTGATTCCATATGTCTGCCCACCGTCACCAACTAACAGTAGTTCTGCGAGATCCGGCCTTCAGCTAAAAAAAAAAAAATAAAAAAATACAAAACACTTGCGAACATTCATTTTCACGTACACAACACTTAGTAACTGTGCATAAAATCCCATTAATACGACGTACAAACTCCAGTGTGGGGATAAACATACGACAAACAGCAGTGCTCACGATACACGACCACAGTTACCACAGTTACCACAGTTACCACAATCCTCCAGTTGATTCTTTGCGCCTGTAGAGTCGACTCTTGGAGAAACACCAACAGACGAGTGTACGAAGAAGAAGAAGAAGAAGATACACGGAGATAAATGCGACAAAGCAAAACTCAAGTGTCTGTGGATCTGAGTCTCGACGGAGATGAACGTCGCCGTGTCTTTCACAGTCGCACCCAATAAAGTAGCGAAACGCTGCGGGCAAATTCAAAATAAGAGTCCCAAAGGTGTCGGCTTTGTGTCCATAATAATAAAAAAGAAATAATTTTTGTTGATTTTTGTTGAAATAATCCTACGTTTTTACCGCCAGATTTAGTAGTTACCACGAAGCTCCTCCTCCATCTCGGAGCTCAGGTTTGAAGTTTAGAAATAGATTTTCCTGATTCAAAAACACGATTCATAAGAATATGGAGATTTGAAGGTTGGAACGTATTAAAAATTAATTATGAATTAATTTGCGAGTTTCAAACTCGACCTTGAAAAAAATCTATTTAATAATAAACAAAAATAATTTAAGTGATAAAAAACAACGCCGCCATGACAACGTGCATTTATTGCATTTCTTTATGATATCAAAAGTGCATTCATATTTAGTTAGTTTAGTGAAGTGGCTTGTTCAGTAATTTAAATAATAAAAACGTTGACTTAACCTAAAAAAAAAAAAATCTAAATTGTGGCACTATTTAAAACCTCTAGAAAACTAAGGACAAAAATAGACAAAAGACAAAAATAGTGAAAAATTATCTTTTTAAGTGTCGCATTTTTTAAATTTTTTGAAAAACGCAGGTAAAATCATTGGTATAAAATTCAAAGAACTTTCTTCAGTTCACGTTGTATTAACCGTGCAAAATGTGAAAATCACGTGATTTTTTTTTCACACTCTGAGGTCTGACTGGAGTAACGGTTTCTCCGAGAATAATGATAATATTAATAATAATAATAATAATAATAACAACAATAATAAAATTTTTATCAATAACTCAGTGGGGAAATTTCGTCTCTGCATTTAATACGTACTACGTTTCTTCCTTTTCCCAAATGAAGACTGGAATTATAATAATTGAAATGTTTTGATTTTGTCTCGGGTAGTTGAAAAAAAAAACAAATAAATTGTGAATTTGAACAAGCGCCACAGCGTTTGGCTACGATATGACGCGGGTGACGCTACATAGTGGCTGTGCGTTTCCTGGCGGGTCAAGGCGGAGCCGCTAGTGTTCGCAGGGTCCGGTACAAACTGTGAAAGGAGGGTCGGTCTGTGATGTCACGGCTCCAGCAGCGCATCATCACCTGGAACAGCGAGGACGGACAGAGTGGAGGAGCCGACAGAACGATCTGCAAGAGAAGGGGAGGAGCATGAGAGGGCGCGGAGGCGTATGGAATCAGACTAGTGCCAAAAATATCCAACGTACATTTGGAAGAAACAAATTTTTTTATTTTTCTTTACGTTTTAGTTCAAAACTTTTTTTTGCTTTTTTTTTTTCGCTTCAGGTTTTTTGTTCGGTTTTTTTTTGCGTTTGGAGTTTTGTCCCAAGATTCACATGGGGGCGGTGCTTCTCTGATTGGACGGTGAGAATGTGATTGACAGCTGCATTCACGGTGAGAATGTGATTGACTGGAAGAGGGGGAGGAGTTTAGTGAGCGCTGAAACACATTCATAATCGGAACACCATCTCCGGAGTAAAAAAAAAAGTGAACAAAAAAACCTGAAGCGAAAAAAAAAAAAAAAAGTTTCAAACAAAAACGTACGCAAAACAAAAGCGGACGAAAAACCTGAAGCGAAAAAGTTTCGAACAAAAAGAAAAAGCAAACAAAAAAAATGTAAAGAAAAATAAAAAAAAAAAACCAAACGTGAAAATGAAGCATTTGTTCGTTTCTTCCAAATTTCCGTTCGATATTTTTCCCGCTGATCTGATGCCGCAGAGGCGTGGGCGTGGCGTGAGGGGGCGTCGGCACCTGTCGGCCCTGGTTGCGGAAGAACTCTCCGGTGTTCTGGATCACCTGCTCGTCCGACAGCAGACTGTACGGCTGCTCCTTACACAGCGTGAAGATCTCCCACAGCGTCACGCCAAACGCCCACACGTCACTCGCCGTGGTGAACTTACCCTGACACACACACACACACACACACACACCACATTTACTCCATTACAAGTCCAGGAAACTTTCGTGCTCAAACTGGAAGCCTCGACTTTACTTTACAGTCATTGGGCAGATGCTTTTATCCAAAGCGACTTACAAAAAAGAAGATTTCAAGTTCGAGTTCAAGTTCGAGTTCACGTTCATTTATAAAGCGCTTTTCTTAGTCCGAGACCAACGCAAAGAAGCTATGTGAAAAAAAAAGTCTTTAAAAAGAGAAAAGTTTTGCAAGCCACATATATGTATGTTTTTGGATTAGATATTTACTACAGAAACAGAACGATTTTGAATTGTAAATGTACATGTATGTAACTAAATAGATTCTTTCCTAACCTGTATTTTAACACGGCAGCAACTTTGCAGATTAAAACAGGACCGAAAAAAATAGAAAATAAACGGTATCCACAGTATTTTTAGATGAAGGGGTGAGGATTTGAAAAGATAGAGTTTGACAGACTGACTTATATCAGCTAAAGAGGAAGTAGCGTATTCTTCTTTGCATTTATTTTGTCTTAGTTTTGATTCTAATTCCGGTTTAGAGCGTCCCTAGCGGTGAAAAAACATCTGCAGAATAGCCGCACGTTCGTATAAGCCGCATGCGTCGAAACCTATGAAAAAAGTAGCAGCTTATAGTCCAGACAATACGGTAGTTAAAAAAAATGGACCTTTGTATAAGCCGCATGCGTCAAAAACCTATGAAAAAAGTAGCAGCTTATAGTCCGCTACTAAATACGGTATACGGTAATCAAAGTCTACACAGATTTGTTTTTTTTTTTTTTTACTTTTCTCCATCTCCACTCTTAACACACACTTTCTCTCATTTCTTTTGTCTTATAAGCCAGTCCAAACAGAACACCACGGTATCTCTGCGAGCGACATTTCAGGGCAGCTTTTAAATCTTACGGTTTTTTTTGTTTTTTTTTTACGTTTTTACATTTTACGTTTTTTTCCACATTTGTCAATGTCATGAGATGATGAAAGAAAAGATGCTGTGGAGCAATCCGAACTCACCAGCAGGATGCTCTCCCAGGACATCCAGCGAATGGGCAGCACGGCGCGGCCCTGGATGCGGTAGTAGTCGCTGCTGTACAGGTTGCGGCTCATGCCGAAGTCGGAGATCTTGATGGTGAGGTGTCGGTCCAGCAGGCAGTTCCGCGTGGCCAGGTCACGATGCACAAAGTTCAGCGAGGCCAGATACTTCATGCCCGAGGAGATCTGCACCGACATGTGCAGCAGGTCTCCAGCGCTGCACACACACACACACACACACACACACACATCAGCCACGTGGTGACTCTCTTTACGAATGCACTTTTGTAAAATGAAAATTTCGTAAAGTGGGACGCGCGTAAATTTGCATGTAAATCTGATAATCCGTTCCGATAAAAGAACAAAAAACGTCTTATAACATGATAAAAAAGTTGTAATAACTGTAATAAAAAACACTTTAAAAACATTATGAAACTCTTGAACACAGAGTTTGAATGTATTGATTTTTTTTCTTTCCACTTTTCCATCTCTCCTAATGTTCTCCTAATGAAATGTAAATACGTATATGAAATCCAAAATTATGTTACTACTCATTTCAGACTACTGTTACTATATGTTATTACTATAAGTTGATGAGATTCCATGAAGCACTTGAACACAGATTTATTTTTTTACTTTACATTTTTTTACTTTAAAAAAATGAAAAATGAAAATTTTGTAAAACGGGACGCACATAAATCCGATAAAAAAAAACATTTTATAACATGATTAAAAAAAAGTTGCAATAACTGTAATAAAAACAATTAAAAAAACAAAAATCATTTCTTCAAGCGAGGACCCTGACTTCAGACGAGCGTCTCACAAGATCAAGAATCACAAGCGTAAAGTCTCGCCATCTTGTGGTGGAAAGCAGAACTGTGTGAACTCTGCTTCAGAGTGAAGAAGAACAGAAAGCTTTAAAACGAAAGCAGCGTGTGATTTAAACCCCGTCATCTGCGTCTAGATGAAAGCGTGGAGGTCAGAGGTCGCGGCTCTGATGGACGCACCTGACAGAAGGAATGCTGTTGGCGTGCGTGAGCGTGCTCTCCATCTCTCGCTGGCTCAGGAACATGTTGAGGTCTCCGTTCTCCATGTACTCCGTCACCATGCACAGCGGGTCCGAGCTCACGCACACACACAGCAGACGGATGATGTTGGGGTCGTTCAGCCGAGACATGATCTTCATCTCCTTCAGGAAGTCGTTCCTGAGCGGAGAGCGCAGAGGTCACGGGTCAAGGGAAAGGTCAAAGGGTCACGAGGATTAGACATTGTTCCACCTCCTGCTTCTAATACTGTTAATAAACCATAGCAAAGTCATTGTTAGTCAAGTACAAGTCAATAGCTGACAAGTCTCAAGTCGAGTCCAAAGTCCTAACAGAAAAATAAAATGTATGCAATAAATATACTTTATGTATAGTGGAATCACTCGTTTTTTTTTTTTTTTTATTAAAAAGAACCTTGCTCAGGTGCATAAAGATACACAATTTAACGGAGTATCTAATGAAGTATAAAAAAAAGTGCAGAGTCTCATATTGCACAAGAAACTTTTTTTAAAAACGCCACCACTTCATATTCACACTTCTTTTTCACATAAGTATATGTATATATTTCCTATAAGTATATTTTTCACAAAATAACCACAGATCAGCAGTCCGTTTTTGTTTTCAAACATTTTTTTCACATTTAGAGAGAGAGAGAGAAAGTGAGAGAAACGGGGAGAGACAGTGTGTGAGAGAAAGAGAAAGTGAGAGAGAGCGAGAGAGAGACAGAAACAGAAAGAGAGAAGGAGGGAGACAGAGAGAACGAGAGAGAGCGAGAGAGAGAGAGAGAGAGAGACAGACAGAGGGGGAGAAAGTGAGAGAGAGAGAGAGAGAGAGAGAGAGAGACAGAGAGAGAGTGTGAGTGAGTGAGTGAGTGAGAAACGTAGTGACTTATTAAGCGGAGTAGCACGTCTTTACAAGTCACCAGTCCAAGTGAAAGTCAACGTTTTTAACACTCAAGTCCAAGTCGAGTCGCAAGTCCTTTGAAATCTTGTCAAGTGGAGTCTGTAGTCAGCGTGTCACATGACTGGAGGCCACGCCTCTGTGCCGCTGTCTGACCTGGCATTACTGGTGGCATCTGCGCGCAGCTGCTTGACGGCCACCAGCACCGGTCGGCCATCTTGGTCCGGTAGAGGAGCCTCCTCACCCAGGAAGCCCACCAGCCCCTCAGCGGCACACAGGTCCACCTACACACACACACACACACACACACACACACACCCTGATGAGCTGCACGCCTCTGTCTGTGTGTGTGTGTGTGTGTGTGTGTGTGGTGTGTGTTGTGTGTGTGTAAAGCTGCACGACTCCAGATGAAACGAGAATCACAATTTTTTTTTTGCTTAGAATAAAGATCACGATTCTTTTCACGATTCTGGATCATTTCTTTATTTTAATATTTAACCCTGGAAATCAGGTTGTCAAACAGCAATGTACAGTTATTTAATATATCATAATATATCAATATACAATGTATCAGGAACAGAAAATTCTTGGGGAAATTCTCCTTCGTTTCACAGTTCCCAAAAAAAACGTTGCTTATAGTAATAGCAACAACACACTTAAGAAAGAAAAGCAGCATACATGGATAAAAGTCTTATCTTAGCAGTCACACACATGATGGGGATGATTCGGACAAAGTAAAACCTGTATGTGTTACAGACTATTGATAACACTTATGACTTTCAATTTAAATAAACGAAATGAAACGGAATGTTTTTTTTTTAAGTTTAAGGGTGATGATTTTATTTTTACAAGATTAGTTTTACATTATGATGTACAGTTGAGGACAAAATGATTATTTCTGTTTAAAAGCACATTTGAAATGCTCAAACGATGATTATTTTGTAGGCGGGGCTAATCAATTAGTCCTCAAATGTAGATGTTTGCTGTATGTGGTTTGCTGAGTGACACACACACACACACTTTAGGATAAAATACTTTTTCAGGTAGTAAAATGTCAGAGTTGATATCAGACCGTTGATTTTCCTCACTCGTTCTCCTGATTTATTTTATTTATTTTTTTTTAACTCGACTGCTGCCCGACTCACATCCACTGTTCTAGTGCAGGTAATTATCCCACGAGAGGCCCACGCCCCCAAAATACTACTTTAAGGCAATCATCTTTCCTTAAAAATATGAAAACTATTTAAATGATTGCGCACGGCTGAGTTTCGCTCGATGTGCGGACGAGCGCTCTGACAGAAACCTGTGTTCGTAGATCAGAGAGTTTGTCGGAATCGTATAATCGTGAAGGGGCAGAATCGAGATCGCCATCTTTTAACGATGAATCGTGCCGCTGTAGTGTGTGTGTGTGTGGTGTGTGTGTGTGTGTGTGTGTTAGCCCCACCTCCCCGAACTGCCCCTCCCCCAGCTTCTCGCGGAACAGCAGCCTGTGTCGCGGGAACTCGGGCACGCTGATGTCCTGGCGCGTGAGGGAGTCGAGGGCGGGCGTGGCGTACATGTTGCTCCCGGTCACGCCCTGCAGGCTGATGATGTCGGTCTCGGCGTAGTGCGGCGCGCTGCTGTGGAAGCTCTGGTGAGGCGTGCAGAGGGTGACGTCCGGCTCGGCGTATCCCCCCGCGCTGTCTGCGCACATTCCTTCCAAACCGATACGATTCGTGTTAAACGAACGGCACATGAACAAAATACATCAGCCAATCACAGCAGCTCTAGTCTGAAGACAGGACAGTACCCCCCCCCCCCCCCCCCCCC
>CM051493.1:11627205-11644174 GCA_028031935.1 Paedocypris micromegethes
GGACTGCCGGCCAACCAATCACAGAGCGAGAAACACTTGTTTTAATTTTTCAGACTCATATTTTTAAAACGATATGTTCGATACTTTACATAAAAAAAAAAAAATGTAAAAACCTTTATGACGTAAAAGTTTAAATCGTACAGGTATTATCAATTCATAAACGCAACTATTTATTACACACTTGCAGAAATGAGTAATATTTAGGTACAGTCTTCAGAACGCATGTTTTTACGTAAAGTATAGAATATATCATATAAAAAATATATTACTTAAAAGTTTCAATTTTACAGGTAATTATCCATTAAAAAAACGCAACAATTTATACACACACAGATATGAGTAATATTTAGGTGTTCTGAATGCATGTTTTTATATATTTTACGTAGAATATATTACTTAGAAGTTTAATCGCATAGGTATTATCGATTCATAAACGCAACAATTTATCCACAGACTTGCAGAAATGAGAATTTTTATGTATGATCTTCTAAAGGCCGGTATTGAAACCGGTACGACTCATGTTAAATGAATGATTAAAATACATCAGCCAATCGTAGCAGCTCTGGCCTGAAGACAGGACACACCACCCCTGGACTGACCAATCACAGAGCGAGAAACTCTTATTTTATTTTTTCAGACTCAAATTCCTGACTCAAATGGTTTTATAATTTTTACGTAAAGTATCAAATATATCATTTTAAAAAACGTAAACGCATAAATTTATCGCAACAATTTAACGCAACAATAAACGCAACAATTTATCCACATCCTTGCAGATACGAGTAATATTAAGGTATGGTCTTCCGAACGCATGTTTTTATTTTTCTTTTGAAGGTAAAGTATCAAATATATCATTTAAAAAATATTTTACAGTAGTTTAGATCTTACAGGTAATTATCAATTCATAAACGCAACAATTTATCCATTATTATTTCATTTAAATGAATTACATCTTGTGAGGGATTGAATGCCGGTGACATCATTGGTTCACGAATGAAACGTCGAGAGAAGGCAGGAGGTCTGGAAGAATGTCTTACCGCAGTAAAGACCCTCAGTCTGGGGAGAAGCTCAGGTGAGTGTGAAAGTCTAAAAAGACTAGAGGAGAAAAGAGGAAGTGCAGTTTCAGGCCGCATGCAAAACATCTAACCGGCCGATCGACACGAGGTCTTATTAAAAGAGTGACTGTAGAAAAAAAGAGAGGAAAACAAAAACAAGAGGTTAGTTTCAGAGAAAAAAAGAGAACGAGACGATACAGAGTCAGAAAGTAAGACAAGCGCGAGAGAATTCAAGAATGCCAGGAAAACGTCTACATGCGTTTCAACATTTAAGAAATGAAATCGTCATAAACAGATTTCAAGAACTTTTATACTCTATATCTATATCCATTTATCCATTTATCTATCTATCTATCTATCTATCTATCTATCTATCTATCTATCTATCTATCTATCTATCTATCTATCTATCTATCTATCTATCTATCTATCTCTATCTATATCTCTATCTATATCTCTATCTATATCTCTATCTATATCTCTATCTATATCTCTATTAGTGTTGTCAAAAGTATCGATATTTCGATAAGTATCGATACTGAAAAATCTGAAACGATACAATACTGTGATCCAAAAGTATCGATACTAATAGCGCTTCCGGGTCTTCAACTTCGCGCATGCGCACAAAGCCGATGGAGGCGGCAGATCATTGTACAAGCGCTGATACTAAATCGCGCAAACACCTCGCGAACCGAGACACAGACGTGCAGAACGAATTTCGGGAAGTTAGTAACTGTTTTCATTATTAACACGTATGTTATGAAGTCCCGTTTTGCCCCGTTAACGCAGTGAAATACAACTTATACGCGCGGTCGACCGAAATAGAACATATTATACTCAGAACAGTGCGCGGATATATAAAAACATACAAAAATATTTCTAAATTTGTAATATTTCTTGAGCACCATGAATCTGCAGTGAAAACTTACTCAGATCCTTCTACCACAAGACCAGCTTTAAAAAAAAAAACAAAAAAAAAAAACAAATAAAATATTGTACTCTTGTACTTTTAGAGCTCCTACCAAATTCATTTGTTTTAATTGAATCGTTTAAAAAAGCTTTTAAGTTGAGATTTTTTTTTTTTTCTGGAAAATGTTATTGTAATGCAGTTTTATTTATTTATGCACTTTATTTTCTTGGGATTCCTCATTCAGACACATTTTCATGTTCCAGTCTTGTTATGTATTTTTTTGATAACGAAAAAAGAAAATAAAGGCCCTAAAATTGTTGCGGTATTTCCCCGTGGTATCGAAAATGGTATCGAGTATCGATACTTTTTTCAAGTATCGTATCGAATTGCTATTTCCAGTATCGTGACAACACTAATCTCTATCTCTATCTATATCTCTATCTATCCATCTATATCTTTCCATCCATCTATCCATCTCTCCTTTCATCCATCCATCCATCCATCCATCCATCTATATCTCCATCAATCCAACTAGATCTCTCTCCATCTATCTATCCATCCATCCATCCATCCATCCATCCATCCATCCATCCATCCATCTATCTATCCATCGATCCATATTTATCCATCTCTATCCCTATCCATCTATCTATACATCTCTATCTCCCAGCCCACCTACATAAATATTAGGAATGAGTTTAATCTTTCATAATGTTTCTATAAACTATACAGTTGAAATCATTATAACATATATTTTATAACATAAAAAATTCTATAACGTATACTTGAAAAATGTAGGTTGTAAATCAAGTCTTGTACATTTATGACGCACTTTAATTTTAGCGCTGCACAAGTCTAAACGCCTGAGGCCGACGAGGATGAGTGTGTGTGTGTGTGTGTGTGTGTGTGTGTGTGTGTGAGTGTGTGTGTGTGTTTACCAGGAGCCTCGGGGCGTGGGGACACCTGCGGGAGTTTGTTCCTGAGCGCGGCGGGGTCCTGATACTGGGGGTCCAGGAGGAAGATGCGCTCATAGGGCGTGTCCAGCGAGACACGGGGGGGCACGGGCGGAGTCTGTAAGACGATGGTGTCGCTGCTGGAGGACAATCGCACCATCACGTCCTCCACCAGAATACGCCTCGGACCCTGGAAACAGGTTTTAACGGACATCAATAATTCATTACATAACTCATATTTTAATCAGCATACTAATAGAACGCCACCTCTAATAGAACGCCACCATGACTGAAGGGATGAAAAATAATAATAATAATAATAATAATACACCTCCA
Organism: Paedocypris micromegethes; assembly: GCA_028031935.1. Taxonomy (NCBI): domain Eukaryota; kingdom Metazoa; phylum Chordata; class Actinopteri; order Cypriniformes; genus Paedocypris; species Paedocypris micromegethes. Next base: position 11,630,460 of record CM051493.1, read on the forward strand.
AACCGCCACCCTTGAATATGCATATATTCACATCCTGTGTTTTTTGGGGGCTTATGTACTAACACAGACATTAGAATTTAACTAAGAATAATGTGTAATAAGAGCATCACGTCAAAACATCTGAACAAAAGAACCATGTGTCTTGACCATTGAGGTGAAATATGATGGAAAAACCACATGTTGCCTCATAGAAGAGACTCCAGTCAGCGGAGAATCAGAAAACTGAACGTTTTTTTTTTTACTTTTTGACTTGAATCTTCTCTATTGGCTCCCTTAAACAGACAGGCAGCAACAGCGCCCCCGTCCTGGGAATGGCGAACAAGCAGAAATGCAGTCGACTCGTTGCTCACACGGACACACACTAATGGTAACTTTACATAACTACTACAATTGCCTCTTCTTACAATGAAACAGGATCATGTAAACGTGTTTTTGATTTATTTTTAGTTTAAATTAAAAAAATTACCGCGTGCAACACATGTAAGTCTCTCATTGGCCAATTCTCATTGTCCCGCTCCGAGACATTGAGTCCCACATGTTAAAAACAACACCGCCCTCTAATAGAGCGCCACCTTAATGTCAGAGTTGACAATTAGAGCGACAGACCTTCTCGAGCACTTTGCACACGTACTGGCACCACAGGATCAGGAAGATGACCAGCACCAGCAGGAGAATAATCGTCACCAGGCAGCCAATCAGGATGGCCGTGCTGCCCTCGTCCGGAGAGCCGCTTTTGGAGGGCACGGTGGAGCCTGTGCCAAAGCAAACACTCGTGAGACTCGGTCAGGTGGTGGTGTGGCGTCACTCACCCGGGTGTGCTGTGGTGCGTGGCACGTCGCTGCCGAGCTCGTGTGAAGGCGGGGTCACCACCGGGGGCTTCTGGGTAGGAAACACGTCAGTGGCTGGAATGGAAAATAAAAAGACAATTAATGAGTACAGTATTTGAAAATAGATTGAGTCCTGATGGCCTCGTCTGTGATTCAAAATATAAATATAATATAATTTTATGTAACTTTATTTTAAATTATATATAAAATATGATTTTGAATAATTTATTATTTATGGAAAAATCATGAGTGCGATATTTAGGTTAGTCGCAAACACGAAAGATCGATGAAAATGAGTAAATATTTAGTAGTAACACGTAAAATTTCCAACACGTAAAATTTCCATCACTAAATCATGTAAAGAAAAAATTATGCTGCATTTTTACACTTATTGCGCTCCTAAAAGCCCAACTAGCAAAACAAATTTTAAAAAGAATATAATTTCAGAGCTCAGGTTTCAAGAGTTTAAGAGAACTAAATATTTTAAATAAATCACGTAAAGAGAAAACACTTTTGAGCAATTAAAACGTTTTTGCGCAAATAAAAACAACTGAAAGATTGTACGCTTTTTTTCCCCGTTTCATTGCGATTAACTGTAAAATAATTTTTGTAAAAACATTGTTTCTTTTTTTTTTCCCATTCGTCATTAATTGAAGCCTTAAATGCAGAAAAAGATTTATTAATACTTTCAAAATACTATTTTTGATCATTGAAAACTGCTTGTTCTTTAGAAAAAAAGGTCACACAAATTTCTAAATGCATCAATTTCAGATTTTTTTGCCGTTTAATGTTTCTGCGAAAACACTAAATAATAAATAATAACAACAATAATAATAATTGAACATTTATTAGTCCCTCAGTGGGGATTCACTTTATCCAGAATGTTGGTTTAAAGGCCTGATATAATAAACACAGATTCCAATGCAATAAACCATGAATTATGTATTATTTATAGATCAGATTGAAAAATCGTTAAAGAAAAATTGTGAAAAAAAAAATTTAAAAAAAAATTGAACGATTTGGCGATTGAACGGACGCAATAAGTGGAGAGCGTGATGGTTGTGCGTTGGTACCGGACAGGAAGGAGATCTCGCTGAACATCATCCAGGTGTCGGCGAAGGTGAAGCGGCAGCGCAGGGCGGAGGCGGGGCGCTGCTGAAGCGGGACGGTGACGTAGCGGGCGCTGGGGTTGCGGTCGTCCAGGACGGTGTGGAAGTCCACCAGCGCCGCGTCCCAGTCTGAAGCCTGATGCCGCCTGAACGCGCACGACACGGACGAGAAGATCTTCACGCCGCGGCTGAACATGTTATTGCTGTGAACCTGGGAAAATATTTTAAAAATAAATAAAAAAGGTAAAGCTGACAAGGACACAATTGTTACTAGGTACGTGTCAAACTAAAATGTTGCAATATAAATACAGTGGTACCTCGACTTACGAATGTCTCCACTTACAAACGTTTCAAGTTACAAAATGCGTCTGAGAAAACATCGCCTCTAGTTACAAAATATGTTTCTTCAAGATATGAAAGACCAAATGTTGTAGCAACTAGTTTGAGTGAATCTTTTTCTTCCGAAAAGCATGAAGACAGTGAACAACAAATTTTTTTTTTTTTCAAATTTGTGCAAATCTTTATGCACATCAAATAAACAGAAAAAAAACTCATCTTTGTTGGTTACAGAGATCTTGCTTCCAAAACAAAATAAGTTGTTCTTGTTCCCAAATGGAACTTTTTTTTATTTATTTTCCTCAAGCATGTTGGGGTGTGTGTGTGTCTACGTCAAACCATCGTCATCTCTCACTCCCTCGATCTATATATCTCCATCTTTATCTTTCCATCTCATCCATCCATCCATCCATCCATATATTGCTCTATCCATCCATCTCTGTTTCCATCCACAATTTACTGTTTGTTTTTCCCTAATAACCTCTTGTATTACAGTTATTACAATCGCTAGCATGGTGCTATTACCTATAATAGTTGATGCTATTAACATTGTTACCACCAATATTACCAATATTATCTCTCTATCCATCCATATTTCTATCCATCCATCCATCCATCCACAGCACTCCTTTTTTAAATGTTTTTTTCCCCAATTTTTTAACTGTTTTTATTACAGTTATTATCAATATTTTATATTTTTGTAAGTAGAGGTAGCACTGTAAACGGAAAAAGCCAAATCACTGTAAAGCGCAGACGTGGCTCTCCAGTCTCACCTTCATCGATGTGAAGTTCCTCAGTCTGTCGAACTGAAACTCCATCTCAACAAACCCGCGACTGTCGTTCTTCCAGCCCACGTAGTCGTAGCCGGGCCACAGGAGGTACTGCCGCCTCTGCCCGAAGTCGTCCTGCCCCACCACCCCGTCCACCAGCTGACCCAGACCTCCCAACAACCTCCTGTCACACACCACTTCCTGTCAGCGACCTGAGGCGGACCACGCCCGTCTGCTCGGGCATCACCTGCGCTCCAGAGACCCGTCGTACGTGGAGTCGTTCAGGGGGATGATGGGAAATCCTGGAGCCGTCATGGCCCCGCCCTCCGGACAGCTGTAGGACGTCAGACCGTCTGCAAACACGCCCAAATTCACATTTTACTTGAACTTGAACTATGTTTATACGCCGGACAATTAAAAAATTCCAAATAAAAATCAAGTAAATTTATTCTTAGTCCAAGACCAACGTGAAGACGCGATGTGAAAAAGTCTTTAAAAAGAAAAATGTTGATTCTTATGAGTTTGAAAAAAATTAATTATGAGAGGGAATTATGTGGGGGGAAAAAAAAAAAAAAAAAAAAAAAAAAAGTCAAGAGTCAGTTAAAAAGGAAAAATACGTCCATTGTTGTTCAGACTATGGGCTATGACCAGTGTGAGGGTAAACAGTACAAATACAATAAGATAAGAGATAAAAGCAATACAATGCCATAAAAGTAGAGATAAGATAAAATATGAATTAAATATAAAAGACAAAAATATAATAAAAGGAGAAAAATACAAGATAAATATGCAGGATAAAATATGAATAGAATATAAAAAACAAAAATACAATAAAGAAAATATGCAGGATAAAATATGAATAAAATATAAAAGACAAAAATACAATAAAGGGAGAAAAATATAAGAAAATATGCAGGATAAAATATGAATAAAATATAAAAGACAAAAATACATTACGGGGAGAAAAATACAGGATTAATATGTAAGATAAAACATGAAGCATCAGAGTCACAAGTTTTACTCTGTAAATTTCGAGTAAAATAATTTACAAGTTCTAAATAGATACAGTGCATAAAATTTGTAAAAATGAATCAAAATTCTTTCTCCAATCTTCTGCTAAAAGTAACAAGTGATTCTTGTGAAGAGATTTTACCGTGGACACTTTCCAGAAAAATAATTTTGAAATTCTATACAAGTACGGTACATATAAATTTGACATATTTTTATGTATTCATATATAATTATGTATATTTGACATATATATTAGGATATAAATTGTTTCCACGTGTGAGTGATGAGGCGGCGTGTCACGTGACTCACCCAGCCACGGGCAGCCAAACAGCTCCACCCTCATACACACGGTGCGCACGGCGTCTGTGACGGGGATCAGCCGCAGGAAGCGCGTGATGATTGGCGGACGCAGGTCCCGCACCTCAGAGTCGTAGGTGTTCACATTGGCCGTCAGGATCTGTGGAGGCGTTTTTAAAAAAAGACAAGGTTTACCGCACACTGTAAATGACCAAATTTCATTATTTAATTATTTTTTGCAAAAGTTTAATTCGGATTTGACTTGTGCATTTTTGTTGAAATCATAGCGGTTTGTTTTGGGGGACTTTTATTCTGAAAAAAAAAAACCAAACCCACGTCGTTCGCGTTATGTAGTGCTACCTGAAGGAGAAAGGAACGGAGAAAACAGGAAAACGAACGCATGGTAATCGTTGTTCACGAAAAGTTAATAAAACTTTGATATAGCGCATTTAGCACCCTACGAAGTAGCACAAGGTTAGTAGATATAATTTGTGGTTTTGTGTGTGTTAATTTTCATGTTTCTGTTATTTAACCTCTTGAGACCCGAGCTCTGAAATTACTTTCTTTTTAAAATGTACTTTGCTAATTGGGCTTTTAATTACAATAAGTGTAAAAATGTTTTGTACAATAAGTGTAAAAATGAAGGGTCTTTTTTTACATGATTTAATGTTGGCGCAATTACAGAAGTTATTAGTAAATATTTACTTATTTTCATCTATCTTTTACGTTCTAACAAAAGGGACAAGTCTTACCAAAACATCGGACTCATAATTTTCCATAAATAATACACTAGTACACTAGAGACTAGTAGGGTGTAATGTAGGATCACTATAACATGGCCGATCGTTTTTTTACCTGAGAAATATTAAACAGCGCATAATACACGGTACCAGAAAGAACGCTTAAAACATTTTTTTTTCCAAACTAACGTAATATTTGGCATGAAAGTAAGGAAAATGAAAAGAAAAATAATTTTTTTTATAAATATGAAAAAAAAAAATAATGCAAAATAATGTAATAAAAATTAATAGAATGAAAACAAAAATCAAAACATTGACATGTTTCCGGGCATATTCAAGAATACCACCAGACACAACTTTCTATGGAAGAAAAAAAAAATTTCGGGTAAAAATATTGCCCCGCCCCCGGTAGATAAAATTTTTGATATTTGCAGGGTTCCTACACTTTCGGAAAGATAAAATTCAAGCACTTTTCAAGCACTTTCAAGGTCCATGTTCAAGTTTTTCCAGCACCTTGTCGTAAAATGTACATTTAAAGTAGGGCTGTCAAAATTAGCGCGTTAACGCATGCGGTTAATTTTAAATTCTCAATAGCGATATTTATTTTTAACGCATGATATCGATGGTAAAAATTCATTCTTTCAAACAACTGCACATGTGCCGATCAATAGGAAGATCGAGAAGAGACACTGCTCATAAGATGACTTTTTTCCACAATCCACACAATTAAAATTTCAAGCATTTTCAAGCACTCCGTTTAAAATTCAAGCACTTTCAAGGTCTTGAAAACACATTATTGAAATTCAAGCATTTTCAAGGATTTCAAGCACCCATAGGAACCCTGTATTTGGGAAAAATTGGTATTGATCCCAAATTTTTGGACTTTGGACAATACAAACTGCTCTGGAAGCCTAATAAAGCAGTAAATTGGCGCCACCTGGTGTTCCAGCATCAAATTACATCTAAAAGTAAACAGTGGAAAAAAAAAAAGTGAAAAATATTTTTTTTGAAAACCCATTAAAAACATCATTGAACAATGGGTGACACCGGTGTCACAGTATGCATTATATCAACCCCCTGTGATATACGTAACCTAACGAGGACGCCGGGTCTGAATCGCCGGTAAAATGTTGTATTTCCGCTTAATTGAGCTCTTACGGTGGTTTATTTTAGTTTTTAAACAAAGGAAGAAAACCCGTGTGCCATCTGGACCATCCATCCGTTCCTGTGGCGTACCTGTCCTCCGTATCGGTTCCTCCAGGAGACCCAGCGCCGGCCATCACGGCTGTACTCCAGACGGTACTGGCGAGCAAACTCGTTCCCAGAGTTCCGTGCGTATCGGCCTTGCGTGGCCACCACGGTGAGGAAGACCAGCTGCCGCAGGTCCAGCTGGAGATACTGGACGTCTGAGGGCTGCAGCTGACCGGCCGGACACCAGGCGCCGTCCCCCTCCTCTCGGTTCAACCTGACGCGAAAGAAAGAAAATAGATTTGAAAAAAAAAAATATCAGCTAATCAAAATATCAAAAAAAAAAGTCCATTACAAGCCACCGATTTCAAGACGACTTGGGTAAAAGTCGTAAAGTATCCCATTTTAACTGGAGTATTTTACTCATACTGAATTTAGGCTCAAAAGCATTTGAGAAATGTGGAAAACAAGAAACAAAAAAATGCCATATCCAAATATACAAATGTAACACCTCATTGTTTCAAAATGACGGAACAAAATAGATAAAAAAAAAAAACAAGTCAAACTCAAATGTGCAAAAATGTGCAACATGATAGAAAATGATGCCGAACAGTCGCAGTAAAGATACAGATACTCAATCACTCATGTACTCAAGTAGAGAGGAAAAGTTATATTTTTGATACTTCCTACACATACAAAGTGGACAAAAATGCTTAGTAGCAAAGTCCATTTACTCAAGTACTTTACATGACTGAAGAGACAAGTGGATTCTTGTTTGACGCAGTTAAATCCCTGCATCATTTTTCCAACAACCTAAATTAAAGACAGTAACCTTCAAGCTCGATTACATAGAAGAACATCTTTGATAGCCAAAATTACTCAAGTAACAACGTCCGTTTACTCAAGTACTTTTGCACCAGTGCGTTATACACAGATCGTGATCATAAACGCAAACGTTGGCGTCATTTACTGCAGGATTGCTGTCATATGTCGTACCTGGCGTACTGAGGTCCTGTGGTCTCGTACCATTGGCTGGAGGCGGTGATGTCATCGTTAGTGATCCTCCCATCCTCCATCCCGAGCGGATAGCGACAGTGATCTGTGGACAACCACAAACAAATCACAGGAACTTAAAATGGTTCGTGTCCAACCAGTGACAGGAATTTGCTGTCCCGACCAGTGTGGAGCGTTACCTGGGTCTATCTGACCTTTGACCTTGGCGTGCAGGCCGAGCAGCAGCAGATAAAGCAGCATGGTGGCGCTCCGCATCACAGGCTACATCTCTGAGGAGAGAGAAACACACAACGGATGCGTGTGGGAATCTTTCGAGTGTGAAAACTGTCACGGAGGCGGAGCTTAAAGGGGTGTCGCCGACACTGGCTAGAAATCGGCGATTATATATAATATATATAATATATAATATAAGCTATAGAAGATATAACCCCCAAGTGTTTGAGCATCGAAAGTTAGAAAAATGTATTTCTTATGTATTTCTTAGCATAAATGCTGTACCGTAATTACGCGAATAGAAGCACCCACCGATTTTTCAGGCACAAAATACCCAGCAAGTTGTGCTCAACGAAATTGTCCGGAGGCTCAAAAAGTAGCGCGCTTAACACGAGTAACTTAATCACAAACACAAAGTACAAAAGTACAAAAAGTTGTCTTCTAAACCAACACAACTCACGCTGCAGAAAACTCTTGCAAGAAAAAGAACCATTGTTAGTTTGTGCGCCAAATAGCAAATATATTTTATGAATATGTTGAATATGAATATGAATACAAAAAGCTTCTCATTTTAAACAAATGTTCTTAATTCCAAGTACTCAAGTACTCGTTTTCCAAAAAAAGAGCGATCCTACTAAAGTTCAACTCTTTGAACATTTGTACGGCACTTTTCACAGTTACACTTACAGTAACTGTCTCAAAGCGCACAACTTCAAATGTGTCTTTTTCTTCTTTTAACAAACCAAACTTACGACTTTACATTGCAACACGCTACGTACAGATTAATTAGACAAGTGCTACATTCCTTCAACAAACTACAGCGTTTTTCAGCAGGTCAGATGTTGTTGATTGCTAAATAGGTGTAAAGTACTTGCGTAAATATACTCTGTTACTTTACTTAAGTATGTTTTCGGCTACTTCGTACTTGTACAGTGTATCAAAAAACCATAAGCAACTTTTACTCTCTACTCCACTGCATTTGTGATTGAGTAGCAGTACTTTTCACTCCACTACATTTGAATGGACACATTGTTACTTGTTACATTATGATGGTGTGTGACAAACGTAGTTGATTTTTACCGCGGTTTATTTCTCGGGCAAACGAGGTAAGAGTGTATTCAATGTTAGTTTAAAGAGTATTTGATGTCAAGTAAAGCTCTGCAGATCGTTACAAGTGTAACTTACAACTATCATTGACGGCACAGACATTACTAATCGAGCACAGAAAGCAGTGTAACAGACTGAATTAATAGCTCACACACACGTGACGCGCCGCTCCGTTTACTGCGCTGTGCCTTTAAGAGAAAAGCGTCTGTTTTAGTTATAAAGACGCCCACGAGAAAATCTGCTTGTTTAATTCTGATCAAAGTCTGTTTTCGTTTGGAAATCATGGTTTCACGTAAAAAAGAAAAGAAAGCAACAAGAAAAGCGACAAAGACCAGAAACAAAGCTACAGTAGGAAGCCGCTCTCTCTCTCTCTCTCTCTCTCTCTCTCTCTCTCTCTCTGTCTGTCTGTCTCTTTTCTCTCTCTCTCTCTCTGTGTCTCTCTTTTCTCTCTCTCTTTTCTTTCTCTCTCTTCTCTCTCTGTCTGTCTGTCTGTCTTTTCTTTCTCTCTTTTCTTTCTCTCTCTCTCTCTTTTCTCCCTCTCTCTCTGTCTGTCTTGTCTCTCTCTCTCTCTTAAAATGTAATGCCCCCCCAATACCGCGATATAATACCGATACCGTCAGTACAGTAGAAAATACCGTGATATGATTGGTTGCTCATATCGCCGGCCCCTAGTGGGCGGGTTCAGCAGGTCTGCGTGTTGTTCAGGATCATCTGGGTGTGCGGCTGCGGCTTCTTCTCCAGCTGATAAGAGCTTGTGCTCGTCTGGCAGATGATAAAGGGAGTGGAGATGACAGACGCTGTGGGTGTGGCCACTAGGGGCAGCGTGTGTGTGTGTGTTGGGGGGCCGCGCGTGGCCCCGGGGCCGGACCTTCACCAGCTCCGCAGATGTGAGAGGTTTATAACAGGAGACGCGGAGCAGGAGATGGTTTATGTAACGTTTGGCTCGTCCGGCGCTGGATTCCACATCCATTATTCATCTTTCTGAGGGACCGCATGTGACCGACGGAGAGAGAGAAGAGTGAGAGAGAGAGAGACAGAGAGAGAGAGAGGGAGAGAGACAGAGAGAGAGAGAGAGAGAGAGAGAGAGAGAGAGAGAGAGAGAGAGAGAGAGAGAGAGAGAGAGAGAGAGACTGACAGACAGAAAGAGAGAGGCTGAAAGACAAAAGACAGAGAGAAAGAAACAGATAGATAGACAAGGGAGAGAGAGACAGAACGAGAAACACAGAGTGAGAGAAAAAGAGAGAGAGAGAGAAAGACAGAGACAGAGAGAGACAGACAGAAAGATACAGAGGGAGAAACAGACAGAGATAGACACAAAGAGAGAGAGACAGAGAGAGAGAAACAGAAAGAGACAGAGCGAGAGAAAGACAGATAGAAAGATACAAAGAGAGGGGGGGGGCAGATAACTAAACAGATGTGTGTGAAAAAGGCAGTAAAAAGTCTGCAAAGAGACAAAGTGGTAAAAAAGGAGAAACCAAGACAAAGGAGAAGTAGAAAGTGAAAGATGTGAATGAGACGGTGAGAGTGAGATTTTCCCAATCATCATCATCATCTTGATCATCATCATCATCATCATCATCGTTTAAATCGTATTGTAAAAAACGTTGTTTAAATCAGTGACAGTATTTATACGTTACAGTGCAGAACAGAAACACGCAACATTCCTGTCGGCGTGTGGAGACGCGTCACACACACACACGCACACGCGCGCGCACACACACACACGACCTCTGAACACAGTTACTCCCACAGACACATTACGCAACACCTAAACAACCACAGAGTCAAGATAAATAATAGAACGAGAGAGAGAGAGAGAGAGAGAGAGAGAGAGAGAGAGAGAGAGAGAGAGAGAGAGAGAATGTGAGAGTTATAGAGTGAGAAAGTGAATAGGAGAGAGGCAGAAAGAGAACATATGATGGAACGAGAGACAGAGGAAGAAAGTGAGAGGAAAAGTGAACGAAAGAGTGAGACAGAGGGGAAGAAGTGAAAGAAACTTGACAGTGAGAAAAAGAAAGAGTGGCAGAGTGATGAAACGAGAGAGACAGAGTGAGAGAGAAAGTGCATGAATGAGTGGCAGAGTGACAAAGTGAATCAGAGTGAGTTTCATTCACTTTCCTAAACATTTACTTTCTCACACTCACTCACTTTCTCAAATTAAGAGTGAACGAATGGGACAGAGAGAGAGAGAGAGAGAGAGAGAGAGAGAGAGAGAGAGAGAGAGAGAGAGAGAGAGAGAGAGAGAGAGAGTTATCATTGCACGGAGAGTGTGAATCGTGTGTTAATTCGACTCTCCAAACGAGCTCTTCGAGAAAAGAGTCGAATCTTTTAGACCATTTGACGAATACACGATTTAAAACATCTACATATCCGAATCACAAAAGCTCAGCAACACATGAAAAGTCACCGCAGAGTGTGTTTCGCGTGTGCTCTGAACTTGATTGTTGTTACACCTAGAGTAGAAGTCTAGCGAATCAGTGGTTTGAGGAAACCGAGCATCGAGTAAAAGATTCGAATCTTTTCGGTAGTTGGACGATTCCGATTCGGAATCGTCTGTTTGTGCACAATCCACGAAGTTCTGTTCTGCAGTTTTAGCAGGAAAAACGAATCACGTCGGAATCCACCTCAACGTGGTTTAAGAAACAGCCAGTGTCTAAAACTAAAGCTGCACTGCGGGAATTAAAACAACGAGCACGGTTAAGTGAACGTTCGGCAAAAGTTTCGCGCGCGCCATTCACACAATATTTAACATCTCAACCTCGCGAGCAAAAACTACAATAAAAACCGAAGTCACAAACAACACGTCCGCGCGAAGCTCCGGACAGCTGAGTCGACTCCTGCTCGACAGCAAAATAAATCACGCGACAAAGAGTCAACACCAAACCCCGCTTATCGCTTAATCTGAGGGAATTCCTCCATCCCGCGCTCCGGAAACGTCACCTACCTGTTTCCGCAGGAACGTCAGATCGCAGTTACACACGTCGCGCCATTGCGATCGACTTTATGTTCTTCGACACACCGTTACGATGCATCGGAAGAACTGCAGCGCAGAGAAGTCAACTTGACAGCCAATCAGAGTCCGGCCTCGACGCTCACTTCCGGTCACTTCCGGGAAACGGCACGGAACTGAGAGTGAGAGTGAGATGGGCAAAACTAAAATACAAAACAATACTACGGAAAGAGTCTATAAATAAACTTAAATCAAAACAAAGTTTGTATAAAACAAAAATTTAAAGCAAAAAGTATTAACAACGTATTCACAAGTACACGTGTTAATTCCGGAAACTGCACCGAACTAAGAGTGTCAGGAAAAAATGTAATTACGAAAAAGTATAAAAATACGTAATTAAAACGTACTTATTATGCGTAAAAAAATAAAAATAAAATAAAAACCAAGTTTGTGTAAATCACAAAAAAGTATTAACAAATGCATTTATAAACATACATCGCATTCTAAGTGCTAACATCACGTATTGTATTGTGCAACTAAGTGAAATAAAAAAAACGCCTGCGTCGTAATTTGTGGTGAAAAGGCCTTTGAATTCCATGAATGATCGATGCAGTTTGCGCTGAGACCAGCAGAGGGCGACAGAGGCCGCAGCGTGTTTCCGACACAGGCCAAGACCAAAGACAGAAATAAAGATCAAATCAAGATAAAGTCAAGATAAAATCAACACATTGGTGATGCTGCAGAACTAACTTATACTAAAAGTTTTTCTAATAATGTACTACTAACAATAGTAGTAATGTTGAGGCTGGTTAGTGAGAATCGTCCTAACCTTCCCCTCCTTAACCGAGTTCAATATTGTTATATGTTTTATCTCATTATATTCAGCATTCTTGCTTTTTTGTATAGTTACTGAAACTATTGCCTTCATTTTATAGTAAATATGTTACATTATCTATATTCTATTTAATGTTTATGTATCTTAGATTTTCGTTTTGGTTGCTCATTCCCTTTTCTTGCACCAAACGAAGTAATATTCCCAATTTCATCGTAATGATACAATGACAATAAATGAATTCTATTCTATTCTATTCCATTCTATTCTATTCTATTCTGTTCTATTGTAGTCTGTTCTGTTCTATTCTATTCTATTATGTTCTGTTTAATTGTATTCTATTTGAAACCTGTTCTATTTTATTCTGTTTAATTCTATTCTATTATGTTCTATTCTGTTCTGTACTATTCTATTCTATTCTATTCTATTCTATTCTATTCTATTCTATTCTATTCTGTACAATTCAATTCAATTCCATTCTGTTCTGTTTTGCTTAATTCTATTCTATTCTATTCTATGAGGAGGAACATACAAATGTAAAAACCATAAATGTCATTTCGATCATTCACAAAAACGGATACAGGTCACACAGTTTTTGAACTGTTGACATTCCGGAAGAAGGTTTGGATTCCAAGCAAGGCCTGACAGGCACTAAAAGCTTCAACCTCACAGCAATAATAACGAATGGCTTTTTTAATAATAACAACGTACACTTTACATGCTCTTCACATTATATGGATCACTCCAGTCACTTTTTTTTGCATTCTGCTCTCTTGTATTTTTTATCATATTTCATCTTCATGGTAATTTCCTTGTCTTTATTCGTATTTTTATCCTTATCTTTTTTTTTTGTATTTTATTGTTTTTTTTTTGTACAATCTTTTTATTGTATCTCTTTCTCACATGCACCACCCCCATGTTTAAATGCTGGACAATTGTAAAATACATTTCATTCCATGTGTATATGACAATTAAAATTAAAGAAAATTTGAATTTGAATTTTAAATTTGGATATATTTCAGTTTCTCGCTGGTGTCGTGACCTTGTGTCTGCTCATCTGTTCATCTGACACTGTGTAGTATGTAATGTGTGTGTGATGTCTATGTGTGTGTGTGTGTGTGTGTGTGTGTGTGATGTGTATACGTTTACGTGTTTACGTATGTGAAGTTTAATGAGCTCTGCTCTTCCGCTCACGAGACTCGGTTACACACCATCACGATAAAATGTGAAAGCGAGGAAATGTTTAGGGAAAGCCCCGATTAAACAAAACCAGAGTGACCATCATGACACATCCTGCTTCCTCCCAGCTGCTGTGTGTGCG
>CM051493.1:11647276-11665022 GCA_028031935.1 Paedocypris micromegethes
AGAGAGAGAGAGAGAGAGAGAAAATGAAATAGAAAAAGACAGAGACAAAGAGTGTGCGAGCCATTTATTCACATTATTTCCCAAGATAGAAAGATTAAAAAAAGGCTAAAGGAAAAAGCATGAGAGAGAGAGAGTGAGAGAGAGAGAGAGAGAGAGAGAGAGAGAGAGAGAGAGAGAGAGAGACAGACAGAGAGAGAAATAGAAAGAGGCAGAGTGTGTGAACACGTTGGCATCAGGACCTGGCATTTACATTATTCCACAAGATAGAAAGATGAAAAAAGTCAAAAGGAAAAACAGAGAAAGAGAGAGAGAGCCATTTACTCACATTATTTCACATTATTTCTGAGTGATTAAAAAAAAAGCTAAAGGAAAAAGCATGGCAGAGAGAGAGAGAGAGAGATAGAGAGAGAGAGAGAGAGGGAAGGAGCGAGAAAGAGAGAGAGACCACATTGGCATTGTGCGCTGGCATTTATATTATTTCACAAGATAGAAAGATAAAAAAAAAGTCAAAAGGAAAAACAGACAGAAAGAGAGAGAGAGAGAGAGAGAGAGAGAGAGAGAGAGAGAGCGAGAGCACAGCCAGACACACACACACACACACACACACACACACACACACACACAAACAAATTTTTTTTTGTAAAAAAAAGAGTTTTGCAACAACTGGGATTTTATTTACCAGAATACTACTAATACTGAATACTACAAACATTTCAGTTCCTATTTCAAAAATGTCGTGTTTTTCGCCCAATTAATGAACAATATGAACAACAAACAAAAGCAACAGTGAGAGACTTATAACCGAGTGTTTAAATTAAAAGTGAAGTGCTTTTTCTAAAGTCCTAGTGAATTTCATATAAATACGACGTTCCTCGAGGCGGAGGAGACGATTCCAACTCTCCCAGAGTCATTTCGTCGACCATTTACTCTCAAAAAAACAATATAATAAATTAAGGCACCAAATAAATAAATAAGTTTCAAATAAATAGTTCTTCATTCGACACGAACTTCAAATGCACACGACGTTCAAGTATTTCCGCGCGCGCGCGCACACACACACTCACACACACACACACACACACACACACACACACACACACACGCGCGCGCGCGCGAGCACGCGCACGCACGCCATCATTCTTCTGCTCAGTTCTGGCGTGTTCAAGTAAACCGAGTTCTTCAGTTCTCCATCAGTTCTTCGCGTGTCCTAGCAGCTCAAGTTCTCGAAGTTCTCGAAGTTCTCCTTCAGTTCTCCGAGGCCAGTCGATGGTGGTGGTAGACCGGGTAGAGCAGCGCCACCACGTACCCGTGTCTCCGGCTCTGCTGCGGGCACGGCTCGTGGACCTCCTCCTCCTCCTCCTGGCAGCTGGTGGCGTTCAGCTTCTCCTCCGGGCCGCTGTGGAGATGCTGGAGCTCCAGCGGGATCATCTGCCTGGCCTGCTGGTCGGCGGACTGGATGGGCAGGAGGTTGTAGGAGGCTTCTCCCGGGGCTTCGCATCCCTCCTCGGTGTAGATCTGCAGGCAGACCACCAGGCACAGCACGAGGAGCCAGCGCTTGGCCAGGTTCTTCTCGGCCGGCGGCAGGTATTTGCGCACCTGGGACGGGTACATGACGCGCGTGTTCCGCTTGCGCATGCGCGTGGGCGCCGGCGGCGGCGTGTGGTGAGGCGGCAGCCGCTCGAAGGTGAAGATCTCCGGCTCCTTGTTGCGCTGCATGGTCGGTCTGAAGTCAAGCTGGTGGTGATGGTGATGATGGGAGAAGGTGCTGGCGGGCAGGGTGAAGACCAGGCTGTCGGATCTGCTCAACATGGTTCGGTTCGAGCTAGGCTTCTCTTGTTCTTCTCGCGCTGGTTCCAACTCCAAGTGTCTTCTTGACTTCTGCTCGAGGTGATTATATGTCGTGTGGAAGAAACGCCCATGAGAAGCCACACCCTTCACGTCTGTCCGGGGAACTCTTGACTTTATCAGTAAAAACTCCGGCTTTTGTCGCAACACGCCGAAGCGCGCGCGCCCTGTGGCATTCCCGCGCGCGCGCTTCGTCGTGGACGACACGGTCTTATCACAATAACCGATACGACGATTTATGTGTAATAAAGAAAGAAAAAACACAAAAAAAGAAAGAAAAAAAGAAAAACGAAAAAAATAAAATAACGAAACCCAGCGAAAATATTTTCAATATTTTAAAATTGTATTCTGATTCAGCAAGAAAACGACTGCGAAGTTATTTGTACCACTTGTTAGTTTTGATTTATCGATCGTGCTTTTTTCAGTCGGCCCCCAAAATTATATTTATAAAATTCCGAGTACACGAGATATAGGATTAATATTTGATTGTGGTTGGCATTTGAAATGCAACCGAAATTGCCATTTCATGCAAAACGAACGTTCAATTATTAGAAACCATG
Source organism: Paedocypris micromegethes (assembly GCA_028031935.1). Classification (NCBI taxonomy): domain Eukaryota; kingdom Metazoa; phylum Chordata; class Actinopteri; order Cypriniformes; genus Paedocypris; species Paedocypris micromegethes. Next base: position 11,649,682 of record CM051493.1, read on the forward strand.
GGTCAAGTATGCGCATTTGATACGCATCAATAATTTTGATGTCAGTTTGCGTTTTTAAATATAATATGCGTCAAAACGTCACATCATTCACTCGAAAGAGTAACATACATTAAAGTATGGTTGTTATTTCTCAGTTTTCTCGTTACTGTAATTGAATTCAACTGCACAAAACGTGTTTAAATGGAGAACGGTAATGTGAGCTCGCGCTGCCGTGACGTGACGTGACGTGAGGCACGTTCCCCTTCTCAAGTTCGCAACCGAAATGGAGGCTTGAACCAATCACATTGTTCCACTTTGTGTCTCGAAGTTGTTTGTTCTCTCCATGTTTCAGATCATTTAGATCTAGAGCAGAAGAACAGAAGTGATCTAATTCCTCTGCTGATAAACATGTGGAATCTGTGGCCGAGCCTCGGTCGGTACTAAAACAACCTTTAACACACACACACACACACACACACACACACACACACACACACACACACACACACACACACACACACACACACACACACACACACACACACACACACACACTTCTGTTTACATACCTGCTCGACTTCAGATTTCAGTGGAAACTGGAGCAATCGCTGACTTCATTGTTTCTGTGTCTTCATGCCGAACAGCAGCGCTCTTAAATCAGTTTCACTCCAAAGCTGAAGTGGTTATCACTGCTGCTGATCATGCACACACACACACACACACACACACACACACACACACTAACACACATACAAGTTGTGGAGCACAGACAAACATCCCCACAAGCAGCGGTGTAAAGTACTTGAGTAAATGAACTTAAGTGTTTGTTTGGCGGCGTCTTTTTCTACTGCGGTTAATATCTCATGTGGACGAGGTGATGTTGCCATCTGCAGGATGCTGAAGATACTGGACGCTGTTTATCATGAGAATCACATCAACGTTACTGGCGGTTGCACTTTTTTTGAACATTTGAGTTTGACTTGTTTTTTTTTTATCTATTTTGTTCCGGCATTTTGACACAATGAGGTGTTACATTTGTATATTTGGAGTTGGAGTTTTTTGTTTCTTGTTTTTCTTGTCAGTATGAGTAAAATACTCAAGTTAAAATTGGATTTACAACTTTTATTCAAGTCTTCTTGAAATTGGTGACTTGTAATGGAGTAATTTTTACAGTAAAGTACTCTTCCGTACTTTTACTCAAATTTGGTTTTCAGCTACTCTTTAGTATAGACCAACTTAAAGTCGTTTTAGACTAACTGAAAGTCGTTAGTGACCAACTGAAAGTCGTTATGTGACCAACTGAAAGTTGCTATAGACCAACGCAAAGTCCCCACTAAGGTATAAAACAGACAGTTTTTTTTCACAGGTTAATAAGTGTGATGGTAGAAAAAAACTCATCTATATCGAAACAAAAATGACCTGATGAATTGTCGTGTTTTCCTCCAAACAATGAGAAGAACAGTGACAAGAGCGTTTGTGTGGTAAAGCTGAACTGAAGGCGGCTCTGGCCCCGCCCTCTCCCAGCAGGTCTGAGTGGGAGCTTGTGTTTGTGCAGCGCTGAGCCAGAGCCGAGCTGACAGGCGTGTTGGAGAGATGTGGGTCATTGTTGAGGCTACGTGCCGGACATCACGACCCCGCCGGAGGTCATCACCAGGGAGATAAGAGCTTCAGATCTTGAAAAATCATCCTTATTTTTAGAGTACGAAATTCCTGAAATGCCCCGCGACTGAGGCCGAGCGCCGCTGACCCGCCGGGCTTTTGTCTCGACGTGACGTTGGTCTTCACAATCTGTTGAGAACGACCGATGCCAGTGAATTTTTGTTGTTTTAATCTACAAAGGTCATTGATGTCATGCTTCTGAAGTATGACTTTTTTCATCAATTCTATCAGCTTTTATCAACACTAGTCATCATACTTTAAGACACAAATAGGATTCTTTAATGTGTAAGACTAAGCATTGTAACAAAATGCATGAATTTCCGATGTAGTTCCATACAGCTACAGTACCTAGTGCTGTCAATCGAATAATTTTTTTTAAACTATATAAATCGCACTTCCCTGACCAAATTAATCGCAATTAATCGCAACTAAATGACTAAAGCTTGAAGTATTGGATTTTGAGGTGTAATATGTCAATTAATGTAAACCCAACAGTGAACAAACACTCGTTTAAATACTGCTATATAATTTAGTACAATTTTTGTTCAATTTGCAATATATTTTCTTGAAAGTTTGAAGTACACGCTTTTTTAGGTTACACTCTTAATAAAAACAGGACGTTGTGTTTTTTGTAATATTAATAATTATAATAATAATAATAACAATAAGAAGAAGAAGAAGAAGAAGAAGAAGAATAAAAATACTAAAACGTGAAGCGCGTTTTGCCTTTTTGTCAGCTGAAAACAAACTGTAAATTAATAAATACTTAACATAAAACATGTCTACTTGATGCTTAGAATGTGTATATTTGAATATAAGTGAAAGTAAATACTGTACAGTGTTGTCTGTTTATCTAATCCTTATATATCTAAAGTGGCGGCTTAAACAGAGATTTCATCCGACGGAGAATTCTGACGAGCAAGTTATTTGCAGTTATAAACTGGTCCGTAAAAAGGTAAAAACAGGTCTAGTCTCAGTTTTAATAAGCACATTGACAAGCAAGCGTCTGTCCACAAGCACTCTTGGGTCTATTAATTGCAACCGAAAGTGAAAAAAACTGTGATTGTGCTAAAAATAATTGACGTGGTTGAGCGTTTAAAACTAATCGCGTGCGTCAACGTGTTAACTTTGACAGCCCTACTTTTAATATAACAATACTGTTCTATAATGGCATCTTATCCTTGCATTACTTTAACGTTTTAAGTAGTTTTTGTCAGTTCTAGTAACGGTACTTTTACTTCAGTAAAAAGATTGGGCTGTTACTTTCACAGAAGTATTTTCAACTATTTATACTTCTACTCAAGTAAGGGATATGACTATTTAAACAGCACGTTTAGGTTGCACGCTATTCACGAGAGTTTTATTCCAATGAAAAAATCTTTAATAATTAAACAGAAGGAGACAATGTTTAACTCATTTCATACTTTCTATAAGTATGGCATTCTATAAAATGACTGATTCCTCACTTTGCCTGTAACAGATGCATTAACGATCTTTGCATGTTCAGTTACGTTGACTTTAAACAACGATCTCTAGGAACAAAGGCTTCATGTCGACTAATTATACAGTACAGTAATTATCCTAACATAACGGGTTTATTAATAGACTGAGCGTTGATGGCATCGTCAGGGAGCGTGTGAAAATCCCGAGACAGACGAGGCCGTGCGTCATGTTCTGCGTCTAATTTTGGCTTTACAGAATAAAAGGCCGAACCCTTGTGAAGCAAAGCGCGCGCGCACACACACACACACACACACACACACGCGCTCCACAAAAAAATCGGCATGATTATAATTGTTTCAATTATCAAGTCAAGAACAATATGCTGCAATTTAAATTTTGGAAGAAAGCATGTTATTTGTTTTTTTTTTTTTTTAAAGTTATGTTTGCTGGTGAAAAAAGTTCATTTTTTTCATTTTTGGAAACATGTGTAACCATTGAACTCCAGGATTCTTATCTTACATTTCATATACTTCTATTCTTTTCATTAAACATTGTCAGAAGCCGTTTTTCGATTTGAGCCAATATCACTTCCCCAAACGCTCCCAGAGAAATCGAAATAACAGATCACTTCTGCTGACGTGTGCAATAGAAACCGGAAATAGAAACGCTTTCCTAGATGCAAGAGCAGAAGTCAGACCAGTTAGTCAAACCACTCGCAGAAGACGAAGTCAAAAATCAGAACTTTGAGTCGCTTTCCTAGACACACACAAAAAAAGTTTTCAGTTTGGCCACTAGGGACAATACACAACCGCCAATCATTTTCCACGCGGAAAAGTCGTCACGTCGAGCCACTTTCCCAGATGTGAACGCAGAAGTGGGAACATGAAATGTCTTTCCCAGACACACAAAGAAGTCAGAGTGTTGAAAAAGCCGGAAAACTTTGAATCGCTTTCCGAGAAGTAGGAATGTGGCACTGCGGCAGACTGACGCGTCTGCGGATGGGATTGCGTTATGACCCGCTTGTAGTGAATGTGGGAAATCCAGCTCAGGCCAGACGTGTTTGTTCAGCCGCTCGTACAGTAACTCTCACTCGCATGATGCTTTTGGCCAAGGCCTCGGAAACCTCTCGCTCCCAGTACGGCGAGACCACCGGGAATGACCAGTCACACACCCATTGCATAATTTCATCAAAAGGATTTTGTGGAATCAAAACCGGCTCTCAAGGAGGTTTGACCAGGCCCGCAGAGTTTGAAAAGTTAATTTAGTGAAAAAAAAAAAAAAAGAAAAGCTAATTTTGAAAGTAGACGAAAAATGCATAACAGGCTTGGAATTCATATTTTTAATTGGCTGCAATTCATGGATTATCTTTCATCAGATCATCATTATCTTCCGACTATTTTCATCAGAGCAGAACGCCTCATCACTGCGACAGACTGGAAACCTTGGTCTCTACCTCGCCGCCACACCCTCATTAGCCAGAATGTTGTTATCCAATCAGAGAAAAGTACATAACCCTAGTGTTGGATTTTTAATAAATTACCTATTTAGTCACAGAGATATTTCTAAGGAAATACGAGGTAATTCATGGAATGTTTTGCATAAGGACATTTCATCAAATTTCAATATGTTCTTAATGTTCTTGTGCTTCTATACATCAAAACAAAGAAAACATGTGATTTTCAAAACAAAGAGAACACAGATGTGTCCCGCTATGTCATTTTCTGTGGCCCGCCAGAGCTTAAAAGTTTTGAGTGTCTAAAAACAAATACCAAAAAATGGATTAAGAGCGTGCGTTGACCAAAAACTACATTTCCCACAATGCCTTTCGACTACAGTAGCCGCGGCAGTGTTTCCACAGTTTTATGTTAATTTTCTTTATTCACGTGGACACTTTGATCCTTCACTAATGGAGTTATGCGTGTTTTCATGGGTTGACAACATTTAAAAGGATTTATGTTTTACATTTAAGTTACAATAAAAAATGAGTTATTTAACATTAAAGAGTAGTTACATTTATTTCACATTACATTTAGTTACATATATAAATGACATCCGACCCAGACTTTTTCCAGACTTACTTTAAAACTTACTGTAAAATTCTGATTAGTAAATTATATCATTTATATATACAAAGTAGCAAAAAACATGAGTAAAGTAACGAAAGTCCATTTACTCAAGTAAGTAAGTAAAAGTAAGAGGGGGGTCAATCTGGACACACCCTCTGGATGAGTGGCTAACCAATCACAGAGCGCGACACACACACATGAATCCACACTCATCACAAACATGGATCCAGACTCCAATTGAAGATTTCTAGAATTATAGGCTCCTTTATAGAATTAGAGAATAATTTAAAGACCAAATAAATGGCTACAACTGAATGCGGAGCGATAGAGTTATCAGCGGATGTTCTTCATGTCCAGGGACGATAATCTAGAACCCAAACAACCGCGAGGAGAACAGAAGAATGACGGACAGGACGTCTGAGGAAACCACTCAATGCCACCATGACATCACAATTCTGCTTCCTGTGGGCGGAGACCCGGAGGAAAGCCGACGGGATGTGGCGGAACAGCTGTGCGTTCTGGCTCTTAAAGCTCCGCCCACTTCCTCCGGAGGCGTGTTTACACTAGTAAACGGACAACTGTACACACACACACACACACACACACACACACACACAAGGTCGAGTGATTCACTTTAAGCTTAAACATCACTAAGATCCGCTCTAGTTTAACAGGAAGTGAACAAGTCAAGCCTCTCGACACGGGATCAGACCCACTTCCTGTTCCGCCGTGCGGACGCCAGAAGAGCTGGAGCGTCTTCTGGCGAAGAAAAGCGTCGCACTTCTCGTTTTATGAGGAAGTTTCTCAAGACTCCACCAGTAGAAATACAGACTGCAGCAGAGAAGAGATATGAAGACACACACACACACACACACACACACAAATACAGTACTGTATATAGACGGATGGATGGATGGATGGATGGATAGAAAGATAAATTGATGGATGGATGGACGATAGAGTGATAGATAAATAGATGGATGATAGCGAAATAGATAGATAGATGTATAGATGGATGAACGATAGTAAGATAGATTATATATATGGATGGATGGATAGAAAGACTGATGGATGGATAGATAGATGGATAGAAAGACGGATGGATGGATGGATACATAGATATTTAGATGGATGGATGGATGGATGGATACATAGATATTTGGATGGATGGATAGATGGATGGATAGAAAGACTGATGGATGGATAGATAGACAGACAGATAGAAAGACTGATAGATGGATGAATGAATGGGTGATAGTAAGATAGATGATGGATGATAGTAAGATGGATGGACGAATAGATAGAAAGATAAATGGATGGATGGATGATAGAATGATAGATATATAGATAAATAGATGGATGATAGTGAAATAAATAGATACATGTATAGATGGATGGATGAACGATAGTAAGATAGATAGATAGATAGACAGACAAACAGATAGATAGATAAATGACATAGAAAGACTGATAGATTAGATGGATGGATGGATGATTGATAGACAGACAGATAGTAGACTTACGATAGACTGAAAGATTGACAAACAGACAGGTAGGCAAGAAAGAAAGACTGATGGAGGACAGAAAGAGAGAAAACACGCTAGATTGACTAGTAAGACGGACAGACAGACAGACATAACAAAGACTGATGGATGACAGACAGACACAGAGAGACTGACGCGGTCTAGAGCAAACTGACTCTTCCCTGTGATAGGTCAGTTCATCCGCCAGCTGCTCCAGGAGGGCGTGGTCAGGGTGCAGGGCGTGGTCGGGCTGCAGGGCGTGGTCCGTCTCCTCCAGGAAGCAGCGCAGCACGTGCTCTCGCTCCAGCAGCTCCTGCGCCGCGTCGCTCCACAGCGGGTGGAGCAGGGCGTGGCACAGGGCGTGGCGCAGGGCGGAGCCGTTCTGCAGCAGCTGGGCCGTGATGACCTGGTGACCCAGGCGGCTCAGAAGCACGTAGACCACGTTCACCAGCGCCGGGCGTGGCATTAGCTCCTCCTCCTCCAGCACCACCAGAGAAATCAGCCCCGCCCTCTCCGCCCGGGCCACCACCTGCTGGTCCTCCAGGGTCTCGATGGCGCTGTACACCTGATGTGGGCGGAGTTAGACGAAAACAATATATTGACACGCGCGGGTGGGCGATAGGAGTTATAATTTATATCGCGGTATTTTCTACTGTGCAGACGGCATGGGTGTTTTATCGTGGTATTTATTATTTATATAATATATTTAATAAAAAAAATTATAAATCTAAAGTGAGGTTATTATTGTTATTTTTAAATAGAGGATAATTACTGAATACTTTGTTTATTTTAATTTACACAAATAAACACATTTACTATTTTAATAAGAATTTCTATGGAGAGAAACATGATGCTTTTGCTAAACAATGATTAAATCAAAACAATTAAATGAATTAAACTAAAGCAACATACCTTGCAAAATTATGCATGTGTATAACTTAATTTAGTAAAACATATTCCGCTGGTATGCTGAAACAATAGAAATAATTTTAATAAAAATAAACACAATTACTATTTTAATACAATAACTCCAAACTAATTATTTTGGGGAAAAACAACGATTTTGCCAAACAATTATTAAACTAAAACTATCAAACTAGGAATGAAACTAAAGCAACAAACCTTGTGAAATTATGCACAACCCGTGTAGAAAAAGTTTACTATAATTATTTAACACTTTAAAGTTTTAGACAAACCAAAATATTTATTTATTTTATTTTTAAAAATTATTTTAGCAAAACGTATTATGCTGAAACAATAAAAACATTATTTTAAATATATTAAATAATTTTTAGGTAAAATAAAATACCAATACATAAAATTTGTATGAATAAAAATATGCCAAAAATAATTTAAATAAAAATACTATAAAAGCTAAATTTGTCACCTGGATGATGACGATGAAGAGAAATGCTCCTTACAGGAAACATTAAAGGAATTTTTTCATTATGTACATTTTGTAAATTATGTACTACGCTAATGTGCTAGCATCCATAGAAATAATTTTAAATATATGACACACTTAATAATTGTAATAAAAATAAAGCAAACAATATATTATTAATAAAAACATTGAAAAAATAATAAAAATATTTTCATTATATGCTGAAGAGCAGAGACCATACAATAATAATTACAAATATAAAAATAATTGTAATAAAACATTTAAGACACCAAATGCTGAATTTCCCGAGGCGTCACCTGGATGAAGACGATGAGGACGAGCAGGAGGAAGGCTGTGGCCGGGTTCTGCTCGGAGGTCCGGGGCCGGATCATCAGCTTGGTGTTGGGGTAGAGAACCCTGGAGCGTCTGCGTGGGACTCTGCTTCTGGGAGTCTCCCGCTTCCTCAGGTACTTCTTCCGGATCTGGATCACGGCCCTCAGCTGTGCCGGCAGAGCGGAGCTTCTCCTCCCAGGCTCCTTCTCCATCACTTCTCCTGCTGGACCTCCATCAGCCTCCATCACCTCACACACACACACACACAGACCAGAGAGGCAGCTCGTCCTTTACCTCAAGGCATTTCACCATCAAGGAAGTATACGTGTGTGTGTGTGTGTGTGTGTGTGTGTGTGTGTGTTGCTTTTCATAACGGTGTGTAGGTCGCTGCTTTGCATTAATATCTGGAAACTTTTTTTTTTTGGGCCCAAAATATTTTCGTTCAATTATAATGATGTTCTACTCAAACTAGCAAGTAAGAATTTATTGTTCACGCGGTATTTTTCTTGTTTCTTGTATATTCTGGACCATTTTTTAATATTCTGTAGTTATTTATATTGGTTATTCAGTGTGTATGTTTTAATGTTATCTCATCCTTCTTTTTGCACCAAACAAAGTACGTAGCAATACAAGTTTCATTGGAACCCTGTGACACAAAGACACAGGGTTCTAAAGACAAATTATAAATTTGACTTGAAAGAAATGTACAAACACACGCATGCGCGCGCGCGCGCGCACACACACACACACACACAGTAGTTTCCGGTTAACCAGACCACCCACCGATAAGGTTCCAAAGCAATCATGCTACCGTCCACTTGCCAGAGGTGAAAAGTACTTGAGTAAACTTTAGGAACTTTTGTAAAAGCTGTAAATATTGTTGATTTTTTTTTTACTTTAAGTATTTTTGGCTACTTTGTACTTGGACTGAGTATCAAAATTATGAGCAACTTTTTAAGTTCACGCAGTCCCAAAAAGTGCACATAATCAATAAAGTACAAGTACTAATACATACAAGTACAAATACTCTGCTCAGTGTTTCGATGTCTAAAGAATTCTTCCAGTTTCTTTACCCGTTCAACTTTCTTTCTTTTTTTTTTTTTAAGAATCAGTTGTATTTTACCATTGTATATTTCAGTTGTATCAGTTGTATTTTACCATTGTATTTTTACACAATTTACTAAAAAGCTCACACGCTGTGGTGATGTGACAATATATGTGATTTGATTTAAAGTAACAAAGTCTATTTACTCAAGTACTTTACACCTCTGCCATTTTCTACCGCTTACTCCAATCGAAATTTGGATTTGGCCGACCCAATATGAGAGAGAGGGAATGTTTTAAACTCGAGGACGGAGCTTTGTTCTGTGTTAGTTATCTGCGTGGGACAGTTTGCGGGTCACGGCACAAATCTGATTTACACTTCTCAGAACTTCTGATGCACATATACTACACATTCACACAGAATGAACTGCATGAGCATTCATCACCAATGAGCTTACGTCACACACACACACACACACACACACACACACACACACACACACACACACACACACACGTGTGCGAGACCATGTGATGACACAAACCACAAACACACAGACGTGAATCTCACCTGCATCATTCACTGTTCCAGACAAAGACTAAAATGCGTCACATACTTCAAAAGATGAATTGAACAAAACGATTCTCAAGAGAAGTTCTGACAGTCCATTTGTCAAACGCTTCTTTCTTTCCTCATTCATCTCGCTCGACCTTTGCGTTGCACGGAATGTCGCATGTAACGACTAACGAACGATATTTGAATGAAAGTTTGGTTGTGAACAAAACGCGAATGAAATTGGAGTTAAAGTGAGGTAAAGTTTACCAAGTTGAGGTAAAGTTGTGTCCGTCATATGGAACTTAAACAGTATACGCAACTTCAAGACACTTTCTAAAAAAAAAACCTTCAAGACACTTTCTGACGTTGATCATTTGTTGAACACCTGTGATGAGGTGCATGACGTCCCGCTAGTCTCTCGAACCTCATTGGCTGCAGTCTTAACGCCTCGTTTGTAGTTTCCAGTGAAAGTAGTTGCATCAAACAGGCGGAGCTACGAACTACAAATCCCATCAAACCTGATTAACGATCGTAATTTAGGACGACAACCCAAAGTAGTACTCAACGTTTATTTTAATGTACATTTCAAAGGAGTCAAAATATGAAATATACAAACATATATTTTTTTCCATTCTTCGTCAAATGAAGCGTTTCATTTCCAAATCATTGTTGGAAATACTTGTTAATTTTTTTTTCCAACAATAACCCTTGTTGATTTTTAATGTTTTTCACTTTCTCTCTCACTTTCTTTTTTGGCCTTTCTATTTTTCGTGTTGTGATGGTTGACAAAAAAAAAAAAACTAGCAAAAGAACCGGAACCACTGAACCATCTCGTCCACCCAGAGTTCAGCTTTGGCTTTATCTTTCACCTCATGTATCTGTACGCAAACCTTATGGTTTCTTCCTCGTTTAGGAAACAAATAAAAGCCATTTTCAGTCCGTCACACGTGCTTCTTTTCTTCGCCAGAAACTTTTGCCTCTTGTACTTTTCCATGACGTCCCCGCTGATTGGCCGCATGTGTAACGAAGCGCGCGGCCGTGGCGCCTCCTGCTGGACATGCAGAGAAATTGAAATTGCAATTTCCTCAAAGCCACATACATTCAGGTACAGACAATAACAATATACCGTACAAAATAAAAAACATGATTGTTTTACCAATGCAAATATACAAAGTTATACAAAATTGGTGGCTGGAACTGTACTTGTGATGTGCAGCACTATTTATGGTTTGTATTTGCTTGTTTGTTTGTTTGTTTATTGTGATGTGTGTGGTGTGTTATGTTCATGTTTGTTTATTTACTTAAGTTGTGTTTCTACTGTTGTGACATGAAATTTCGCCGCTGTGGGACAATAAAGGCTTTTTCAGTTTGATTCGATTCGATTCGATTCGACTCAAACTCAAATAAAGGACATGCTTAACTAATGCATAAAAAATGTAGCAATGGTAAAAACGTGTTCTTTTTGACAAGCTTGTGGATTTTACGTGTAGAATACACGGCTAGTTGAACAAAAATACAACTTTAGAGGCATATGTATTATACACAAACCCGGCAAAACTATTATTATTCAATATCTTCCTTAAGGTGCTTTACAAAAAATACATTCAAGGCGCTAATCGAAACAATCGAAACATTCAATTCAAATCATTAAAACAAAGGACAGCTCAACTAATGAAAAAAAAAACGTTAAAACGTTAAAACGGTTTTTTTTTTGCGACAAGCTTGGGAATTTTAGTGTAAAATGCACGAGCGGGTTGAACAAAAATAAAACTTTAGAGGCGTGTAATGTACACAAACCCGGCAAAACTATTATTATTTGTGATGTTGCTATTTCTTTATAATAACTTGTTCTGAGACCGGTATTCTTTCAGCAACAGCGTTCTTTATTTCTCCATTCAACTCCCATTCAACTCCCTTCTATGCTCTCGTCACGCAGAACACATATACATACTCCACCTAGTGGTCGGAGTCAAGCACATACATCACATTATTCAATGTCATTTATTCGTTAAGGTGCTTTAACCCACGTGCAATATGCTGAATGTGCAATCATACATTTCATGTCATTGTTTTTCTTGTTTTTTCTTCTTCTTCTTTTATTTATATATTTATGTTAATATATGCCAAATATAGGGAAAAGGCGGAGTCAGACCAAGCTCAATTCCTCGTTGTCACTTGCAACTTGGCCAATAAAGTTCTGATTCTGAGTAAAACAAAAAAAAAAAAATACATTCAATGCGCCTGTGGGCTTAGCAAAGTTCCATCGCCTCTCAGTTTTTCGACATTTTGTTCACAAAGTAGACGATGACGACGGTGAGCGTGACGGTGAGCATCGCCACGAAGGTCATGAGCAGCGCTTTACACAGCGGGTTCCGCAGACCCACGGCCACGCGGCCACGCCCCCCTGCCGCCCCGCCCTCCTCCCAGCCGAGCCCCGCCCCCCCCGCCGGCGCGCGCACGTTGAGGCTGGCGGTCTGCGCAGGCGCGGGCAGGGAGCTGGGCACGCGCTTGACCTGCAGGCGACCTTTGCTGCGGCTGAAGCGGATGCTGTAGACCTGCTGGAGGCCCGTGGGCAGGCGGGTGGAGTCGGTGTCCAGCTTGGGCAGCCCCAGGGCGGGCAGGGCGGTGCGGGCGCGGCACAGCGGGCACTGGATGGCGTCGGGCTCGGCGGACTTGAGGTTGATGCGCGCCAGGCACTCCAGGCAGAAGGTGTGTCGGCACTGCAGGAGCTTCGGGGTGTTGAAGACGTTGTCGAACTGGCTGAAGCAGATGGCGCACTCCAGCTCCGCCTCGCTCTCCTGCTCCATCACTGAAGGGTGGAGGAGTCACCGGGCATCTGCAGGAGCCATGACGGAGAGACGGGTCTGTCAGCAGAGCGCAGGATTAGTGCATTCATGCGGTGATAGAGTGAGTAGATAGACAGATAGGTAGGTAGAAAAATAAATAGATAGATGGATGGATAGGTAGATAGATAGAGAGATAGACAGACAGACAGACAGGTGGTTGGTAGGTAGGTAGGTATATAGAAAAATAAATAGATGGATGGATGGATAGGTAGATAGAGAGAGAGAGAGAGATAGACAGACCGGCATGTAATTTGGTAGGTAGATAGAAAAATAAATAGATAGATGGATGGATAGGTAGGTAGAAAGATAGATAGATACGTAGATAGATAGAGATAGATAGACAGACAGACAGATAGAGGTAGATTGGTAGGTAAGTAGATAGAAAAATAAATAGATGGATGGATGGATAGGTAGATAGATAGATACATAGATAGATAGAGAGAGAGAGATAGACAGACAGATAGATAGGTAGAAAAATAGATAGATAGATGGATTAGTTCATTCATGCGGCATGATAGGTAGGTAGAAAAATAAATAGATAGATGATGGATGGATGGATAGGTAGGTAGAAAGATAGATAGATACATAGATAGACAGATAGATAGATGGAGAAAGATAGATAGATAGAGATACATAGATAGACAGATAGATAGATGGAGAAAGATAGATAGATGGATGGATGGATAGATAGATGGATTTTTATTGCCATTGCACAATGGTGCAACAAATTTAATGTGCAGAGATACAAGAGATAAGAATAACACAATAGTCAGTGCAAATGAAATAAACAATGTATGAATGTACATATAAACAGATATAACAAACAAATGTAATTAAAAGAAAAGGCAGTGCAAATACAGAAACACGGGGGACGTAAACACACACACACACACACACACACACACATATATATATATACACAAATTATTATACTAATTAATTATTATGTAAACAATTCATTTTTTAAATGAATTAATCGCACTTCCCTGACCAAACTAATCGTGATTAATTGCAAGTAAATGACTTGCAAATAAATAGCTTGTAATATTGGATATTGAGGTGTAATATATTCATTAATGTAAACTCAACAGTAATAAACACTCGTTTAACCCTCCAATACTTAACACTTAAAAAAGTTTTCTTTCTAACTACATGTGGTTCAGTTAACGTATTTGTAACAACCGCTACATGTTTGTGTTACAAAGATAATGTTCGGGTCAGTTTGACCCTTCAGACACAATGAAGCTAAAAAGACTCAATGAAAAAAAAAACCTCAGAGATCAAAAATGTGTTTCTTTGCAACAATGAGACATAATACACCACTGTCACACACTTGAATCTGGCTGTGTGTGTGTGTCCGGGCAAATGGATGGTTTGTGTGTGTGTGTTACATTGTAAGAGGTGTAAAGTGCCGCCAAAAATAAAATTTGAAATAATAATAATTATTATTTACTTAGTGTGATGTTATGATATTGAGCGTATAGTGTGTATGTAGTTAAATAGTAAGAATACGCACACACACACACACACACACGATAGTGAAACAGTTTAGCATAGTGATGCATCAAGTATTATGATACATTGTATGTAAAGTAGATATTATTACAAATCCACACACACTCTCTCCATCACACGCGCACACTAGTGATGCGCGGGTCAGGTTTTTTTCCAACCCGCGGGTCCCGCTTTTCTGAAATCTTTTGACCCGCCCCAACCCGCCCCGCAAATTAAGTGACAATTTCTTTACCCGCCCCGACCCGCGGGTTATGAGACGACCCGCGCATCACTAGCGCACACACACTCTCAATCCCACGCACGCATGCACACACACTTGCCAAGAATGAGTGAAGGTGCAGAAAAACTTTTTTTTACGTTCAATTACATTAATGAATCACAACTGATGAAGAATCAAACCTTCTTTTCTCTCTCTTTCTCTGACTGTTCTGACTATTTTTGTCCAGTGCGACAAAAACATCTAACTAAATGTTTCCACCGCAGACCATCTTCATCGCTACCTTCATCATCATCATCACTCGATAAGGAAGACAAACTTGTTTTGGCGTGTAAAGTCCCCGTCTGGTTATAATTCTCTCGTCTCTTCATCACGTGTCACTCACCTGCGGAGGTGGAGGTCGCGACCTTTGTGTTTCGGGGGGAAAGCGAAGCGTGGTCTTCATCGGCGTCTCACCTTCACTCCAGCAGATCCTCCAGAGACACGGAAGCTTCCGGATCAGACGCTGTTCACCGTGACGCAGAGACATTTGAATATTACAGCAGGAACTGGACACGCTGTAGTCAAATCTGCCTGTCACGAAATACAGACGCTCCTGACACACACACACTCAGATGAAGACCCGAGACCCCACAAATCCAGAACACACACACACTCAGACGAAGACCCGAGACCCCACAAATCCAGGACACACACTCAGCTGAAGAACAGAGACCCCACGAGGCCAGAACACACACACACACACACACACTCAGCTGAAGAACAGAGACCCCACA
>CM051493.1:11673416-11684352 GCA_028031935.1 Paedocypris micromegethes
CTCTCTCTCACACACACACTCTCTCTCTCTCTCTCTCTCTCTCACTTGTAAAGGTCGGAGCGGCGGCGGAACTTGCTGTGGAGCTTCCCCATATGTCTTCAGGTCAGGAGCATCTCCGCCTCTGGTCAGGAAGACATTACGAGTGGCCAGCAGACGTCTGCAGAGAAGAAGAGAAGAGAAGAAGAGGAGAAGAGGAAAGCCGCCCGACCTGAATCCCATTAAGAGCATTAGTGCATCAGCGCATTAGCTGACAAAGAGGATGCAGCGACACACACACACACACACACACAGAGAGACAGACAAATGATAGACAAACAGAGACACAGAGCAAGTGAGCGAGCGAGCGAGCGAGAGAGAGAGAGAGAGAGAGAGAGAGAGAGAGAGAGAGAGAGAGAGAGAGACAAGCAAACAGAAATAGAAAAAGACCAAATGACCAAATGAGAGAATTTCATATTTCATACTTATATCTCCTGTATTTTATTGTATTTCTATCTTTTATCTTCATTTTATTGTAACACGTTTCACTACATGTCGTACAATGTACAAAACGTATTGAACAGAATTTAATTTGAACTTGAGAGAGACAAACAAACAAACAAACAAACAGAAATAGAGAGAGAAGAGATTACACAGAGAGAGACAGACAATCAGAAACAGAGAGAATAATAGAAGAAATAGAACAATAGACAGACAACAAGATAGACACAATGAGAGCAAGAGAGACAAACAGAAAGAGAACGAGAGACAAAACAAACAGAAAGAGACAGACAAACAAACAAACAAACAGAAAGAGAGAGAAGGCAAGGCAAACAAACAGATGATAAAGACAGACAAATATAGAGAGAGCAAAAGCGACAGACAAACAGAAGGAGAGATGAACAAACAGACAATAAGATGATTGAAACAGACAGACAATCAGACAGAGAAAGAAAGAGAGAAAGCGAAAGAGAAAGAAAGATAGAGAGAGAGAGAAACAGGGAGAGAGAGAGACAGAGAGACAAAGAGAGAGACAGAGACTGACAGACAAAGAAAGTTAGAGAAATTGAGGGATATAGAGAGGTAGATAAAGAAAGAGAGAGAGAGAGACACACAGAGAGAGGGGGGATAATGAGAGAGAGAGAGAGAGAGAGAGAGAGAGAGAGAGAGAGAGAGAGAGAGAGAGAGATCACAGTGTATTTCATAGGGTCGAGCAACAGGTGAATCGCTGACACAGACACACAGGAAGTTCTTCACAGTGACGTAAACTGACCTCAGCTCGGGCTCGTGTCGTCACACACCCGCTCGCCGTGTTTTGACGTCTAATCGTGGCTGTAATTCCCGTCACGGCGCGTTTTGTCCGCGGTCCTGCAGCTCCATTCAGGAGAATCCTGGAGACGCGCGCGCGTCCATGAGTCACGTGATAAAGATGGGCGGAGGCTTTAGGTCACGTGAAGAAAATGGATAAATACCGTGACATAAATGGAACAATAAACTGTATTTTTAAAACCTATTTTTCAAATTTCACGAGTCGAATGTATACATTTATACAAATTAATTATTGTAATAATTGAAGTGGAAAAAAAGAGATTACGACGTCAGTGCACTCGTGCCCTCGTGTGGCCATCGACGGAATTACACTGAGCTGTAATAAGGATTTAAACCACAAACTGACCAATAGTTCATATTCAATTTGTGTTTGTCCTCAGTATTGCACTTTAAGCATTAGGACACGTGGAGAATATAACAAACCGTATACAAGCTCATTAAATCTCATTTTATATAGTTAGAATTCTGACTAACGGGCTTTTCTGACTTTATAATTCGCATTCTGAGAGAACATTTGCTAAATCTTACTTGTTTAAGTGGCGGAATTTTTAAATATAACACCAATATCGAGAGAAATTTAAAACAGGATAACATAAATCTACAACATGATGTACAATAAATTAGAGCAGAAAAATTGATGAATTATTGATAGACATGAGAAGATACAAACAAGTGAATTATGCATATATTGCAAAAATATAAAAATAAATCATTTAATAATGCATCGTTTAAATTACACACACATAACAGTATATTATATATTACATATGACGAATGCTGATTATATGACTATTTTTTAAATGTAAAAAATGAATGCAATTTTAGGCTTGTATTATATTATTTTGAAAAAAATGTGACGCAAAATAATATATTGTACTATAATTACACTAGCATCATAAACAACTGCATCAAAATCTAAATAAAACATTGTTTATTAATTCGTAAATAGCCATGACGATGGAAGACGATCGCAAACGATGTTTACAAGTGATTTCAACAAAATATTTGGCTTGTGGACGGCGATCAGTCAAACATGTGATGTTTTTATATGATTGTGATAGTTATGTACTTATTTTAGTAAACTAAATTATCTATATAAATTATGAACAAAATTGTTTGTTAATAATGAATTACTTATATATGAAATATTACATAAACGAAATACAACTCTCGCGCGCCCTTGTGTGGCAAACATAATAATTACACTAAACAGTTACTTGGGTTTTAAACCACAAAACTATGAGTTACCAATTCGTTCAGACAATGTGTGTTCTCAGTTTTGCTCAGTCAATAATTTATCTGTTTTTCTGTGTCTGTCGAGCACAAGAGCACATCTCGTCCTCTCTGAGCCTCCGGGTCACTAATCGCCCGTGTTATCGGCGTATTAATTAATGCACAATAACGAGTCACATGACGACGACAGCGTGGCTGGAGATTTTCCAAACGTCTTGCGAATCAGAAAGAGGCTTAAGGGCTCTGCAGGGTCACATGACCCGAGCGGACACAATGTGCTCTTTGTGATCAAAGGGCCCGACTCCGACGGATTCTTTCATTCATATTCCGTCTAATAAAAAGCGGATAATAAAATAATTAGCCATTGCAAAAAAAAAAGTTTTTTTTTAAGTTTGAAATCTCTATTTGTTTTCTTAATATTTTCTCATCAGAATGGTTGAACAACTAAAAAAATATATGCATATATTCGCATTTTTATTGATTGAGGCTTGTGTATAACGTTGATTGTGAAATTAAATAATAATAATAATAATAATAATAATAATAATAATAATGTGTATAAGAGCATCTTAACAATTATATCATGTAATCTGAACAGAAACCCTGTGCCTTAACCACTGAGGAGAAGCAACAACTTATTCAAGTACATTTATAAGAAATAAACTTTATATAAGAAACAAATAAGAATAACAAATAAGAAACTCCAATCAGCAGCAGATCTACTCTTTTGGTCCTCCCATTAAGGGAATTGTAAACAGGTGCAATTTCCTTTGAAGACAAATCGCTTTTATTGCTCCTGTTTACAACTAAACAAGATCATGTACACGTGTTTATGATTTACTTTAAAGTTTAAAAGAGTTTTGAAAAACTACGTACAGCACATGCAAGCTTCTCATTGGCTCATTCAAGAAACGAGGTCTTCTCTTCTCATCACCATCTCCGGCTCCATCTCCTTTTTCTTTACTTTAAAGAAATGTATTTACTTTACTAAAAAACTTTCTTTTAATTTGGACGAAGCACAAATTTGACAGAAAACGAAACGCTTTGAGTTAGATCAAGTATATAAATGTATTCAAAGTAACGATGCGCCTTCACGACTTTTAACAGCGTACAAACAACCTGGTTCGTTTAATCCAGACCCCCGACTTTGCCCCCGGAGTAACTAGGCCGTGAATGTCGGTGGTCTTGTGAAGCTTATGATTACACTGATGAATGCCGAGTTAATCTTTGCAGTGAGAGGTAGAAAGAGCGATGGAGAACGATCAGGCATCTGTGTGGAGGGAATGAGCTCGAGATGAGCGGAGAAGCAGAAGCTTTCAGACGGAAGGTGAGTCTCGGTCCCAGAGGTGGAAGCGACTTGAGTAAATGTACTTTGTTACTTTACTTAAGTATGTTTTTGGCTACTTCGTACTTGCACTGAGTATCAAAAATATGAACTTTTACTCTCTACTCCACTGCATTTGTGATTGAGTAGCTGTGCTTTTCACTCCACTACATTTGAATGGACACTTGCCGTTGTGATTCGTTCATATCGCGGTTAATTTCTTGGGCGAATTAGGTGATAGCGCCATCTATAGGCTGCTGACGATACTGGACGCTATTTGTGAATTAGAAAAGTAGAGAAAAGCAGCTTTTGCCGAAGCTAAATAAAAATATTGGCCCTTTTTGATACTGAGAGCTCACTGAGAATCACACATTTAGCTCAGAATTGTATTTGTTTTTTATTTTGCCGGTTTGAGTTTGATTTGAGACTGACTTCTTGTTATTTTTATTTATTTTGTTGCACCACTTTTGGAACATCGTGGTGTAATATTTTGTTCCTGTACTAGAAAAAAAAAACTCATATTTTTTGGATTGAGACTGACTATTTTTGTTCGTCTATATTTTGCTGCACCACTTTTGAAAGATTGAAGTGTTCAATTTTGTTCCTGTACTAGGAAAAAAAACTCATATGAGTAATCATAACTCATAAATAGTTTGTTTTTCATATGTTTTGTGTTTTTTTTGTGCCTAAAACCAGTGTGAGTAAATTACTTAAGTTCTTTTATAATTGGATACTTTGCTTCTTTGACTCATTTGTAACTTGTAATGGAGTAGTTTTTACAGTAAGTATCGATACTTTTACTCAAGTATGTCTGCCGGGTAGTTCTTACACCCCTCCTCGGTCCTGATCCGTCTCAGGCATCATGTGGTGGGAAAAAAAACACCCATTGATATGCATTCTGAGGGAAAAAAGCGATAAAAATAGCCTGAAGAGGGTGAGCGGGGGCTTGTGGTCACGGTGGATCCGGACACACAATGGTGGGACTGTGCTGGATCTTCTATATCTGTCCTGCCGCTCTGAAGATGAGCGACTGAGGAAGGTTCCGCAGCTCTAAAGGGAAATGATCAAGCTTTTCGGACGCCGTTCGAAGCAAATGGGCGAAAACGGAGAGCTTAACGAATATCAGCCGCTGCTTAAAGACTTTAAAGAGCCGCTGCCACAGATTAAGGTATGAGGAAGAGGACTCATCATCATCATCATCATCATCAGAGGACTTCTTTTTGCTTTTATTCCAGGCGTCCGTTCGCAATTTGGAATATGCGTCAATACCAAACATTCAAGATGAAAATATGTGCTTTTATTTCTGATTTATCGTTAGTCGCTGCTTGTTTATTACTACTGTTATTATCTATTACCACCCTGTGCATTCACAAGTTCGTGAATAAGTTCACGAAATAAAGTTCACGACTTCATTCACATGTTAAAATAACACACACACACACACACACACACACACACACACACACACACACACACACATTTATGTTACAACATTTATTTATGTTGAGGCAATATCGCTTCTCACTTTCACAATCTTGCGCGCAGGTCCCGAGTAAGTCTCTTCTTCTGGCCGTGTGGGCTGCTGGGGTCGGTGGAACCTTCCAGTACGGATATAATATATCGGTCATAAATGCGCCGACCAAGGTAAACAGCTTTATTTGATATTCTACCTGTTCGTGATCGACATTTATTGTGCCGTGACCTGCGTGCCTCCACTCGACAAAATAAAAGTCTTTAGCGGTTTCTTCTGCGTACGACCCGATAACACAATAACAAACACACACCGCGTGTAATCGTCATCATTAATCATTAACACCACTAGTGATTCGAAGTCCGGTGTTGTAAAGTTTTGTCCTACACGGGAGAATTGCCTACATCGCGCTATGCGCATGCGCGTTTGAACTACACTTGTTCATCGACGGTAATTGTTTTAATATCCTTTAAGCGATTACATATATTTATTTGTTTATGTATTATTTATTTAATAACAATTAAGACAGAAACGCTAGGTATCCTGACTTCACATTAAGCCAGCACATCGAACTACTTTCATCAGCTTTAATACACGTGATTTTCTAGATGAAATTCTTGAATATGAAAACTACACTCAAGCTAAAGTGACTGAGCAGAAATTATCTTTACAGTCACGCAAATTGTACATTTTGTGAACATTCGTTGAAAATGTTTAAACTTCATTAAACGTTATTCTTTATATTCTTCATGTTATTTTAGTATGATTGTTAAATTAACACTCTTGAAATGTACATTCTAAGATATATAACGATCCGTTTTTACTTACTGAGGTGGCCAGAACATGACGTAATTGTATATCGCACGTGCGCAAAGCGGGATGAAGGAAATTCTCCCATGTAGGAAAGAATTTTAGAACACCGGCTCTTTTCAAGGAATCGGCTCTTTTGGCTCAGCTCTCTCAAAAGTGACTCTTATTTTATTATCGCTCTTGTATTTGTCGCTTTATTATTTCCGTTACAAACAGATGCAAAACAGACAAAACATACGATGTTCACAAAGATTTTCAAACACGTTTGAAATAATTTACTCCACTATGATGTGATTTATCATGGTATCTTTATTGTTACGTTATCTTTCCGTCAAATAATGTATGAATAGTTTTATGGAAATAAGGGACGTCTGAACAGGTGTTCTATAATTTTTTCCTACCTCGCCCACAAATACGTTCTACAGGAGTTCTAAAGTTTTGGCTAACATTATCCAGACATATTTTGTTAGATTGTTAATATTACTCCAACGACTTGACGCATGCGCACAACGATGCTGAATAAATTAATACTTCATTCCTACTCATCATTTTTTCTACTTCTACATCATTTTTTTCTGCTTTACCAAAGGCAATGCAACGATTTCTAACTCACTAGGACAGCTTTATTGGTGGTAGCGCTAAAATTCAAGCTTTTCCAGCACCATACAGTAGTACTAAAAAATATTGTATAGTACAATATAAAAATTTATTATAGTACTACTTATAATATATATACAAGTAGTACTGTCAAAGTTAACGCGTTAACGCACGCAATCATTTAAAGTGTATTTTCAAAAGGCATTTTTCTAGTCGGTTCTCGGACCTGATTGGACGAATCGTGCGCCCACAAAAACAGTTGTGCTCTTCTGCTTTTGTTAGGCCGTGCAGACCTTCATCAACCAGACATGGACGCAGCGCTACAGCGCAGAGATCTCCACACAGATGCTGACCCTCATCTGGTCCACCATCGTGTCCATTTTCACGCTCGGGGGGCTGGTGGGGGCGTCGGTGGGCGGGACACTGGCCATTCGCTTTGGAAGGTGAACTGAGTAGACCAACATACTTGAGTAAAAGTATGGATACTTAATGTATAAGTTACTACAATACAAGTAAAAAGTCACACATTTACAAAAAAGACTTGAGTCAAAGTAGGAAAGTATCACATGTTAAAAAAACTTGAGTATTTTACTCATACTGAATTTAGGCAACAGAAAAAAATCATTTTATTTTTAATTGAAATCAGTTACATTTATTTTATGAGAACTATTCATGAGGTTTTATTTTCTAATACGGAAACTAAATGTAACACCTCATTGTTTCAAAAGTGGCAGAAAAAAATTGATAAAAAGAACAAAAAGTCAGTCTCGATCAAACTCACATGTGCAAAAAAAAAAAAAAAAGTACATTTTGATCTTACTTTGCTGTGATTCTCTGTGACCTCTAAGCCTCAAAGCGGAGCAGTATTTTTATTCATCTTCAAAAAAAAGCTGGTTTGTAAAGTTCTTGTCTTGGTAACATTATAATACACGTTATACATTACAATATAATATTACCTCGTTCGCCCAAAAAATTAACCACGATATAAATCACTTTCCTTTACACAATGTAACAAGTAGCTGTAAGTGTCAATTCAAATGTAGTGGAAAGTAGAAAAGAAAGAGTGAAAAGTACAGATACTCAATCAGAAATGCAGTGGAGTAGAGAGTAAAAGTTGCTTATGTTTTTGATACTCCGTACAAGTACAAAGTAGCCAAAAACATTCTTAAGTAAAGTAACTTAAGTAAAGCCATTTACTCAAGTACTTTACGTCTCTGCATTGGGCCACATCTGTAGTGGAGTAGAGAGTAAAAGTTGCTTATATTTTTATACTCAGTACGAGTACAAAGTTGCCAAAAACATACTTAAGTAAAGTAACTTAAGTAAAGTCCATTTACTCAAGTACTTAACACTTCTGCACGTGTTGTGCTGTGGTTTCAGGAAAGGAACGCTGCTCTTCAACAACTCCTTCGCTCTTCTGGCCGCTCTCTTCATGGGCCTCAGTTTTCCCGCCGGAAGCTTCGAGCTTCTCATCATCGGACGCTTTCTGACCGGAGTCAACGCAGGTGTGAAAAATGCCTTCTAAACAATAAAAGTATCAATGTCGTGAAGACGTGTATATATATATATATATATAGCTGCAAGCAACAATTGTAGGGTTCAAGTTTTACTATTTTTGATCATTATTGATCACTGTGTTGATTTGACGTTTTGAAAAGTATTTTTATTTGCAATTATTACAGTATTCCATTGTTATTATTATTATTATTATTATTATTATTATGTAGCCAGATAAACAGTTCACTTTATGCTACTCAAGTTCAACTATACATTTTGACCCTAAAGTAATAAAATAATAATAAAATACAATCCTCAAAAAAATAAGGGGAGACTTCTGAAACGTGATTGGTAGATTTTAGCGCAAACAGCTCATGTTAACAAAAAAAAGTGAGGTGATGGCAATAAACCTAGATTAATAACATGGGCAATAAACATTAATGTAAACAGATGAATGTTGTGCGACAACTGAATGTTTTGTGTGACAAAAATGTTTAAATTCACCATTTATTTATGTATTGATGTTCTCGGGTTCCTACAGGAGCATGAAATCCTCGAGTTATAATTTGAGTAATACGTTTTCAATATGTTAAAAACGCATGCATTTTATATAAAGTGCTTGAAAATGTAATAATACTTATT
Organism: Paedocypris micromegethes; assembly: GCA_028031935.1. NCBI lineage: Eukaryota > Metazoa > Chordata > Actinopteri > Cypriniformes > Paedocypris > Paedocypris micromegethes. The sequence continues at coordinate 11,682,296 of CM051493.1, forward strand.
ACACAACAAACAAACACAATGGTGACTTGCGAAATTAATCTGTGCCGACAGCAGTTTCAAAAATTAAAAAATTAACGTAAATGCCCTAATAAGTTTCAAGCCGCCATAAATTCTGACAAATTAATTTTAATTCACAAGGAAAATATTGTAATAACTGCAATACAAAAAAACATGAAACGTAACCATGAAGAAAAAAAATCCACGTTTTATCCATCTTTGTTCCTTCTTATTACTGTTACTGTTAAAAGTAATTTAGACTCAGATATTTAATTCTTGAACGTGACTTTTTTTTTTTTGCGGTGACAGGAATCGCGATCTGTGTGCAGCCGCTGTATCTGGGCGAGATCGCGCCTACGGCTCTGCGCGGTGCCATGGCCATGGGAACCTCCATCTTCATCACGGGGGGAATCCTGAGCGGACAGGTGATGGGCCTCAGGTGACGTCACGACAACACCACCAGCCTTTACTGTACACACACACACACACACACACACACACGCACGTTCACACACACACACAAATGTACACTCTCTCTCTCTCACACACACACATATGCTCACAGACACACAAACACATTAGGAGTGGGAAATAATAGTGTGTGTGTGTGTGTGTGTGTCAGTGAGCTTCTGGGGAAGGAGCAGCACTGGCCGATCCTCCTGTCCACCACCTGTATCCCTGCCATCCTGCAGCTGCTGCTTCTGCCCTGGTTCCCCGAGAGTCCACGATACCTGCTGATCGACCGCGGGGACGACCGCGCCTGCAGGAAGGGTACGTGCTGTATGAGTTACTCCAATACAAGTAAAAAGTCACCACTATAAAAAAAAAGACTTGAGTCAAAGTAGCAAAGTATCGATTTTTAAAAGAACTTGAGTATTTTACTCACACTGAATTTAGGCTAAAATAAAACGAATAAACGTGAAAAAACTCTATTCATGAGGTTTTATTTTCTAATACAGAAATTAGATGTAACACCTCCATGTTTCAAAAATGTAAAGTAACGAAGTACATTTACTCAAGTACCTTACACTTCTGCATATATATATTTATACACTGTGGATAGGTTATATATATTGTATTTTTGTTTCGTAAATACTGATATTTGTATATTGTATATATGCAAAAATTGTTTTGAATTTTCGACGCTCAAAAACTCGCGGGTGCTTATAATCGCCAATTTCAAAAATGGTCGTAAAAGTAATTTTTCCATATTTCAGGTCAGGAACAATCACGAATAAACATTAACACGTGGTCTTGTGCGTGTCTATATAATGTTAAACTATGGTGCGTAGACAGACGTGCTCGATAACAGACATAAAAAAACATTTAACACGCCGTCACACTGAACAGAGACTAAATAACACTGGAAGAAATAAGATTAAACTAAATACAATCATTAATATTTGAACAGACACACCATATTGTGTCCGCGCTAACGGCTAACAGCTAGCACCCGAAAACGAGTCCATACAAACGCAAACGCTTCAGAAATATAACAGTTCAGAGTGAAGAACAACAGTCAAACACAATCAAATTGCTCTGTCTGCTGCACAGAGAAAAACAATACTGTTCTGATATTAATGTCTAGCAAAAACCAGCTCAGTTAGCTTTACTCTTTGCTCTTTTAGCGCAAAGGCTCATGGGAACCGGTGAGCAGCAAAGCATGATGGGAAGTGTAGTTCCAATCGCTAGAATACATTATTGTTTTATTATTTGTATATGTATAACAACATTGAAGTGATACGAGTCAAAAGTTGAGATTGTTAAATAAAGAAAAACAATAGTTTTTTAAAGAGAAATTTTACCCAATTTAACCAAAAACTAAAATAGTAATAAAAAAAATCATAATTTTTATTTTGTGCCCGAAAAATCAGTGGGGTGCTTATATTCGTGTAAGTACGGTCTTTTGACCCCTAACCGTAAATGAAATTTAAGAAAACTGTAAAAGTCCAATAATAACTATACAGGAAGCACTTTGCCTTCATCATCATCATCATCATCATCATCAATTTAAAAATGTATTCACACATACACACACACAGTCTCACACACACACACAC
>CM051493.1:11693531-11717765 GCA_028031935.1 Paedocypris micromegethes
AAAAAAAAAAAAAAACGTTTTATTGACGACACATGAGTTGATACAAATACGTATTTACAAAGACAGTGTTGGACTTTTCTGTGACGGACTGGTCTTCCCGTCAGGGTCCGGCTTTCCTCTTGGATGAAGGTTCGTCTTCTCCGTCCTGTGCCTTGCGTTTCTGCCACCACGAGGACGTTTCAACAATCAAACCGTGCAAAAATCACGACGCATTTTTGAATAAAAAAAATCAATTTACATTCATTTACATGTTGGACCCTTATTGACCTGTAGGTGGCACTATTCCTGCGCATTTGTGTCTTTTTAAAGCGATGGACATTTTTCCTAGCTTTCGCTCATTCAATACATGCATTCTATTTAGAATGTGTATGTTATGCCTTAACATAACAAGAAAGGAAAATACTATAGGTGAAATTGTCTTAACTGACGTCATCTAGATGCTAAATGATGTTTTACTGTTAAATATCTACTGCTTTGTTACTTTCTTTTACCACGATTGTCGTGGTCAATCTTTCAAGTTAAGACATTTTATTTGTATATTTGAATTTCATTTATAGTTTAAAACACATGTTTTCTTCATATTTGTATTTAATTTATTTATTGATCAAATTTCTTATGATGTTAATATTGGACATAAAGCAAGTATTTGCTCATGAGCATTATTTGTGTTGCGGTTCCTATAAATATATTAATAAACAGCGTGCGGAAATTATTTTCATTTTAGGTGCCAAAAGTATCACTATCGTCCATACTGGACTTGTAGTTACTCAGTGTGTTATCGATTTCTGAATTCCGTGCTGTAGTGCCACCTTCTGGACCGGCTGTAGTTCTGTAAATTGCGTGTGTGTGTGTGTGTGTGTGTGTGTGTGTGTGATCCTAACAAAATATTTCGAGAAGATTGGTCTGGATGCCGATTTCACCTTGGATGCTGACGGATGCATCAGAGCGTGCGCAGTTTTCCTCATCTCGTCGTCCTGTTGCGCACAAATGAGACGGACATTAGTAGATCATAGTAAACTAGTTAGTAACTAACTAGTAAACTCATTTTCACCGAGGGCCACATCAGCATAATGTCTGTCCTCAAAGGGCCGATGCAACATATACACATGTAATCAAATGTAATCCTAAAACAATAATAATAAGACGTAATCCTTACTATGAGACCGTCCCTGGTCCTGAAATGGCCTGGTGTCCCACACAACTCATTATTTATCATAACTTAATCAAGTGACTTTCTTCGTTTATTTAAAAACTAAAACTAACCACGTAAGAGCTAAAATAAACGGAAATACAACATTTAATAAACGGAAAACATACAAATTAACACACACAAAGCCACAAATTAAATCCACTAACCTTGTGCTACTTCGTAGGGTGCTAAATGCGTTTTATCAAACTTTTATTAACTTTTCCTGAACAACGATTACCATGCGTTCGTTTTCCTGTTTTCTCCGTTCCTTTCTCCTTCAGGTAGCACAACATGACGCGAGTGACGTGGGTTTGTTTTTGTTTTTTTTTTTCCAAAATAAAAGTCCCCCAAAACAAACCGCTATGATTTGAAAATAAATGAACAACAAAAATGCACCAAGTCAAATCAGAATTAAATTGCAAAAAACAATTACATAATGAAATTGGGTCATTTACAACTCCATTGATAAAGGACCAAACTGTCCAAGTGAATCAGGAAAAATAACATAAAACGGTGGAAACACTGCCGAGGCTATGATAGGTGAAAGGCATTCTGGGAGATGTAGTTTTCGGTCAGCGCACGCTCTTGGTTTATTTTTTGGTGTTCGTCACACACCTTCAGCCAGGGATGCTCCAGAGCTTCTTCCACACTCAGACGCTTCTCCGGATCCACCACCAGGAGCTTCTTCACCAGGTCTTTGGCTGAGGAGCAGAGCAAACACGTGACGTTCCTCAGGCCCGACCTTCGCCGTGACCTTCTGACCTTCAGCCGACACGTCCTTCCACAGCGACGGGATGAGGCGGTACTGGCCGCTGATGATCTGCTCGCGGACCGACTGCGCGGAGGACTCGCGGTTAAACGGAGGGTAGCCGCCTAAACTGTCCACACACACACACACACACACACACACACATCTTCAAACTCTGTGTGGCTCATGCTTTTCTGTTCTGTATTAGTCATCTCTTATTTTTTTATGCTGTAATAACTTTTACACATTTAGCCGTTTACGTTTCAGTAGAATGACATTTTTTTCCCGTTGTATTTATTAACAGTTAATGTATAAAAGTGCTAACATTAATAGACCTATAATGAAATATAAAGAGATAGATAGAGAGAGATAGCTAGACTGAGAGAGAGATATAGATAAAGAGGGAGAGAGAGAAATCGAGAGAGAGAGAGAGAGAGAGAGAGACAGAGCGAGCAAGAGACGGAGAGATAAAGAGGAGAAAGAGCAAAGGAAAGCGACAGAGACAGATAGAGAGACAAAGAGAAAGAAAGAAAGAGCAAGAGAGAGAGACAGATAGAGACAAAGAGAGAGAGAAGGAAAAAAAGAAAGAAAGAGAAACATAGATATAGAGGGAGAGAGAGGCAGCGAGACAGAAAAAGAGAAATAGCAAAAAAGAGAGGGAGAGAAAAAGAAATAGCAAAGGAGAGAGAGAGAAATGGCAAAGGAGAAAGAGAGAGAGAGACAGATAGAATAACAAAGAAAAAGACAAAGAGAAAGAAAAAGAGAGACAGGGACTGAGAGAGAGAGGAGAGAGAGAGAAATAAAAAAGGAGAAAGAGAGAGACAGATAGAAAGACAAAGAGAGAGAAAGAGAGAGAGACAGATATAAAGACAAAAAAAGAGAGAGAGAGAAAGAAAAAGAGCAAGAGAGAGAGAGAGAGACAGACAGATAGAGAGAAAGAAAAAAAAAAGAGAGAGAAAAAGAATGAGAGAGAGAGAGAGACCACCTGTATGGTTGTGATCATCATTCTCCATCAGTTTCACTACTGTACAGGCTACTTCAACTTCACTTACCAGATGAAGAGCAAGACTCCCAGACTCCAGTAGTCGACGGCTTTGGTGTATCCCACCGTGTGCGCCTGAGTGAAGACCTCCGGAGCCAGATAGGTGGGTGTCCCACACAGCGTCTTCATCAGAGACGACTCCTCCAGGATCTTAGACTGGTTAAAGTCCGTGATCTGAGGAGAACAGCCAGTCACCCAACTCAAATACTCCTCACTTTACTCAAGTAGACATTTACTTGAGTAATAATCTTACTTGAGTAACAATTTCGCAGTGGCGCACGTATGCGGTTCTTTAACGTGGTTGCATTGAAATAAAATGCATAAATTTTTATGTCATATTTAGGCAGCAGCTGGATTAAAAGCAGGTATATGCACATAAAAATACTGTGGGAGTGAATTAAAAATAAATAAAATTAATAGTGAGAGACACTCAAAGAATGAGAGAAAACGGAACAAAACAATCCAACGATCTACAAAGATGAAAAATATATATAACAAATGAAAGTCAAAGAGAGAAAAAAAATCAAATAAGAAAAAAAAATCAATAAAGTGTGCGCGAGAGAGAGAGAGAAATGAAGATAAGAAGAAAATAGAAAAAAAAGAAGCAGTGAAAAGCATAAAAGCTGAAAAAACTAAAATAGAGTGAAAAAGTGATTGTTAAAAAGAAAAAAAATAGAAGTGAGTAAAACGATAATGAAGCAAAAGTGCTATTTTAATATCATTTTTATATAAAAATTAATAATTGATAGTGTGGCATATAAAGAATAGAATATAATACTGGGAGAAACAGAGCGAGTGTGAATGAATGAGAGAAAAGGCGGCACAAGAGCGAGAGAGTGAGCACACACACACACACACACACACACACCTTAACCAAGCAGACGTCGTCGTGTGAAGCCAGCAGCACGTTCTCCGGCTTCAGATCTCGATGAATGATGCCATTATTGTGAAGATACTGACCAGAACAAAACACACACACACACACACACTTTAAATAGTTAACTTCAAAAGACACGCCTCCTCCTTTATCTACCCATCCATTCATCTATCTATCTATCTATCTATCTATCTACCTATCTATCTATCTATCCATCCCACCCTCCATCCATCCATCCATCTCTCTCTCTCTTTCTCTATCCATCAGTATCTATCTATATCTATCCATCAATATCTATCCATCCATCAATCAGTATCTATATATCTATCCATCATAATCTATCTATAGCTATCCATCAGTATCTATCTATATCTATCCATCAATATCTATCCATCCATCTATCAGTATCTATATATCTATCCATCAGTATCTATCTATCAACTAACTATTACTAACTAACTTTAAATCGTTAACTTCAAAAGACACGCCTCCTCCTTTATCTATCCATCTCTCTATATATCTATCTATATCCATCAGTTTCTATCCATCAGTATCTATCTATCCATCCATCAGCATCTATCTATCTATCCATCCATCAGCATCTATCTATCTATCCATCCATCAGCATCTATCTATCTATCTATCTATCTATACATTTACCTATCTATCTATAATCCATCCATCCATCTATCTATCGATCAGTATTTGTCTATCTGTGTCCATCTATCTGTATCTATCTATCTATCCATCTATTTGCATCCCTCCATCCATAAATGTGAGTATTTAGATCTCCACCAGAACTATGTGACTTCTGATCTTTGTGAAATCTTTTCGCCTGTGTTTGCGAGACTGTTGCGCGTCTAAACGTGTGAGTGTGTGTGTGTGTCTGACTGTGTGTAGAGTTGTACAGTATAAGTCTCAGTATTTAATGATCAGTATTTACTCATTTATTTCTCACCTCCACGGCCTTCAGCGTCTGGTAGAAGTAAAGCTTCGCCATGTTTTCCTCCAGCTGCTTCTTGGCTCGGATCCTGGTGAACAGTTCTCCTCCCTCCACACTGCGCGCACACACACACACACACACACACACACGTCGGAATTTTTGTATTTTGTTCATATTTCATTTTATCTTCATATCTTGTTTTTATTGTATTTCTATTGTTTTTTTAACCTCTTTGCTATTTCCTTTGCACATTTTGACTAGCATATTTTATCTTTATACCCTCTTTTATCGTTTTCTATCCTTATATTGTATTTCTCCGCTTGTTGTACCTCCCCCATCCCTAAGCTGGAACGACCAAAAAACACATTTCACTACATATTGTACCACGTATAATTTATATGTGACAAATAGAATTTGAATTTTGAATTTGAACCACATTGACCTTGGTACAGGGGGCGCTGTGGAGCTGTATCACACTCAAAAGATTTGACTTCTGAACATTTCCTATTAACGGTTTTTGTCTTCATTTTGACAAAGATTTTTAACTTGGTTTTAGCCACATGTGTCCTGATTGGTTCTCTTTGCGCTTGCACCCGCCTTTCTCCACAAGCTCGGATTATGATTGGAGGTCGTCCCGAAAGGCAATTTTGTTTTTATTCGCTGACGCAAGTGCCAATAAATGTAGTTAACGTTTTCGTCCCTGAGTGGGAGTTTTTATATTGTTCTCGTTTTGTTTTCGTCAGGAAAAAGTATTTTTAACACTGATAAATTAGCACTGTTTGGGAAAACACAAACATCTGTTAATATCGATATTGAGGAGTAATCTGTCAATAAATCTGATAAAATGAGCCTGATAAAATAGTAGATCTTAGAATAAGACCTAGTTTGAGATAACAGGCAGACGCTGTATAATCTTCGCAATTTATATTCTAGGCAGTTCAGAGTTTTGGGACTGAAGAACCGAGCTGACTGATTGGATGCAGTGACGGACCAATGAAACGGCAGCAGTGATTCGGTTTAGACTTACTACTCCAGAACGATGTAGTAGGAATCCTGGGTCTGGTAGAAGTCCTCGGTCTTAATCAAACACGGCTGGAGCAGAAAGAACAAAGATCTACAAATGTCATCACAAATTCACCCCCCCCCCCCGTTTTGGCTCTTAGCCAGAGGGGTGTGGCCTGTGTATAGACTGGACCTTGGCCACCTCCCATCCGACATGTGCCCTGGCCAATCAAGCGTTGGTCCTAATATAAATACACACCTGTAAATGTTACCGGCATTAAGTGAAGTCATTTCATACTTTGACTAGGCACTGTATAAAACGGAAGAACCATATGTGTGTAAAACGACAAGATCGGAAAGTCCTTTGTGTGCGAAACATCAAATACCAAAAGGACAAAATAGTTCCAACGAAAAAAACCTGCAGGTGACGCTGATCGGAACAAGCGAATTCGAAGCGTCGTTATTTCTTTCTGTGGTTCCACGTGTTGTCGTATCCCTTCAATTAATCTTCCGGATCATTGACGGGATAAATATTACGGAGAGTAAATCAGAACGTAGTGGAAAGTTTCTTCTTCTTTCTCGCGAGTCATTACTTACTTTTTCGAGCCGTCACCATAATCCGAGATCGCGATTAAATTTAGGCTCAGTGCTTCTTCGTAACGGTTTATCGATAATTGCATAATGTATCGGAGTGTATTTTTTTTTCTTCTTTCCCTCTGACAAAACATTCCGGGAATTCCACTAAATCCAGGATTGAGTTCATTCCAGACTCATTATGAAGAATGACTAGGAAATGTGTGAAAACTGATTCATTTCAGTCATTAAATAGCCATTACTGTCAGTATCTGTCTGTCTGTCTGTCTGTCTGTCTGTCTATCTATCTATCTATCTATCTATCTTTCTGACTGTCTGTCTGTCTGTCTGTCCGTCTATCCGTCTATCTATCTATCTATCCATCTATCCATCTATCCATCTATCCATCTATCTAATCTATCAATCAATCAAATCAAATTAATTCCGGAAGGCTCGAGTTAGTTTCTGACAGTTTGCCTTTCACGCATTATAAAGAATGACTAGGAAATGTGTGAAAACGGATTCATTTCGTTCATTCTATACAACGCCTGATTTCACACTTTGCCAGTAACATATAAAACGTTTACTTACTTTTTAATAGAGTCAAGACGGTGAAAACAAAATTTATCTATCAATCAAATCAATCAAATCAATTCCGGAAGGATCGAGTTAGTTTCTGACAGTTTGCTATTCAGACATTATAAAGAATGACTAGGAAATTTCGGGACCGTGAAAATAAAAAAAAAAAACATTATATAGCGATGAATTAATTCCAGTAATAAAGTTCACCGATTCAGACTTACGTGTTCAATTTTCTTCAATATTTCTACCTCCCGCTCAGCGTTCCGAGTGGCCGTCTGTGGAGGACAGGAAGAACTTTTTATTCCTTCTTTCTCTACCTCACACTTTTCTCCTCCCTTTACCCCGATGGATGGGAAATCGTTTTTGTTGATGGTTTTCAGCGCCACCTTTTTGAAGGTTTCCTTTTCGATGGCCATCTTCACCTCCCCACACACGCCGCTGCGCAGACACACGGCAGGGGGCGTGTCCTTCAGTGGCCACGCCCTCCGCTCACGCGCTTACCTTCCGATCTTCCGCGCCAGGTGATATTTCCTGCTGAACTCCGCTGGGAGACTCGCCTCGTTGTCGCCCATTTTGTCGATGAACATGAAAACTGTGAATAAATTTGACGTCACGTGACGAATGCGCCTGGATTCTTTCCTTCAACACGCTTTTTTAATCCATCTTTCTTTCTGTACAGGTTTATTTACATTGTACATCAGTCTCATCGACTTGTTGTCTTTTATTCTTTTATTTCTCTCACTCTTCATCCGTAATTCTGTCTCTCTCTCATTCTCTTGGTTATCTTTCGGTAAATTGTACTTTCTTTCCGTTTCTCTCCTTTCTATTTCTCACTTTGTCTTTGGCTGCATTTCTTTTACAATGTCATTTTCTTTCTTTCTCTTACCCACTCTAGCTTTCTTCATCTTCTCTGAATCACTCTGGCTTTATCTTTCTTCCACTCACTTCTCTCTCTCTCTTGCTCTCTGCATCCCTCCATCCCTTCTCCTCCCTCAACAAAAACTCAACTCTTTTCCTTTCATTCTCTTTTGTCCATCCCTCTCTTTGTCTTGTTTTCCGTGCGCTTTTTCAATCATTTTCCTTTCCTCACTCTCTCTTTCTTGTTCGTTTCCCTCACTCAAGCCCCCCCCCCCCAATTGACTCCATCTTTCTCTGTCTCTCTCTTCCCTTTACTCACTTTGTTTTTGGCTGTATTTTTGTTTTACTCCATTTTCTCTTTCCCGCTCAAGTTCTTTCTTCATCTTTCTCTCTATCTTTCGCTTTCTTCCACTCACTTCTTTCACCCTCCATCCATCCAACTTTTTACCTCATTCTTTTCCTTTCATTCGCTTTTGCTCCATCTTTGTCTATCCCTCTCTTCATCTTTCTTGTTTTCTGTTCGCCCTTTTAATCATTTCCCTTTCTCACTCTCTCTTTCTCTTTCGTTTCCCTCTTCGTTTCTTTGACTTCCTCTTTCTCTGTCTTTCTTCATCGCTTTCTTCATCTTGGTGTCTCTCTTTGGCTTTCCTCATCTCACTCTCTCACTGCACATCTTTTCCTTCGTTCTCTCCGTCTTGGCGCAAACTACCAGATTGATAATGTGCACTAAAAATCAAACTTTGAATCAAATTTTTAATTTACCGAATAGAGAGCGAATAACAGAGTTTAAAATGGCAAAGCTGTGTGAGTGTGACGGAGGGGTTTTTTTTTTCTCTCTCTTCCTTTTTTCTCTCCCCGTATTTTTTTGTATTTTTTAATCACTTGTATTTAATTCACATTTTAATCTCTCTTTGTTTATTGCTTTTGCATTTTTGTATTTTATTGCGTTTTATTTTGTGTTTTATTTTTCTTACATTTTTTTGTTCCGTCNAACACACACACACACACACACACACACACACATCTTAACATGCTGAACGATTGCAAAATACATTTCACTTCACGTGGTTGAAAAATAATTGTGGATGTGACGAATAAAATGTGAATTTGAATGTGAAAGCCTCACCCTGGTGCTTCTGCTCGGCCAGGGCGATGACGGAGTCGTTGCTGAGGACACACTGCTTCCCGTTCCCGATCTTCTCATCGTTCACCCACGTGCCGTTGCCGCTGAGATCCTCCAGACACACCAGACTCTCGTCCTGTGACATCACTCGACTGTGACATCACTCACGCGAAAAAAATAAACCCCCCCGTCAATCTCACCCTGAAGATGCGGAAGTGCTTCTTGCTGTAGGTGTTGAAGTGCGAGGATCTCCGCAGCGTGGAGCTGGAGAACGAGTAGTCGCAGCGTCGGTCTCTGCCGAACGAATACTGGGATTCCGTGCAGTCTGCGGAGTCGGAAATGTCATATACAGTATACAAAAAAGTGACTCAAGTGACCACAGGATTAATGAAAACTGAACAGAAAACTGGAGAGAGAGAGAAACGGGAATCAAACAGACAGACAGGCGGATATTTAGATGGATAGGCAGACAAAGAGATAGAAAGACAGACTTGTAGACTAGAAGAATATAGGTAGGTAGGTAGGGAGATAGATGGATAGACAGACAGACAAATGAATATTTAGACAGATATTACATGGTTATTATACACACACACATACGTGTGTATATATATATATATATATAGACAGACAGACAGACAGACAGACAGACGGATATATAAAGACAGATAGAGAGAGAGAGACACACACACACACACACACACACACACAAATCTAGAACTAAAAGTGTATAGGTAGATATAGATGGATAGAGGGATGGAGATAGATAGATAACTGGTCTGTCTGTCTATCCATCCAGAAGTACTTGAGAGAGAGCAACACTTAACTGAGAACGGTGAATCCTTGTAGAAGTGGGATGATGCGGCCCCAGACCTGCAGCTGTGGTGGTTCCTCGTCCTCTGGGATGGACTGAAGGTCCGGGACAGGAATGGTGTCGACGGAGCTCAGCGTCCCGGAGCCGGATGAGGAGCTCTGACTCGGCCCCGAGGAGGAACTGGAGCCGGGCTGGGACTGGGTCTGTGTCGGGGACTGGGACGGGTCACTGGGTCCCGGCTGCTCGGACATGATGCCAAACACCAGCTGTGAGGGAAAACAAATGCAGATGTTGTTTGTTTACTGTACATAATGCAACGTAAACAAGCCCTTACTTGAATGGGTGCGTTAAAATCACGACATTGTTGTTTGCTTACTGTAAATAATGCAACGTAAACAAATCATAAATCACGTAAAATCACGACTTATTCGACAACAACAACAGTCGCAGTTTTCTATCTGAATAACCAAATAAAAAACTAAGTGTTTAAGTGACTAACTACTCCAAGCACTAACTTAAACACGTTTATTATTTACTAACACGTACTGTATGGTGACTAGTAAAGCGCGGGTTTGCGCCAGGCCGCGCGTCAGCTGCACTTTGCCGGGAAGTCGAGTGTTCAAAGGGTGTGATTTCAATGTCGCTAATTCATCCAGACGCAGATTTGTAAATTAACGTACAGAATTAGGTTCAATTTTTAAAAGTGTTCAGTCGATCTTACCCGGCGTGTGATTTCCTCGTCAAATCTGCCGGGAAAAACGGATTCGCGTCCAATCGGGGAGCCGCGTGAAGTTTTCCAGCCAATCGGAAGCGGGGATGAAAGTTTACCGGAAACGAAGTTGTTGTCCGTTCAGAAACACAAACAAGCGAGCAAGCATACAAACTCTGGATCAAAGTACGCATACACATATAAGAACGTCTTTATATAGTTATATTAACAAGCGTATAAAACGGTTTAATCCAAATTACACTGAATAGAAATTTAAATCCACGTTATCATCTCACCGAAGCAAATAATAACGGCTCAATTTTAAAACATTTTCTCACAATTTGATCAACAATTAATCGGAGCTGTGTTTCTTATATTAAAACAGCAACGTTACACTCGTGTCACTTTCCCAAACGTGGGAAAAGACTTTTATTCTAAAACGCCTGATGTTGACACCGGAAGTGGCGTGCTGTGTTATTTCCGCGCTCTCCTTCATTCGTGATGCTGAAGCTTCACCGCGCGCGTGTGTTCCTGAGGCAGCCGCGGTGGTGTGTGTCAGACACGCGGGCGCCTCCACACGGCGTCTCCCCGGCCGGGACACGGCGCTTCTGCAGCGTCGCCGCGCGGAGGATGTGCTGGAGCTGCGGATCAGCCGCCGAACTCTTCTTCTGTCCGGCCTGTAAAGTCATCCAGCCGCCCGAGGACAGCACCAGCTACTTCCACCTACTCAAATGGCGAGTTTGAGGTGGTCTTGTACTAGTTTAAGGTGGTCTTGTACTAGCCTTAGATGGTCTTGTACTAGCTTAAGGTGGTCTTGTACCGGTTTGACTTGGTCATGAACTAGTACTAGTTTAAGGTGGTATTGTACAAGTTTAAGGTGGTCTCGTACTAGTTTAAGGTGGTCTCGTACTAGTTTAAGGTGGTCTTGTACTGATTTGACATGGTCATGTACTAGTACTAGTTTAAGGTGGTATTGTACAAGTTTAAGGTGGTTTTGTACTAGTCTCAGGTGGTCTTGTACTAGTTTAAGGTGGTCTCGTACTAGTTTAAGGTGGTCTCGTACTAGTTTAAGGTGGTCTCGTACTAGTTTATGGTGGTCTTTACAAGTTTAAGATGGTCTTGTACTAGTTTCAGGTGTTCTTGTACTAGTTTCAGGTGTTCTTGTACTAGTTTAAGGTGGTATTGTACTAGTCTAAGGTGGTATTGTACTAGTCTAAGGTGGTCTTGTACTAGTTTAAGGTGGTCTTGTAGTAGTTTCAGGTGTTCTTGTACTCGTTTAAGGTGTTCTTGTAGTAGTTTCAGGTGTTCTTGTAGTAGTTTCAGGTGTTCTTGTACTAGTTTCAGGTGTTCTTGTACTAGTTTAAGGTGTTCTTGTGCTAGTTTCAGGTGTTCTTGTACTAGTTTCAGGTGTTTTTGTACTAGTTTCAGGTGGTCTTGTACTAGTTTAAGGTGTTCTTATAGTAGTTTCAGGTGTTCTTGTAGTAGTTTCAGGTGTTCTTGTACTAGTTTAAGGTGTTCTTGTACTAGTTTAAGGTGGTCTTGTGCTAGTTTCAGGTGTTCTTGTGCTAGTTTCAGGTGTTCTTGTACTAGTTTAAGGTGTTGTACTAGTTTAAGGTGGTTTTGTACTAGTTTAAGGTGGTCTTGTACTAGTTTAAGGTGTTCTTGTACTAGTTTAAGGTGTTCTTGTAGTAGTTTCAGGTGTTTTTGTACTAGTTCCAGGTGGTCTTGTACTAGTTTAAGGTAGTCTTGTGCTAGTGTAAGGTGGTCTTGTACTAGTTTGAGTTAGAGCGGAACGATTCTGAATAAAAAGAGAATCACAATTTTTTTTTTATGTTTCTAATTTAAATATTTAACCCCGAGATTCACGTTGTCAAACAGCAACATAATAACACATACGTTACTCTTTTCTTGAAATGTAAATAAATGGAATGGGAAATAATGTAATGTCTAAGTAATGTTGTAAAGAAAAAAAATCACTGTTAATCGTAATAAAAAACAACACACACACACACACACACACTGAAATGTAAAAATGTTGGATTAAGATTGCGAGAAGGGTAGACTCGAGATTGCGTTCGTTTTACAAGTTCTAAATTGAGGTGGGTTTCAGAATTACCGTGTTTACGTGAATACAAGCACCCCACAGATCTGTTAACAATACCTTTTTTACTACTTTTTATAAACCTAACGTGTGAGTCTTACTTGAGTAATATATTAAAAAAATAGTAATGTTAAATGTCACTACTAAGTGTAGTAGAGTATATGTCCAGTAGAGGGTGCTATGTCTATATGTACACTATATAATAATAATAATAATAATTAATTGAACCTTTATTAGTCCCTCATATGTATTCTGTTTTTTTATGTTTTTTTTTTACGTTTCTTTTGTTATTTACATTTATGTTAATGCATGCTTATTTGCTTATTTACTCTTCATATAGTTGTTTTTATATACATGTAATTATAATGTAATTTCGTAATTTCCGCGCTGTGGGCCAATTAAAGGCTTTTTTTTTTTCAATTTCATTTTCAATTTTTATTTCCTGTTATTCAGGTAAATGTGTTACCTACATGTTTTAAATTTCGGCTAATGTTTCTATATTTCTGTTATTAAGCCGATAAAACCACACCTTCGCAAATTTTTTTTTTCTTTCTGTGAACGATACTCATTTCTCATGCCATTTTTGAATGTGATCTATCTATTATCATTTAACTATTATCGTTACTTTTACTTTACAAGTCAATCCATCGTGAACTTTTTTTTTTATCCAGTTTTAATCCGTCGCGACTTGCAAAAAATTAGGAACTTCGGAGGCAGTTTGTCCTGAACTTTTATTTTGTTGTTTCTTCAGTGACCGGACTTTTACTTTGGACACACAGAAACTGCAAAGACGATTCCTGGAGCTGCAGAAGTTTCTCCACCCGGACAACTTTAGCCAGAAGTCAGCGGTAATGCGCTATTTATAGTTCTCACACACACACACACACACACACACACACACACACACACACACACACACACACACACACACTCACACACACTTGTCTGGTGTGATAATATTTTAAATGTTGTACCGAATAACACATCTTAAGCAATGTTTCACTGACTCAAACCAGAATAAGCCAATTAATTTAATTAGTGTATAATTAGTGTGTGTTCAAATTCAAATTTTAATTGTCATACATGGTACAACATGCAATGAAATGTATATTTACAGTTGTCCAGCATTTCAACATGGGTTTGCATGCGAGAAAGAGATAAATAAAAATTTAAGAAAAAAAAAAATACAAAAAATTACACAAAGTAGATTTAATTTAATTTCAATAGATATAAATATATAAAGATTTAACAATGCGATAGATTAGACTTACAATTTAACAATAGATTTAAAGATACAATGCAATAAAATAGATGTAGTTTTTTGCTTGTGTTTTTGTTTTTATAAATAGTATATTATTATAATTGTTCAATTTCTTGTCGAAAAATTGAAAGTTTAGTTTGTCCAAAATAATAGATTTTTTTTGTTACCATTATCAATCACTTAATATTACAGTATTAACATTACTCAAAAATGTATATTCATTTTTATGCATTGTTAACATCCATCAGTCCCGTTTCTGAACCACTTTTCCATTTCTGGGACGTGAGGAGCTGGAGCCATTAAGATCATAATAAGATGTAAAGTACTTGAGTAAATAGACTTTGTTACTTCAGGTGTTTTTGTAAATTTTGGTGTTTTTTTTTTTTCACTTAAAAATCACTTTTTGGTGTTTTTTCCACTTTAAGTATTTTATTTACTTTAATAAAATTTTGGTGTTTCTTTTTTTTTTTTCACTTTAAAAAAAATCTTTTTTGCTGTTTTTTTTTTTTGGTGTTTTTTTTCTTCCACTTTAAGTATTTTTGCCTACTTTGTGCTTGTGCTGAGTATCAAAACTAAAGTGGCAATGAATTCCCGCAGCCGTTGTGATGGCGGTCACGGGTTTGTGATTCTCCGTGCGAGGTGTCACGGATCTATTCACAGAGCTGGGAAAAGCCTTCACGGCTCTGCGGACACTTTGCATGTCCGATTGTCTCTCCTGACAGGAAGTGTGACGGCTGAAAACGCTTCCCGTCTCTCCGTTCTCACCTGCTTTTCTCCGTCACGACTCTGTCCACCTCCACACTGACAGCCTTCAGGGAAACGCCATTATCAGCAGTGCTGGAGCTTCTTCTGTCCCCAGATGAGAACTTCTGCGTCCAAAAGCTGATGACGGCGTTAAATGTGCAAGCTAAATATACCAGCGCTAGGGCTTATATTTAGATCCTGTGGGACACACACAGCCAGCGATGGGGGGAAAACGGGCCCTTTTAGTTCATTTTAGTCACTTGGAGATTGTGATACGTTACCCGTTACTTGTTATCAGAGGTGTGAAGTACTTGAGTAAATGGGCTTTGTTACTTTAGGTATTTTTGTGAATTTTGTAAAGAAATTATATTGTATTATTATTTGGGTATTTTTGTGAATTTTGTAAAAAGTTAATATTATATTATTATTTGGGTACTTTTGTGAATTTTGTAAAAAGTTAATATTATATTATTATTTGGGTACTTTTGTGAATTTTGTAAAAAAAAAAATATGTTATTAATTAGGTATTTTTGTGAATTTTGTAAAAAAAAAAAATGATATTATTGATAAGTATTTTTGGCTACTTTGTACTTGTACTGAGTATCAAAAAGATCAGCAACTTTTTAAAATCCCAATACAATTACGTAATCAATAAAGTACAAATACCAATATTCATAGATCATTAATCATTTGTTATTTCATTGTGCAAGTATCATAATCATCTGTAATTTATAAAGTAAAATAGAATCAAACAATCATTCATAATCATAAGCGTATGGTAAAGTCAGTTTTACTGTTATGTTTCTTCAAAAGCTTAGGCCAAAAAAAAGTGCAAAAATACCTAAAGTAACAAATGTATTGTAGTACTCGAGTACTTTGCAGCTCTGCTTCTTACTGTTTGTAAAAAAAAAAAAAAAAGAAGTAATCTGTTTCGTTACAATATTACTATCTCATAACTGTAATGTGTTACATTACTTTTCCACTGCTTCTACTGAAGTAGAAATAAACATCCTAAAATAACAAAATGTACTTTTCACTAGTGTTTAATAAGTGTTAGATATACAATGTTTGATTTATTGGCATGAGGGTGAAACGTTTGATGTAGCGTGTACTTAGCATTTGATACTTAGCATGTAGTAGTATATTCCTGAAAATACAATTAGTAATGCTCCACTACTGCAACTAAGTACGTTACACCACTGTTACAGCAAAAACGAATACATTATTGTAATACATTACTTGTGTAACGCGTTACTGCTTTGAATTTTAACTGGGTTTACTTAAAACATGTATTTAAATGTATTTATGCATTTACTCTGTTAATTTATTTAACCTCTGCTAGAAATTACACTGCCTTGGTTTAATATTGTATTGTGCCTTGGTTTAATATTGAAGTATTTTTTTACTCTGTTTTGTCATGTAAATGTCCACTAATCAATTATTATTGGCCATATTTTTGTGTGTAAAACAATCAGTTTGTGAATTTTTCTCCAAATGTGAGTAAGTTGGTTGTACGCTGATGTTTTTGCTCTGATTCCGACAGAAGGAGCAGGAATATTCTGAGCAACAGTCGGCGCTGGTGAACAAAGCCTACAGAACTCTACAGAAACCTCTGACGCGAGCCGTCTACATGGTAACTACTCGTAATCAAAATGTATTTAACCATTTCAAATACTTTAATTTCAATTTTTAGTTCATTTCAATTGGTTGAAATCGGTTTATGGCGTTTTACAAGTGTGTTGTTGTTGTGCGTCAGCTGGAGCTGGAGGGGGTGGAGCTGGAGGCGGGGACTGACGCAAGCGCTGACCCCGCCTTTCTCCTGCGCATCATGGAGATAAACGAGCAGCTAGCGGAGACGCGCGGACGTGACAAGGTCCAGGCTATTGGTCAGCGCGTGAGAGGTGTGGCTTCTGAGAACCACAATTCGCCCACATTTTTATTTAAAAAAAAATGTTATTTTTAGCGACATTTTATCCAAAAATTTTTATCATTTATATCTCGCTATACATTGTTTACAGACATTGTTTATATATTTCTTTTTCATTGTTCAATTGTGCTAATACAATACAATTCTAATGACTTTACCACTTATTGGATTTTTTTATAGGGCTGTCAAAGTTAACGCGTTAACTCGTGCAATTAATTAGATCTGTTTAATCGTGTAAAAATGTATGGCACTTCCGGTTTTTGAGTTTCACTTAAAAACCATTCAGTGTACAGTTTTTTGCAAAGCTGAAGACACGCTGCACTTATAGAAAGAATAGAGTGCAATTCAATTATTCGCAGACTCTCAGACGACTGCGTGCACTTTTGTTCCTTTAGTTAAAAATGTGTGATCAGTCTTTTCAGCTAGACTAATCATCAGTGCCACACTTTTGCCACACAAATATACAAATACATATCCGTTGTCTCTTTTCCTCAAAAAAATGACTTATTTCTATTTTAATTATTATGACCGGCTTACCCATTGTTTTCTTTAGTCAAAACGGTATATTACAGTATTTAAACAAGTGTTAATGTTGTGTTGAGTTTACATTAATTAACATTTTACACTTCAATATTCAATATTACAAGATTCTAAACTTGTTCATGCTATTAGTTATTGTTAATACTAAAGAATTATTAATAATAATTTATTCAATAATAATAATAATCAATAATAAAAGAACATTTATTGTCCAAGTGCAAATGATGTAACATGTTAGGTATAAAAAGAGCAGCATCACAGCAGTGACTTAATCAAAGTGACACAGTAAATATAAGTGGTGTTTTTAAATAACTGGAAATGCAAATATATATTTCAATTTATCATTTAATTTAAACTAACTCCCAAAATGTCTGGATATTTTTATTAAACATCATCAAACAAATTATTTCAAACATGTCACTTCCTGTGATGAGGCTGCGTCTTCGTGTAATATTCATGATAGCAGTATCTGTAGTATTGTATTATATCTGTAGCAGTATTGTATTATGGTTTAATAATAAAGTGTGTCGTTATTGCACAGTCGTGAAAAGCGTAAAGAAAGCCGCGTTAGCGTTTCGTGATTTAACAAACTTATCTTTTCACAAATTATCGCTAAGCGGTTGCCGCCTTTTTTCACCCGCGCTGCTTTATTTAATCTCGTTTTTCATTCTTGATGCCAAGACTTAACGAGATTATTCACGAGGAACTTGCTACTTCTGTATACCAGCCGCTGCGGCGTGCACATAACGGGATCACATAACGCTTTACACAATTCGCGGTAGTTAGCGAGCGAAACGATTAAACAGAAATGCAGATAAATAATGAGAAATTAGATTTTTCCGGGCCAGCAGGTGGACCGATCTGGTGGCCCGGTTGGTTTTAAAAGTGCGTCCGAGCCATTTATATTGTCGACCCCAGAATCAAGATTCGATTGGTTGGGGAAGTGCGATTAACTAGCTAAAAAAATTTAATCGTTTGACAGCACTACTTTTTTTACTGTAGTACTGCGGAAGGTTTCCTACGTTTTTTTTTTTTTACGTTAATGGATTTTTTTTGCCGTCATTCACACGAACAATTTTCTCTTACTAAAGCGTCTTTGTCTTCTCCTTCACCAGACGAGCTGAAGAACTTGACGGAGCAGATGAGTTGTTCCTTGACACAAGGTTTTTTCTCCTCTGGTGATGGTGTGATGTAAAAGGTCTGACCGGGTTCTGCTGACAGGAGATCTGCTGAGGGCCAGAGATCTGCTGGCCCAGATGAAGTACCTCACCAACATCCAGGAGAAGGTGAAGGAGCGAATCACGGACCAGGACACGTGAAACACACACACACACACACACACGCATGCTCTTATGGTATTTAATGTACAAAATAGCTTGTTTTATAGTTCGAAACCGAATAAAAAGCATTTATTTTACTAAACTGGCATCGTAATGTCTGTTGCTACCAATATATCTTGTCTATTTTTCTATAGTAACCGGGCGTTCATTCAAAATAATTATTCAGACGACAAGGCGTTTAGATGGATAGATAGATGGATGGATGAATAGATAGATAGATAGATAGATAGATAGATAGATAGATAGATAGATAGATAGATAGATAGATAGATAGATAGATAGATAGATAGATAGATAAGTAGGTAGATGCACATGTATGCACAAGTTTTTATTTATTTATTTTTTGCATAATATATACATTAGATTATATATACACAATATATACATAATGGTGGTACTATACATTGGATGGGCAATGGAGACAGACAGAATTTTATTGATTTTTATTGTAATTAATATTTATGTATTGATCTAATGTAATATATATATACATATATATACACACACACACACACACACACACACACACACAGTATACGCTATTATACGTCAAAAGTAATGTTCAAATGTAGAAGTAACAAAATATTACAGTACTCTAAGTTCAAGTTCAAAGCTCTTATTGTCATTTGTATAGTTCCCTATACAATGAAATTCTTAAATTGCTTCCCGCAATTAATGCCATAAAAAAGAAACAAAGAAACAATGAATACCCTAAAATATAACACAATATGTATAAAAAAATATATACGTACGTATATATGTATATTTACTTGTATATACCTTTAGCATGAAAGATTTTATCTAATTTGTAGAAGTTCTATTGAAAAGTGTTTTTATTGCTTTTTATCGACTGTTATAGAGATGTTTTTCTTTTTGAAGTGTAAAATTGTCGAAGACCATGTTGCCATTAGCCGTTGAAGCTGAGATGGCGTAATAAATCAAACAAACAAATAAATAAATAAATGTATATACCTCTATCATTTGACGCTCTCTTCTGCTGTTGCTGTCTATCTGCCTATTTATCGGTTTATATCGGTTTAAAAACAAGATGTCTGCCAAAATGAACAAGTGCAGCTATATGTCATGTGAATAATTATAATGCGTGAAGGATTCACATCAAAACATTTTAGAATGACTCGTATTTTGAAGTTCAAAATAAGTAATTCGTGTTTTGAAGTAATTCAAGGACAGAAAACGTTGCAGATCGCGCGTGATCCGCTGTCCGTTTATTCAGTCGTCACGCTCGCGAGAATTTCCAGCCGCCGCTGCTTTAATTCGCAAAGATGCGCCTCAAATTGAAGCCCGGGCCGAGGGGAAATGAGCCAATCTGATTATTATTCGCCCTGTAATCAGACGCCGATTACAGATCTGACAAATGAATGGGAAAACACGTCGTGAAGCCGCCGCCGCGTCTACGTGCGCCGCCAAATTGCTTTCAAATTGGTGGAAAATGAAGGGTGACCGAGGGAAAACGAGCTGGACATCACCATTGTGTGTGGGTCTTGTCCATCTACCCGTCTATCTCTCTCTCTCTCTCCGTCCATTCACCACTCCATCCATTGCCGGTGTTCTGAAATTTTTGCCTACCCGTGAGAATTTCCTACCTCGCGCTGTGAGCATGCGCGTTAAACAATCTGCCTCGGGAAGTTACATAAGTTACATCTATCTTAAAATGTACATTCAAAAAAATATCTGTCTTTTTTTTTTTCCGTTTTCGTTTATCTTTCATCGTCACCTCCAATTCTTTCTTTCTCTGGATGCACTGTAAAAAAAAATAGTCTCCACAACAAAAAAAAATCCTAGTAACTGATTTCTTTTTTTTTTAAGTTGAGTCAACTTTTGTAATATTGAGTTTTGCCAACTAAAAATAACGTGTCAACCAAACAAACATTTTTTGGTTGAGTTAACTAAGATTTTAGTTCAAAAACAAGCTATAACTTAAAATATTTGGTTGAGCGAACTATGGATATTAGTTCAGAAACCAGTGATACACAAAAACATTTAGTTGAGACAACTGAGGTTATTAGTTCAGGAAACAAGCTATAACAAAATTGGTAGTTGTCCCAAATTAACACAACTTGTTTAATGACAAAAAAAATCAAAAGCAAAATAAAAAGACCACTTTTTTTAGGTAGGACAACACATCAAGTGTACTAATAAACACAACTCAAAAGAACTTGAGAATAAACTTTTATTAACAAAAGTGCCTGCTACAAACAAACAATCAACTTGCACAACATGAAAAAAATGAAAGTGACCAGAAATACTCTCTCTCTCTCCCTCTCTCTCTCTCTCTCTCTGTCTCTCTCTCTCTCTCTCTCTCTCTCTATTCCCATCTCTTTTTCTCTCTCTGTTTGTCTGTCTCTGTCTCTCTCTCTCTTCCCGTCTTTCTCTCCCTCTGCCCCCCTTCTCTCTCTATCTCTCCGGCTGTCTCTCTCTGTCTCTCGCTCCCTCTTTTTGTCTCTCTCTCTCTTCCCGTCTTTCTCACTGTCTCCCCCCCTTCTCTCTATGTGTCCCCCTGTCTCTCTCTCCCTCTCCATCCCTCACACCTTTAAACTTTCTCCCTCCAATCATCCCTGTCTCATGATCTCTGTTCTCCAATCATCTAACAAACGAACACTTCTCCTCGTCTGCCCATCACTTTGGGAATCGATGCTGGGGCTGGTGTTATCATCAGTAGAGAGAGAGAGAGTGACAGACAGGGAGAGAGAGAGAAAGAAAGCACGTGGGGTTAAAGCATCAAACATCTGTAAACGTGCGTCTCTGGGTGGAGAAGCTGCTGGAGGTTTAATTAGCGTTTGGCAGGACATCAAACCTCAAGCGGAGCCGCGCGGATCAGAGGAGCCGCGCTGATTAGTCATTCTTTTGAACGGTTGGAGCAGATCTCGCCGCCGCGGTTTGGCGGGAAAGGCTGGGAATGTGGACGGAGGTTTTCCCGCCATCTGATGCTCCAGACGCCTCCGCGCGGAGTAAATGAGCAGCGATTAACGGGACTGATGGTGTTAATGGACACCATTCCCACTCTCTCTCTTTCTCTCACTACCTCTCTCTCTCTTTCTCTCACTACCTCTCTCTTTCTCTCACTACCTCTCTCTCTTTCTCTCGGTATCTGTATCTCTCTCACACTCTCTGTCTCTCTCTCTCTCCCTCTCTCTCACTCTCTTCCTCTCTCACTCTCTCTCTCCTGTCTCTTTCTCTCTGTATCTCTATCTCTCACACTATTTCTCTCTCTCTTTCTCTCCTCTCTCACTATTTCTCTTTCTCTCTCTGCCTCTCTCTCTCTCTCTCTCTCTCTCTCTCTCTCTCTCTCTCTCTCTCTCTCAGTATCTTATATTTGTGTCTTTGTTCTTTTTTTCTTACTCTGAAATTTTGTACACTCACATTTTGGTTCTCTCCTTCTCTTGTAATTTTTTCCTCATTATTTTCCTTTCTGTCTTTCTCATTCCCTCTTTTTCTGTCTCTCATTCTGTCTTTTTTCAGTTTGCCTGGTTCTGTTTTTCAGTGTCTACCTTATTCTATCTCTCTCTCTCACTCTCTGTCTCTCTCTTTGCCTCTCTCACTCTGTGTGACATTTATTTATTTATTTATTTAACTTTTTAGATTTTTTTCTATGAAAATATTTTCATCTGTTTTTAGGCTTTTGTTTGCTCTTCTCTTTCTTGTTTCTATCAGTTTCTTAGATTGTCTCTGTATCTATGCCTCTCTCTTTCTTTCTCTCTCTCTCTCTCTCTCTCTTTGGGTTTGTACAGGTGTCTCTCTTTATCTTCGTCCCTTTTTAGTATCTCTATATTATTCCTCAGTATCCTCGTATGAGAATCTCATTATGTCTCTCCTCCTCTCTTTATCTTTTTTTTCTCGTTTCTCTTTCATAGTCGCCTCTAATGCTTTCTTTCTCTGAATGTGTGTCCCATTAAATTATATATTTTTAGCTTTTTTTCTATGAAAATATTTTTCTCTCGTTCCTAGAAACTCTTTTGTTCCTAGGCTTTTTTTTTTTCTTGCAACCTTTATTAATCTCTCCTCTTTCTCGTTTCTGACTGTTTCTCACAGTAGGTTTCTCTCTCTCTTTCTCTCTCTCTCTCTCTTTGGTTCTTTTTTTCCTACTCTATGGAATCTTTTCTCATTCCTTTTCTGTCTGTCTTTGTCATGCTCTATTTTTCTGTATCCCGTACTCTCTTGTTCTCTGTGTCTTTCCCATTCTCATTCTCAATCTCTCTTTTTTCCTCATTCTGTCCTTTCCTTTCTGTCTTTCCCATTCTCTCTTTTTTTGCCTCATTCTGCTTTTCAGTGTCTACCTTATTCTCTCTCTCTCTGCCTTTGCTTGTTTGTATGCCTGTCTTTCTTTATCGATTTTTCTTTCCGTGCTTGTACTAATCTCTTATCTTATCTCTACTTGTGAAAGTCTTTTTTCTCCCCTCTGGCTTTCTCACACGTGTCTCTCCCCGTCTCCATTTCTCTCCATTCATGTGTGTGTGTGTGTGTGTGTGACCCACAAGCCGCCGCCCACCGCGCCTCTTCTCTCCTCCCAGCATCCCTCGCTCCTGTCTTCTCTTTGTGAAGAGCGTCCCGCGGACAGTAATGATGCCCCGCGCCGCCGCCACACGTCCTCCCGCCGCACAGCCAGTTTCCATGACGACCGCATCCTCCATCACACACACACACACACACACACGGCGCAGATGATTATGGATTTGATAGTCATCACACCTGCATTGATCCCGCTTGTCTTTTCATGTGATGGAGGATAATGCAGGACTTCCAGCGTCTCTCTCTCTCTCTCTCTCTCTCTCACTCTTTCTCTTAGTCTGTCAGTCTCTGTCTCTCGCTTTATCTCTATATCTCTGTTTATCTCTATCTCTCTCACTATTTCTCTCTCACTCTCTGCCCCTTCCTCTCTTTTTCTCTCTCACTCTCTCCCTCTCTCTCCCTCTCTTAGTCTGTCGGTCTCTCTTTCTCCCTCTTTATCTCTATATCTCTCTTTATCAACCTCTATATCAATTTCTCTTGTCAAACCTCTCGTCAATTTCTTTTGTCAGTCTCTCTCTTTCTTTATCTCTCTCTATATATACATCACTCTCCCTCTCTTAGTCTGTCAGTCTCTTTGTCTCTCTCTTATTTTCTCTATATCTCTATTTTTCTCAGTTTCTGTTATTGTCTGTCTCTCTCTTTCTCTCAATTTCTTTTTCTCTCACTGTATCTCTATATCTCTCTTTCACTCTCTCCCTCTCTTAGTCTGTCAGTCTCTCTTTCCCTTTATGTCTATATCTCTCTTTATCAACCTCTCTATACCCCAATTTCTCTCACTTTCTTTGCCTCTCTCTCTCTCTCTCTCTCTCTCTCTCTCTCTCTCTCTCTCTCGCTTTATCTCTGTCTGTATCTCTTTCTTTATTTAGCTCTCTATATCTCTCAATTTCTCTCACTTTCTTTGTCTGTCTGTCGGTCTCTCTCTCTCTCTCTCTCTCACCACACACACACACACACGGTGCAGATGATTATGGATGTGAAGGTCCTCACTACTGTATTGCTGGTGTTTGTCGTGTGATGTGATGATGCAGGACTTCCTGACGGAGCGTCTCTATTGAAGCTCTGCTGACAGGCCTCGCATCGATCCAGCCATTAACGGGAGCTAATACATTTTCTTTTCCTTTATGGAGGCTTCTCTCGCTCCTTCTCCCTCTCGCACGCGTTTAATACCGTCACGTCAAACCTGCCAGGCCTCAGGAGGCTTCCGGAAGGAATAAGACCTTCGGCTTTTCAGACTTATTGCGGTGTCGGGGTTTGACAGGAAGTCAGTCTGATACAGGCCCTGCCCACCTGTGACACACCCTCCCTTCCTCTATCTCTTCCCTCACTCTCTCTCT
>CM051493.1:11722440-11727440 GCA_028031935.1 Paedocypris micromegethes
CACACACACACACACACACACACACACACATACCTAAACTCACGCACACAGCACACCTACACACACACACTCGGGGAGCAATTATTGTCATTCACCAAGCAATGAAAACATCAAAGAACCTGCAGAAGCCACAATCAGCTGCATCATTTACAACCGCTCAGATTGTGAAGAACGTCAGCGGCAGGAAAATATCTAGAATGATTGTGACACTCTAGTTCTCATCACCGCACTCTCACTCTCCCTCACACACACGCACACACACTCTTCCTTGATGGCCAACCAATCACAGAGCAGGACACACAGACACACTTGCAGCTTTGGACTATTTTCCCGCCCGCGTTTGGACTGTGAGAGGAACCCGGAGACCCAGAGGAAACCCACGCAAACACCATCAGGAAAACGGACCAAACAACTGTGACCTGTGAGTAAAAACCAGCAGGAAAGATTTACTCTCATTTGTTGTTTTTCTGGAGTTTCTAGGAAATCACTCTGTTCTCTACGTCTCTACCTCGAATCTAATCTCTCTCTCTCTTTCTCTCTCATTTTCTCTCTCTCACCTTGTCTACAAATATATCTCTCTAGCTCTAATACGCCCCATTTCAAGTAATCTGTCTCTCCATTCATACATCCATCCCATCTTTTTCTCTTTTTGCCAGTATACCTATTATTATATACCACTCAATCCATGAAATCTCTCTTTCTTTTTCTTTCTCTCTTGGTCCATCTATATCTATCGTTCTCTCTCCGTCTATCTATCTCAGTCTCTCTCCATGTCTATTGTTCTCTCCCTCTTTTCTCTCTATCTCCATCTCTATCTTTCTCCCTCTGTCCGCCTCTTTTTCACTCTATATCTCTCTTTCTCGCTCTCTCTCTTTCTCCATACCTCTCTCTGTAACTCTGTATCTCTTTCTCTCTCCCTCTCCCTCTATCTCTATCTTTCTCTATCTCCATCTGTCTATTTCTTTTTCTCTCCATATCTCTCTCCCTCTCTCTTTTTCTCTCTTTCTCTCTCTCTCCCTCTCTCTCTGTCTTTCTCACTGTTTTCTCTGTCTTTCTCTCTCTCTGTCTCTCTCTCACTCTCTCTCTCACTCTATCTCTCTGTCTCTCTCTCTCTGTCTCCGTCTCTCTCTCTCTCTTTCTATCTCTCTCTCTCTCTTACTTTCTCTGTCTCTCTCTCTCACTCCATCTCTCTCTATATATCTCTCTCTCTGTCTCTCTCTCTCTCTCTCTCTCTCTCTCTCTCTCTCTCTCTCTCTCTCTCTCTCTCCCCAGCTCAGACCCTACAGGGCTCCTCGGAGCACAACAGGATTATCAGGGGCGAACAAGTCAAGGTTAAGTGAATGACTCGGGTACAGAAGATTGTAGCTTGTCACATTTTCACATCATGACTTGTCATTTTACAGATCTCCTTGTTTCTCCGATTCTCTCTTTCGGAAAGGTCACAATCAGAAAATATCAGTGGAACTGCAAAATGCATTTCCTTCTTTCAAGGAAAACACACGCTTTGTTCCGGCAGATTCGAAGGATTCGCCAGCTCTGTTTCAACTCGGAAACCGATGGAGAAAAATTCAAATACGTTCTGTATAAAACTGGTTGTAGATATATGTAGTATATATTAAGTGAAGGGGAGTGAGTTTAGCAGAATGGCCACTAGGGGAAGTATGCAAATTGTGCTCTACATTCAACCATCCAGTGAATTTACACACACACTCAAACGTAAATTTCTAAGAAACGAACGAAAATGCTTCACACTTACGTTTGAAACGTTTTTTTTTACCCTTCAGGTTTTTTGATAACGTTTGATATGTTTGGCACTAATCTGATTCCATAAACGCCCACTGTCAATCACATTCTCACCAGCCAATCAGAGGAAGGGAAGCTAGTGCCAGAAAATCCCAACGCAACAAAAAAACTAACCGAACGAAAAAATCGGAAGAAAAAAAAACATTCGTTTCAAACGAAAACGAGGACATTGCAAGCAAAAGATTAAAAAAAACCGTAAATGTGAAGAATTTTCGTTCTTTTCAAAAAATTTTTTTGTTTAATATGCTTGGCTCTAATCTGATTCCATAAACGCCCGCTGAACTCCTCCCACACTTCCTGCTCAAACAGCTGCCAATCACATTCTCACCAGCCAATCAGAGTAAGGGAAGCTAGTGGCCAGAAAATCCCAACGCAACAAAAAAATGAACCGAAGAAAAAACCAAACCAAAACGAAGAGATCGCGTCTCATTTCGTTTCATAAACAATTATTGTAGATATTTGGAGGGATAGAGGGATTAGAACTTGCAACCTCCTGGAAACAATTCCTGACCACTGGGCCACAACTGCCACATTAACTCACTATTTTACAAGCCCGTGGTGTTATTACCGTGTTATTACGGTGCTGCTGATGTAAGTCTGGGCCCACCACAGAGGCGTGATTCTCCCGAGGCCGTGTGAAGCGCACAGGCGTTCCTGGCCTATATGATGATGCTTGCAGAAGTTATATATAGCACGACATCCTCAAAGATTCCCGCTCAGTCCTGCGGAATATGAATGTTATTAACCTTTTCACGCTCTTCATCATCGCCGTGTGATTAATCATAATACATTGGCCTGTGGCCATACAGCTATATATAAATGTGAGACGCTCCACCTGTAGCTCGACACGCTCGTTTAGCGGCGCTGGAAACACCAAGGTCGTGGGTTTGAATCCGAGAGAAGGGCGTGAAGCGGAGAACGTAATTCACTCTCAGTTCGCTGAGGATCGACGTTGAATTTTCGACGTGCGAATGTTCAACTTTCTTGGTGTGAAATGTGATAATAATACCAAACTGCTGCGGTTTCTTGACCTACGAGTGATTTTCAGAGAGGTGAGGCCTCCACTGTGCGAGAAGATGTTTGAATCATTTCTAAGCTCCTCCTTCATCTCTATGCTCCTCCTTGATCTCTAAGCTCCTCCCTCGTCTTGAAGCTCCACCTCTACTCTACTAAAATCAAATATTGCTAAAATAGATCTCTCTCTTTCTCTCTCTTCATATCTCTTTCTCTCTCCATACCTCTCTCTCTTTCTGTAACTCTATCTTTCTTCTCTCCTTTTCTCCCTCTATCTATCTCTATCTCCATCTGTCTCTATCTTTATCTCTTTCTTTCTCTCTCTCCTCATCTCTACATCTCCCTTTATCTCTCTTTCTGTCTGTCTCTCTCTTTCTCTTTCTCCATATCTCTTTCTTTCTCTCTCTCTCTGTGACCTTGTATATTTCTCCCTCTCCCTCTTTCTCCCTCTATCTATCTCATCTGTCTCTATCTCTTTATTTGTCTCTCTTTCTCTCCACATCTCTCTCTCTCCCTCTATCTCTCTTTTTCTGTCTGTCTCTCTTTCTCTCTCTCCATACCTCTCTCTCTCTCTCTCTCTCTCTCTCTCTCTCTCTCTCTCTCTCTCTCTCTGTAAGCCTGTATATTTCTATCTCTCTTTCTTTTACTCACTCTCTCTTTTTCCCCCTCTATCTCTATTTTTCTCTCTCTCTATCTCCATCTGTCTCTATCTTTCTTTCTCTCTCTTTGTCTGTCTCTCTTTCCCTCTATCTTCCCTTTCATCTTTGTGAGACAGTTAAAACTGTGAAAAGCGCCTCACAAATGCTCAGAACAGAACAGATCTCTATGAGAAAGTAATTCACTTTCAGTTCGCTGAGGATCGACATTGAATTTTCGACATGCAAATGTTCAACTTTCCTACTGTATGATATGATAATAATCTCAAACTGCTGCGGTTTCTATAAGTGATTTTCAGAGAGGTGAGGCCTCCATTGTGTGAGAAGATGATTGAATCATCTCTAAGCTCCTCCTCCATCTTGAAGCTCCACCTCTACCAGGTTCTTCTCAGCTCAACCTTCCATCTCCAAGGTCAGTTTCACATACTTTTCTCGTCCTTTTTTTTTTAGAAAATGTGTGGTTGAGAGAATTGTAACATACACGAAACAACTGAATTCTTTTTAGAAACAAATTAGCAAACATTTTTTTTCCCGCGAGCAAGTTGCCATAAAGGTCTGGGACTTCTGGGACTAACTTCCCTCACTCTGATTGGCTGGCACATTACTCTGATGTGATCGGCAGCTGCTTGACCAGGAAGTGGGCGGAGTTTAGCGAGCAATGTGTTGTAACTGCTTAACTAGCTTTGATCACACATACGTATTATGATTAACACAAGAACTCAAATTTGAAGATATTTGAGTTATATACATAGGAAAAGACAAGAACTGGTATGGTTTTTGAATCCAGTGCCATTCTGGATAGTTTTATTCCTTTAGGGCCCCTGAACTATTGAGTGTTTTATTTATTAACAAATATTTTATATATTAATAAATATTAACTAATATTTTTTTTTTTTTTTTTTTTATTGTCAGAGTAAATAATTTTACAAAACATTTACCCCTGAACTAGATCCTGGTCAGCACAGGACCTGAAGGAGAGCAGCCCCGGTTAAACGCCGCCACTTTGTCACGTGACTCTACGTCTGTAATTACCGTTATGTTCCACAGCCACAGCACACGCGGCGGTGTGTGTGTGTGTGTGTGGGTTTTAATATTTAAATAGCGTGCATTATGCAGCCATAAACATGGGAACAGCGGGATTGTGTGGCCGCGCCGCCTCGTCTCGCTGTTCGCGGGATGTCACGGAGTTGTCGGCACAGAAATGATAATGGTTGTTTAACATTTGAATGTGTCGAGCGTTTAATATTCCGGGCAGGTCGAGCGAATAATGAGCGGAGAGACTCGCGCTTCAGGAAACCCACATCAACAAGTGTGGATTCACACACCAGTCGTGGCGTCGCGCTTCACTCTGTCACACACACACACACACACAACACAACACACACACACACACCCCACACCCACACACATTTCAACATACTCCATTCAATACACCCCCAAAATAAAAACAACCACCAATACATATTTGTTATACTCATCATACACAACACACACACACACACACACACAACACACAATATGCACACG
>CM051493.1:11732440-11759940 GCA_028031935.1 Paedocypris micromegethes
CTCTCTCTCTCTCTCTCTCTCTCTCTCTCTCTCTCACTCCCTCCATCCAAGCATCTTTCTGCCAATTCAAATATCAATGAAAAAATGGAATTGAGCAAACACTGCTCATGTTTATTATTGCTTTTTTCAATATTTGAAATTTTCAACGTCTCTTAAATGTTCATTTTAATGTCAATTTTCTCTCATTCACTTACTCTGTCTCTCTCTCACACTCACTTACTCTTCTCTTTCTCTCCCACTCACTCACTCTGTCACTCAATCCCTCAATCAATCACTCACTTACTCACTCACCCCCTTCTCTCTCTCTGTCTCTCTCTCACTCACTCTGTCACTCAATCCCTCATTCAATAACTCACTTACTCACTCACCCCCTTCTCTCTCTCTGTCTCTCTCTCACTCACTCTGTCACTCAATCCCTCATTCAATCACTCACTTACTCACTCACCCCCTTCTCTCTTTTTCTCTCTCTCTCTCTCACTCACTTACTCATCTTTCTCTTCCTCACTCTCTATTTCTCTCTCTTTCTCTTACTCACTCTGTCACTCAATCAATCACTCACTCTCTCACTTACTCACCCTCCCTCCTCTCTCACTCACTCATCTATATCTCTTTCTTTCTCTCTCACTCCCTCTTTCGCTTACACTCTCTTTCTCTCTCTTTCTATCTATCACTCACTCACTCTCTCCCTCTTTCACTTACTCTCTCTCTCTCTCTCTCTCACTCCCTCGCTCCCTCCCTCCCTTTCTCTGTAAAGCCGGAGTGTTTTTCAAAGTAACTTTATCCGTGTGCTGACTTTGAGCGTGAGGGAGTGATGGTTGGGCTGGAGGTTCAGCAGCATCAGCATCACTTGGTGCCGTGACCCGGATCATCGGGCGAGAGGCTCGTGTGGAGTGTGAGAGTTCACAGCCCTTTAAAAGCGTCAAGTGTGTGTGTGTGTGTGTGGTTCACGTTGTCGTAGCACATAATGCCACGCTTCTTTCCCTCTTTGGCGTTGTTTGCCTTCAAGGCCTCGGAGGAACGTTCCAGCATCTGTGTTTACACGACCTGCTCCTCCGGCAGCGTCCAGCTCTCGTCCTCTTTTATCCTCCCTCAGCACATCTGACTGTTCTGACGGATTATTTCTTCATGTCTTTATTGAGTTGGTGTGTGCTGCTCTGCCGAGGCTCAGGTGGATCTGAAGGGCTTTTCTGCAGCCGCTGTGATAAGGCTTGGCTTTCCACACCGATGGTGTTGATTGACGCACATCAATCTGCGGATTATATTTTTGACAATAATTTAATTATTATAAAAATCATTATGTAAAATAAAAAAACTAAGAAAAAGTGTATAGAGCCACACTGGAAATTGTATAATTTATTTTTTTAAATAGTGATATTTATTATCTAATGATTATTACTAATTATTGACATTTAAATAGCTTTTTGTGTTGTAAATAGTGACAATCAAACAATCAACATGAGCAACATTAGTTTGTTTTTTTATTATTATTTAGTAAAAACCACTACAGTAAATACTATTTAACACATACATATTGTTTGATTATTATGAGACGGACACTATGTACATATTCTCATCTACTTTCAACTTTTTACAATATTGGTTATTTTTTAAATAAAAAAAATGTATAAGGTGTCACTTTCCAGACCGATGGTGTTGATTGACGCACATCAATATGCGGATCATAGTTTTGACAATAATTAAATTTTTATAAAAATCATGTAAAATAAAGAAACAAAACAAAAGTGTATGGAGACTTAGCCACACTGGAAACTGTATTAATGGTTTTCATTAGTTATATTTTTAATCTAATATTTTTTTATTATTATTATGAGCCAGACACTATGTATATTTTCTCATCTACTTCCAACTTTTAAAATTTCAAAATTGAATAAGCTGTCGCTTTCTAAAATGATTGTGTTTATTGGCGCTCATCAATCTGTGGATTATTCTTTTGACAATATTTTAATTATTATAAAAATTATTATGTAAAATAAATAAACAAAAAACACAAGTGTTACGAGACTTAGCCACACTGGATATTGTATTCCTGGTTTTTTTAAAATAGTGATATTTATTATCTAATAATTATAACTAATTATCGACATTTAAATATCTTTTTTGTGTTGTAAATAGTGACAATTCAAACAGTCAACACAAGCAATATTAACAAAGCAGTTCGTTTTAAAAAAATATTTATTTTATAAAAACTACTAAATAATATTTAACACATAATTTTTTTTATCATGAGACGAACACTGTATATATGTATATTTTCTCATCTACTTCCAACTTTTTATAATATTGGTTATATTTTAAAATAAGAAAATAGAAAAGGCATCGCTTTCCACACCGATTGTGTTGATTGACGGTCATCAATCTGCGGATCATTCTTTTGACAATAATTTAATTAATTTAATTGTTATTAAAACTATTATGTAAAATAGAGAAACAAAACAAAATTGTATGTAGACTTAGCCACACTGAAAAATATTAATATTGATAATACCATAATTAATGGTTATTTTAATAGTGATGTTTAAAACTAGTTATTGACATTTAAATATCTATTTTGTGTTGTAAATAATGACAATTTAAACACTCAACACAAGCAATATTAACATAACGATCAATTTAAAATGTGAGTGATTTAAATAATAAATAAATTAATTAAAAAAATAACATTTAACCCATGACACATATAAACACATTATTTTTATTATTACGAGACAAACACTATGTATATTGTTTTTCATTTATTTTTAACATTTAACAATATTGGTTATCTATATAATTTCAAAAATGGATAAGTTATATTGTTGCGCGTGCGGCCAATCATAAGCAAGCAATCCTACCCGGAAAAAAAGAGAGAAGAAAGATGGATGTGTCCATTGCTAAAACATCCTTTTTTGTTCATGTTAGCATTAAAATAATCAGGAGCTGTGGATGAGCTATGAAGCCGACAGACAGCAATATCTCCCCTCATCCTTTTTCTGACCTCCTCCATCACTCACTCCCCGGAGGATGCAGACGTGAGTGAGGGAAGGATGGAGAGTTTTAATACCGCGCCGGTGTCTCCACCCGGGGAGCGCTTTAGCCCTGAAGATATTACAACATCCAAAATGAATCACATCCATTCTTCCTTCACCAGCGCTTCAACGGATTCAATCAGCAGTGACGTCAGCGGATACCATCCTATCAATAAATCTATCTATCTATCTATCTATCTATCTATCTATCTATCTATCTATCTATCTATCTATCTATCTATCTATCTATCTATCTATCCATCTATCCATCTATCCATCTATCTATCTATCTATCTATTTATCCATCCATCCATCCATCCACCCATCCATATTTCTACCCATCCATCCATCCATCCATCTATCTATCGATCTATCTATCTATTTATATCTATCTATCTATCAATGTATCCATATTTCTGTCCATCCATCCATCCATCTATTGGTTTATTTGTGTCTGGCTGCTCAATCCATCCATCCATCCGTCTTCCCATTCCTTTCCTCCTCAGTGTTTTATCCACGTTCATCAGCGTTCATCATCTCCCGTGTTTTCTAGCCGTCGGTGGTGTTTTCAGCTGTTCCTGGGCGTGGCCGCCTGTCGTCCTGCTCTCTGTCTGGATCATCGAGGGTGAGGTGAGGAGCGGGTGATCATCTGCTCCAGGCGTTGTGTGAGGTGAGACAGCTGTGGTGCTGTTCTCCTGCACTTCCTGTTCTCAGTGTGCACTGTCATTCAGGCAGACGGAACCTTCCGCGGAATACTGAGCAGCGCCGGGAGTTTAACACGCGCTCGGAATCACAACCACACTTACCAACATGTTTCTCCACACTCCTTTTGCTTATTTATTCACGTGTTTATTCCCGATAAATAAAGATAGATAGATATATAGACAGACAGACAGACAGACATATTCCCGTATTTATGGGAATATAAGCACCCCCCTGGTTTTTCAGGCACAAAATACATTTCTTTTTTCCTTTTTGTGGGAAATAGGAAAAAATACATTTTCTACAAAAATACACATTTTCAAAATACATTTTATTTTTTCCGTTCAATTACGTTAATATTCACTTAAAAGCCCTATTTTTTTCTTTATTTAACAAACCGAACTCGTATCAATTTGATATCGTTTTACTTATATATATATATAATAGATAACAAAAAGTCGATTCTAGTGGTCAGGACTTCATTTCCCAAGATCCTTTGCTCTCCAGTCAGACTCCGCCCATGCTCAGAGCAACAGAAAAATGGGCGCTTATATTTACACGCATAATTCAAATCGGCGATTATAAACACAATCATTATAAACATTATTATAAACATAATCGCCATCGCTACAGTGAACGTCACGTAAAGTTCACGAATCACGGCAAAAGATCAAGCTCCGCCTCCTGTAGATTCGCGGTTAGACCGTGTCCCTGAATTGAAAACTTTCTGAATTTAACGTTTTGCTGTGTATGTGTGTGTGAGATTGTTCCTGACTTGAAATACGGAAAAATGGGCGTTTATATTTACACGCATAACTAAAATCGGTGATTATTAACACCCCTGAGTTTTTGAGCGTCTTTCAGAATTTGAAAAAAGGGGGTGCTTATATTCACATAAATACGGTCATTTGTGTAGGTGACACACACACACATGCACACACACACATTTATATCATAATGGGGCCCCACTATTAACTTAAATGCAGAACAATACGTTCTCTCTCTCCTCACTGTAACCCGATGCTTCAAACCCCCCCCCCTTTACTCCAACTTTACTTACTCAAACTTACTCCAACAAAAACACGGTTATAACCTCTGCCTTAAAATTACATCTTCTCCCTAAATAAGATCTTCAAAATTGTATACAAGTACAGAACGGAGCCCCGCTTTGTGCTAAAAAGTAGCATTCTGAGCTAAATTTTGTGCTAAATGCAGGAACACACACACACACACACATCTGTACAGACGCAAAACCCCATTAGGTGTGTGTTTGTTTACATCAAACACATCAAACTGGGCCACTCATTGGACAAGCCAACAGGAAGACGTGGTTGCGTTGCTGTTTCCCGTGAGATGTAAGAGCTTTAAAAATAAACGGTTGAAAGTTTAATGACGGATGCATTAGAAGCGCGGAGCTTCTGCCCCCGGTGATATTTACTGCAAACAGAGTGAAACCCTCAAGGTCGCGTCTCCTCAGCATCCTCGCATCACGCAGAACTCCCGCCTTTGTTGTTTATTTCTCTTGAGATCCGCATCCTACCACGTCTCTTCTCCTCAGGTCACACGCGTGTCGCCATCGCTACAGCGAAAGTCAGGGGAAGTTCACGAGTCACGGCAGAAGATCAAGCTCCGCCTCCTGTAGATTAGCGGTTAAGTCCCTGAATTGAAAACTTTCAGAATTTAACGTTTTGTAGTGTGTGTGTGTGTGTGTGTGTGTGTGTGTGTGGGTGTGTGTGTGTGTGCGCGTAACTTCGCTGTGTGTGAATACACACTATATCTTTAAGGGTTAAACATAAAGTTAAATGCACGTGCTTCCTAATGCCACCAAGGGAACTAAAAAAATGGAAACGGAATTGGGCTCAACACTGAGCTTTGTGGAGCTCCACACTTAATATCACAGTGATTAGATTCCATTTAGATTTTTATCTCTATGATTGGCTGGCTTCCAATCCAAACTTTCCCGATCAGATCAGCTGTGATTGGCTCCAGCTCCCCATGACACAGAAATGAAAGACGCTGATCGTCGTACTTGGCTTGTATGTATTTTCTCGCAGCTCAAAATCTCATTAGATCCGTTGATCGGCGGCGTCAGTCAGCACATTTCTTTTTGATAGACTTTCATGGCTGTTGTTTCCCCTCTTCATCTTCTTTCTGTAGAGCCTTTCACGACACACTTTGTTCCCGAGCAGCTTTAGCAAGGATGGTCCTTTAATTCCTCCAGCGAGCTGCCAAACGCAACCCTGGCAAGATTGTGAAATTAGCAGAGAAAAGACGAGCCAGAGTAACGTTTGTGCTGACGGATGCCAGGGAGCCAACCAGATGGAGCTCAGCTGAAAGAATGGCCTGTCTGTTGCCACTTAGCATTCTGGGTCGTCTCATTTCAAGTCCACGAAGAGCCAAACAGATGATGGAGCAGATTCTCCGGGGAGACTGAAGGGTTTGCTTATGTGTCCGGAGCCTGTTTTCAGTTGTTAGCGCTGACCTGCTTTACATACATGTTCTCTCTGAAACATCACCCGCGGTTAAAGCGCCGCGTTTGAAGTGTGTGCCAGTGAAGACCAAGATGGAGAACATGCAAATGTGAAAATAGGCGCAGCTCTTTTTAGATGGAGGTGACCCTCTGTTGATCATCGGCATGATCTTAGAAGTCATCAGACAGTTTTAGATCAGTGGTAGAAAACTGGACTGGTGGCCAATAGGTTGCTGGTTAAAACGCTGGAGAGATGGATGGATGGATGGATGGACGGACAGATATTTGCGGAGTTCCACACTTGATATCACAGAGATTAGATGAGAAACATTTGTCTGCTATTTCTGATTGCGATCAAAATGTCTTGCCAATGAACAGAATGATCATGACTGGATGGATGGATGGATGGATGGATAGATAGATAGATAGAAAAAGAGAGAGATAGAGATAGAAAGGGAACAGAATTGGGCCCAACACTGAGCTTTGTGGAGCTCCACACCTGTCTTCACAGAGATTTGATTCATTTAGACGAGACACATTTCTGATTGAGATGATGATATGCTGCCAATGAACAGAATGATCATGACTGGAGCTCGTTAAAAAACATTTGCACAAAAAATGGTGAAATAAATCATGTGGGTATATGGTTTATTTCATAAAAATTAAAAATGTGGGTTCAACTGTTAGTTCTTTTGCATGGAATTGTGGCGCGATTCTGTCTGTCTGTCTGTCACAAATACAGTTCTGTCTTTCTCACGTACAGGGAGATCTGAATGTGATTAACAGTAACGATGATGAAGAGAATGAGTAAGAGGAAGAGCAATGAGACGCAGTCCTTGTCTTATCAAGTGAACCTGAAGGTGGAGCGAGTGTTTTATCATCGGCGACCTTTAGCTAATGCTGTTGTTTTACGTGTCTGCGAGTGAGACGGTGCAAGGACACGTGCGATCAATAGCGGATCCTCTCGTCTGCTCGATGAAGCTCAGTGTTATCA
This sequence comes from Paedocypris micromegethes, assembly GCA_028031935.1. NCBI lineage: Eukaryota > Metazoa > Chordata > Actinopteri > Cypriniformes > Paedocypris > Paedocypris micromegethes. The sequence goes on from CM051493.1 coordinate 11,739,633, forward strand.
CTGCGCCACCTCCAGATTAAAGGCGGGGAAACGGAATGTTCTCGGGATGATTTCATTTCCTTTATTTATTTAATTACGCCACGTTGCCGTAATTAACTCGTCATAACGAATCGACGATAGAGGAAACGTTTGTTCTTCAGGCTTCCTCAGCTTCAGGAGTCACTTTATCTCTCTGTCTGTCTCTCCGTCTATCAGTCCTTCAGACCAACCTAATTACCCATCCATCCATCTCATCCATCCATCTGCCCATCCATCTGACTATCCATCCATCTTTCCATCTATCTATTTCTCTGTCTCTCTGTCCATCCATCTTTCCCTCCCTCGCCCTATCTATCTATCTATCTATCTATCTATCTATCTATCTATCTATCTATCTATCTATCTATCTATCTATCTATCTATCTATCTATCTATCTCATTGTATGTCTGTCTCTCCATCTCTCTCTCTCTGACTCTCTCTTTCTGCATCTATCTATCTATCTATCTATCTATCTATCTATCTATCTATCTATCTATCTATCTATCTATCTATCTATCTATCTATCTATCTATATGTCTGTCTGTCCGTCCATATATCTGTTCGTTCGTCCGTCCATCCATCCTTCCATCCATCCATCTCACTGTCTGTCTCTCTCTCTCTCCCTGACTCTCCCTATTTATCTATCTATCTGTCCATCTATCTATCTGTCTGTCTGACTGTCTGTCTATCTATCTATCTATCTATCTATCTATCTATCTATCTATCTATCTATCTATCTATCTATCTATCTATCTATCTATCTATCATCCACAAATCCATCCATCCAACTGGGTCTCTCTGTCTCCGTCCGTTCGTCCCTTTCTCTCTATCTATCCGTTTATTCATCTATCTATCTATCCATCTATCTATCATCCACAAATCCATCCATCCATCTTATTTATACCTTTATCGATCTAACTGTCTGTTTGTTTGTCTTTGAGGTTTTCTTTCACAGCGGTCATTTCATAGCGTCGTACCATCCCTGTGAGGCGAGTAGCATCAGCATCAGCATCACCACCAGCATCAGTGAGAGTCGCCGTGTTTAGCTGGAGCCTGTTTTCACTGACATTAAATATATATATGGTCTGTCTTTCAGAGGTTTCTTGGCGTGGGACTGAGACGGCCGAGGTCACTCCATCCGCTCTGTCCCAGCATGCACTGCTTCCCTTTAACACTACCCTGATGGATCCGCCTCAGTGTTTGTCATCCCGCAGCAGGTCAGTCTAGTTTATTAGTTTTATTATAAAAAATGAATGAATAATAAATACCAGTAATTTATGTATGTGCTTATATGGAAGAACATGTTTATACAAATCACTTGTAAAATATACCGTGCATTGGCTAATCTATCTATCTATCTATCTATCTATCTATCTATCTATCTATCTATCTATCTATCTATCTATCTATCTATCTATCTATCTATCTATCTATCTATCTATTTATCTATCTATCTATCTATCTATCCATCCATTTGCCGATCCATCCATCTAAATGTCTGTGTCTGTCTGCTATCCATCCATCTATCGTTCCATCCATCCATGAAATTACAATCTTTGTTAAAATGTTCTATTTTCTGATTTTGAAATCATGATTTGATGTGTGTTACTGTGTCCCCCTGTCTCTCTCTCTCTCTCTCTCTCTCTCTCTCTCTCTCTCTCTCTCTCTCTCTGTCTGTCTGATGATCTGTCTGTCTGTCTCTTTCTCTCTCTGTCTGTCTGATGATCTGTCTGTCTGTCTCTCTGTCTGATGATCTGTCTGTCTGACTGCTTCTGTCTGTCTGATTCTGTTTATCTATCTGTCTGATTCTGTTTATCTGACTGTCTGATTCTGTTTATCTGACTGTCTGTCTGTCTGCTTGTGAAATTTTGTCACTTGATGATCTGTCTGACCTACTGTCTGTCTGATTCTGTTTATCTGACTGAATCTGATCTGACCTGAACTCAATGACTGTGAGCTGCTGATCTTAATGAGCCGCACCTGGAGACAGCGCTCTTGGTTGTATTCATAGCACGTTGCCAAACCAAAAGTAAAAAAAATACAACTGTGATTAACGGCGTTAAAAATAATTGACGCATTACGCACTTAAAATGAATCACGTGCATTAATGCGTTAACTTTGACAGCACTGTAGGCTTGTTCTTTAATTATGGTGTGTTGTCTGTCTGATGGTGTCTCTGTCGTGGAGTCATTACTGCTTTCAGACGTCGACGGCGTCCGTCTTCTATTAGTTCTGCATGTCGGCGCGTGAGAAGAAAAGACAAGATAATTGAATGTGTAAAGGGGAAAGTAAAGCCGAGCGGCGGGAGGTCACGACTCGCCTGTTAAAGCGCGTGAAGGAAACGATCATTTCCACGAGACCCAGACGCCGCCGGAACAAACGGAGGACGAGAAGCTTTGAAGTCTCCGCCTCTTATCAGCCGCGCCGCTAATGACACACAAGGTCGCTTATTTACGCCGCGTCCTTCACTCGCTTTCCCCCGTTTTCCCTCCCCTACATTGTCGAGGAATTTAATTCTCTCTTCTTGTCAAAATAAGATGAGACGCTCGGTGCCGCTTAAACCTTTGTGATCGTCGCCATCGTCTTCCTTATTGTGACTATTCAAAGCGTTATAACGGGTTACAACCTTAAACACTATGGTCAATCTAATCTCTCTCTCTCTCGCTCTCTCTCTTTCTGCCTCTTTTTTCTTTCTCTCTGTCTGCCTTTCTTCTCTCTCTCTCTCTCTCTCTCTCTCTCTCTCTCTCTCTCTCTCTCTCTCTCTCTCTCTCTCTCTCTCTCTGTCTGCCTCTCTCTTTTTCCCTTATTGTCTCACTTTATTTTTTTCTCTCACTTGTTTAATTTATTAATTGTATTATAAAAAACGTCTATAGATATAAAATCTATCTATCTATCTATCTATCTATCTATCTATCTATCTATCTATCTATCTATCTATCTATCTATCTATCTATCTATCTATCTATCTATCTATCTATCTATCTTGCTATCTAGCTATCTATTCATGCATCCACCCATCTCCTCTTTCTCCCTCATTGTCACTCTTTCTCTTTTTCCCTCCCTCTATGTCTCTCTCTCACTCTGTTTCTCTTTCTTTCTGCCTGTTTTTTTTCGCTCTGTCTCAATCTCTCTCTTCATCCTCCATCCATTCTTTCATTTCTCTCTCCCTATCCCTTTTGTTATCTTTTTCCATTCTCCCTCTTCCCTCCTTTCGTTTATTTCCTTTCTCTAGGCTCATTTTCTCTCTACACACACACATCCCCCTGGTTTCGTGTCCGTGATCATCGCCAGGCGTCGTGTCATTGATTTCACGTGGCTAGTGAGCTCAGTAACGATCCACGTCTTCAGCAGCAACTTTTCCGACACTTTCTTAAAAAACACATAACAAAGGAGTAAAATGGCTGACGCACAATGGCACTCGGAAAGCGACGGTTGCGCCTTTGTGCGGGTTTCGTCTCTTTGTGCGCGCATGGATCCGCGTTCACGCGTCAATCATCGCCGCTATTCATCGTCCTTCGCTCTAAACCAGAGGTGTAAGAAGTACCAGACAGCCCTACTTGAGTAAAAGTACGGATACGTACTGTATAAGCTACTCCAATACAAGTAAAAAGTCACCACTATAAAAAAGACTGGAGTGAAAGTAGCAAAGTATCGCATTTTAAAAGAACTTAAGTGTTTTACTCACTAAAGACTTTAGGCTAAAAATAAAAAGCAAACAAAGAAATGTGAAAAAACTTTATTTGTGAGGTTTTATTTTCTAATACAGAAACAAAATGTAACACCTTCATGTTTTGATAAAAAAAATTGTATATTCACCAGACTACAGATGGCGAAATCGCCTCGTTCGCCCAAGAAATTAACCGCTTATGTTTGTCGCGCACAATCGAATTGTAACGAGTAGCTGTAAGTGTCCATTCAAATGTAGTGAAGTCAAAAGTACAGTTACTCAATCATAGTAATAATGTATCATAATCATAATAATGTAGGGGAGTAGAGAGTAAAAGTTGCTTATATTTTTGATACTCAGTACAAGAACGAAGTTGCAAAAACATACTTAAGTAAAGTAACAAAGTACATTTACTCAAGTACTTCACCGAAGTACATTTTGCTGAAGTACTTAACACATCTGCTCTAAATTCCACGCTAAATTCCATTTTCACGTCTAACTGATTAAATGCTCTGTGTAATGAGTCTAACGTTCTCTACAAATCTGCAGATGCTCCAGAAGTTCCAGAAGTTTCCTCCTTCACCCGTGGGCTTCTCTCTCTTCCACTTCTCCGCCTTCCTCCATTTACATTTTGTTGATTCTTCTGTCTCGTCTCGGCCCGTGTTCCCACTCTTTCTTTGTGTGCCAGCTGTCAACATCTTGTTCTGGATCAGTGAGAGAGGCCAGATGCTTTCAAACGCATCCTCTCTCTCTCTCTCTCTCTCTCTCTCTCACTCTCTCTATTTTTCTCTCTCTCTCTGTGTTTCTCTCTGTCTCTCTCTCTCACTCTCTATCTTTCTCTCTCCCGGTCTCTGTCTCTCTCACTGTTTCTCTCTGTCTCTCTCTCTCTTCCTCTCTCATCCCCCTTCTCTTCACTTTTCTCTCTCTTTCTCTCTTTCTTTCTCCCTCTTTCTCCTCACGTTCTCTCTCTCTCTCTCTCTCTCTCTCTCTCTCTCTCTCTCTCTCTCTCTCTCTCTCTCTCTCTCTCTCTCTTCCTCATTCTCTTCCCGTTCTGTCTCTTTGCCTCTTTTGCTTCACTTTCTCTTTCTCCCATTCTCTTCACTTTCTGTCTCTCTGTCCTCCTTTCTTTTCACTTTCTCTATTTATCCTTTTCTCTCCTCTGTCTCTCATTTTCTCTTCACTTTCTCTTTCCTCAATTCTCTTCAAGTTCTCTCTCTCCATTTCTTTTCACTTCTCTCTCATTTTCTCTTCATTTTTTCTCTCTCTCCCTCCCCCTTTCTCTTCACCCTTTCTCTCTCTCTGTTTCTTCACTTTCTCTCTATTTCTCTTTCTCTCTCCATTCTCTTCACTTTCTCTCTCGCTCTCTCTCCCCCCATTTCTCTTCACTTTCTCCCTCTCCTCCTTTCTCTTCACTTTCTCTCTCTCCTCCTTTCTCTTCACTTTCTCTCTCACTATCTTTCTCCACATTTTCCATTTCTCTCCCTTCCTATCCGTCTCTCTCTGCTTTCCCCCCTCTTCCTCTGCTGATTAATGAGGGGTCAATAGTGATCAATAATGCAGGGATGTTAATGGAATCCAGAAAGGTTTTGCGCTCTCCTGACCCGCGGGTCTTTAAACCTCTAGATCTCAGTCCATTTCATCCGGAAGCTTCCAGATCCTTTCAAGATCCCAATCCTCGGATCGTACGTGCTTTCTGTTTTCTTTCCCATGGTTTTTAACGTTTTTTTTTTCCTCTGAATGCTCTTTTCCGAGGACCCTGTTTTTAAAACCGCGGCTGGTGACGTCACGGGATCGGGAATCTCCGTCCGCTGGGATGGTTCCGTTCTGAAGTGTGTGTGCGGCTTTAACTTTAATGAAATGCTTATGTTTATTACATGATTCATAAGAGCCTCGATATAGAGATTCTCCCTGTGGAAAAAGTCGTTTTAATAACTTCATGAAATAACCAGCGGCACAGAATCTTGCATCACCGGCGTCTCGAGCGCGGATTCGCCCCAATTCCCGCGCGGGACGCCGCCATTGGTGCAGCTCAAACACACTGGAACCATACAACTATAACAAAAATTACATTAATATACAAAAAAAACTCAAATAATTATCAAACGAATAAAAACAATTACACTATGAAGTTCACTTCTGGGTCACATACTATAAAGGTCACTTCCGGGTCACATGCTATAAAGATCACTTTATACTATAAAGGTCACTTCCGGGTCACATACTGTAAAGGTCACTTTATACTACAAAGGTCACTTCCGGGTCACATACTATAAAGGTCACTTCTGGGTCACATAGTATAAAGGTCACTTTACACTAGAAAAGGTCACTTCCAGGTCACTTTATACTATAAAGGTCACTTCCGGGTCACACAATATAAAGGTCACTTTATATTATAAAGGTCTCTTCTGGGTCACATACTATAAAGGTCACTTTATAAAAAAAATAATACGACAGTACAAATCTAATTAAAACGATTATAAATGTTCAAGCAATAAAGAGAATAATAATAACAACAATAATACATATACCGTAAAAAAACCGACCGCCAGAATCTCCATCAAGTGCACAAGCACGTTTGCCGACACACACACCACATATGTTGTCGTTATTTAATCATTTTTTGTATCAATTAATCAAAAGCTTCAACAGTACAGTTATGTTTTGATTGTTTATTTATTTCAGTCTCGTGGTTGTTACATTGTAACATAACATACAACAGCGACAACAAACCTATGAAGACGGAAACAGTATTTTGTGTGACTGTGTTAGTTTCCGTGTTTACAACACACTTTAAATGAAACAATCGTCAAGAAGTAAAAAAAAATTGTGATTATTGCCGTTAAAAATAATTGACGCAATTAAGCACTTAAAATGAATCACGTGTGTTAACGCATTAACTTTGACAGCACATAACTTTGTATTTAGTTCAATCTTACTTCTTCCAGTGTAATTTTGTCTCTGTTAAGTGTTGCTGCATTTTTTTTCTTATCGAGCCAATAAAAGCTTACGGAAATACGGAAAAATGTGAGCTTATATTTACGCGCGTATTTGAAATCTACCATTATAAGCACATGGGAAGCTTTTGAGCGTCTACATTTTTTCGCGCAAATACGGTCTTTAGTTTTGTAAAGTACAAGTCGTTTGGCTGAAATCATCTTTTATTGCCGAGTGCGTTTATCTCCGGATGGTCAACACGTCCCTTCTCTTTTCATTTAATCCACGTCTCGCTCTCTCGCCCGTCTTTTCATCTTCATCTTCAGCATCGGGGATTTCCATTCGCCTTTCTGAAGGAGGATCATTTCCCTGCGCGAGAAGCAATAAAGCGGCGGAACAATCGATGGATCACGCTGACGTCTGGAGCCGATTCCACAGGCCCGGATGATCAAACTGTACTTTCCTCTGTAATTACCGTAATTATTTCATGCACTTTTGACCATCTGGTAACTTAACACACGCCTCGCGTCTTGCCACTCTCGTTTTTAGCATGCATAATTTAATGCGAGAGTTTAAGAGCTCATCCGCGCCCTTCTGCATTATTCATCTAATATGATGTGAAACCAAACAAACACGGAAAACTACTTCTGATAATTGCGCATTGTTAGCGACATGCTGGAAAAATTGTCAAGCCGTGAGGAATTGATAACAGAAGCTAATTTACACTCGGCGTTCCGTGAAATGAAGCGGTGGAGATCATGAAGAAGCGATGGAGTCGTCTCCTCGGTGGAATATTTTCGCGTTTGTGATGCTTTTTTTTAAACGTTTCAAAAGCTTTTAAATGATCAATCGTTTTCAAGACGGGTTTTTTTTTCCACCCATGGTTCATTTGCGCAATGTTTTCAACAATTTCATGTTTTCTAGACACGGTTCGTTTCTGAAATGTTTTGAAAGATTCTCATGATTTTTAATTGCGGGTTTGTTTTCGGAAGTGCTCGCAAGATTCAGATGTTTTCGAAATGTTTCCCATTATGTGCGAAACATTAAAATCAAAACATTTTCGGAATGTTTTATGAGCGGCGATTTCGTTGCCAGTGTCAATTCCAGAGCGTTTTAATCAGTTGTTTATTTCCACCGTTTTTTTGAAAGATTCCACCGACGTCACCATTCAACGGTTTTGTAATTCCGCAGTCTGACATCCCTAATGATTGGCTTTCACCGTTTCTACAGCGGTAATAACTCCAATAACGCATTTGCCAGAAAGAGCATCCGTTACCCAACAAAACCAGGCGATTCAAAAAAAAAATCAAACAACTTCTGCCTTTTTAGCATATAGATGTGAGTTGGAGCCTTTAATGTAATGAGAGATTTACCACAGAGATGCGAGACACTTGAACGAGCGGCGGATCCAGAACTAGGCCACGAATGACACGGACGCCCGAGATTCGGAATCATGGGAGTTGGAGATAAAGAAACCGGTGAGTCGCGTATTTTTAGAGGCACATATATCAAGAGTCTCGGGAATAGGCCTGACTTTCTTTTCTTGCCATATCAAGTGGTTTCGCTTTCTTTCCAGCTTTAGAAATCGCCAACATCCTCCAACGAACCACGAGCCAGTCATTACCACGAGAACCTGTGAGACGAGAGGTCAGATTTAAACGCTTCTTTATCAGTTAAACCAGAGGTGGGCAAACTGCGGAAATGTTTTAATCTGGCCCACCGAACTTGTAAAAATTAAATGAAAGTCAGATATTTTTTTTATGTACATCCGGTTAATCTGTAATGGTGGTTTGTTTTATTTTTATTTTGTGAGACATTTTAAAAAGCGGAACCATAAACACAAAATGTACATACAAGAATTGTACTAGTATATTTTTAACATTTATTTTTTACATTGTCAGTCTATGGAATCAGATGACTGGTTTGAACATTTTTTTTTTCGCTTCAGACTTTTCCGTCCATTTCATTTTTTATTCGTTTGGACTTCTGGCACTAGCTTCACGTGGGGGTGGGCCTTACTCTGATTGGCTGGTGAGAATGTGATTGACAGCCGCTTGACCAGGAAGCCTGTTTCGGCCCCTTTGTCAAATGTTAGAACCAAAATCAAAAAGTTTGCCCACCCCTGGGTTAAACAATCACTTGACGTGTGGGATGTGAAAAAAAACGAGGATAACCTCGCAAGGATGAACGCAAAGTCTTACAATGCTGGATTCACCCAACCCTTTACCGAGGCCTGGAAGGACTTTATATTGTTAATTACGGATTTGTTTTAAAGAGATTCAATTCATTTTTTTTTTTTGCAAGTATTTTATTGACATTTTTAAGACACGGACCCCCACGTGTTGCCCACTGCTCCGGGTTTGTGGGTGTCAGTAGCCCCTTTCAAACAGCAATGGCGGTAAATTGCAAAGAAATCCCGGAATGAATTTACCGGTAAAAACTGTTCACACAAGCACTGGCATTCCGGCATTTTTCCGGGAAACAGCACTCACACAGTGTTTTCAAAATACCAGTATTTCCGGTGACGACATCAACTGGCGACACCTTTTGAACAGCTGCGGCCCTCGTCAGCATATTCTGATTGGCTCAGAACCGTCGTTTACATCAGCGCTTACTGAACTTCTGCGTGCTTATTCCAGCAATCTTCGTGTCACGTTCACACAAGGCAGTTTCCCGGTAATTTACCAGGAACGTTAAAGCTACCCTTGCCGGCAAATTGCCAAAACGAATTTCCCGGCATTTGTATGTTCACACATGACTCCATGTCAATATACCGGCATTTTACCCGGCAAGGTCAGTATGTGTTAAAGAGGCTAACTAGCCTAACTAGCAGATGGACCACTATGGACATTTTTCTTCTTCAAATTTTTCTTCTTCTTTTTTTCCTCTACTCCGCAAAGCGACTTTGGTCCGGGACTTGACCTTCAACTTGAACTAGTGTTTGAACAGAGACGATTTTCTCCACGGAGGGGTTAAAAAAGTTATCATTATTATTATAATATTATTAAAGGTTATGAAGTTGAAGCTTATGAAATGACTACAGCTTTCCAGAACTTGAAAAGGGTTGATTTAGTGGTTCCGTTGGTCGACACACACACACACGTAAATACTGTCAGAAGCTTTGAAGCCGTCAGCATTGTTTCCGGCGCTCTCATGGGGAAAAGAGAATGTGGTGAGGGCTTGAACCAAAAGCCCAACACTTTCCTGCAGAATATTAATCGAAAAGGAGCAAATAGCGATGAACTGCTTTTCTTTCACGTCTTTTTGGCTCATGTTTATGGCGTCATTTTGTTTGTGGTCTCTTCTGGTTTGCTTTTGTGTGTTTGGTGTCGTTCTTCAACACGTGATCAAACGAAACGAACCTTTAAACCTGGTAAAACAGTAGACGTCCTTTAGTAAAAACGGTAATTTAACGTCTAACTACTCATCATGACGCAAACGGTCTCATCCATTTTTCAATGATAAACTTGTCGGAATCGGTCAAACATTAAAGGGATTCTGGTCCTTCGGCCTCGTAGTTTGAGTTCATGCGCGAAGAGAATTCACTATGGAATCACATTAGTGCCAAAAATAAACGTACATTTCTGATAAACGAATGAAAATGCTTCACACTTTGTTTTTTTATTTTTCGCTTGCAATTACGTTTTTTTTTTTTTAATATATTTTGCTTGCAATCTTCGCATTTTCTTTTAAAACTTTTTTTTTTTTTCAATGTTTGAACGTTCTCAACAATTTAATGTTGGTTAGCCACTGTTTGTTTCAGGAAGCTTTTGAAATGTTTAATTGCAGGTTTATTTCGGAAGTGTTTTGAAATTTTCTAAGTGTTTCTGAGCGACAGTTCGTTTCTGAAACTACAGCATAACAGTATTAGAAAATTCCAGATGTTTTAATCAATTGTTTATTATCACAATATTTTAAAGATTTGTTTATTTATTTCTTTTGATAATTTAATTAAATTTGTAATCTAATTTGTATATCAACAATATGCAATTTTTTACCCTCTCATATTCTTTATCTTTATTTATTGTTTACCGTTGTGGCTGCTGCAAAATGTTTGTGCAAAATTCTTCTTCTTCTTCTTCTTCTTCTTCTTCTTCTTCTTCTACGTATAAGCACCGCCCGAATTTTTGATCAACTTTAATTGGAAAAGAGGGAGTGCTTATATTCACGTAAACACGATACAATTTATGAAACATATAAAACATCACGAAAAAAGTTTGAACAGCTTTAGCATTTTGTTTTACGGTAAAATTTGAGTTTGAAGTGGTGACGTGTGTCTCCTCTGATCCCGTTTTCCTCGGACCTGCTCGTCATTCAGCCACTGTGATGAACACATGAATATTTGATCACAGCGGTTTGGGAACGCCACATGAGGCCGTAAACGAAAAAGCCGCCGTGTGGATCCGAGTGATTTCCGACACGTGTAGAAAACCTCCACACACACGGCCGTCAACAGATATAATTCATGAGATGTGTAACCGATGTGAATATTAAAGCGTGTAATTTGGTTTCTGACGGAGACTTAATGAGGAGCACGACTCGGCGTGTAATTAGTTCCTGTGGTGTTCTCACGTGTCGCTCTGGAGATCTGGGAATCTTCCGGATCACATCGGAACCTGCTCGGTTTGCCCCAAAAAACTTGTCATGGAAACCAGCGGTGCGGAAAAAAATCATTCCATGTGTGAAATGAGATTTTCTTTTATAGATCTGCGGGTTTGGTCAAAGTTGTTTTAAAGGAATGAATTTATGACTGATTCATAGCAGGAAGCTCCAAGACGCACGGCTGAAAAAAAAGATCCACATTAAAAAAAACAAGAAAATAAAAAATTAGGAGTAAAATAAAACTCAAGTCAAGTAAGATTGTCAGCCAATGGGGTGATAGCATTTCACTTGGTAAGGCAACGTGAAGCAAGACCTACTTTCTTGAAACAAGCAAATTAATCTTTCTCTCTTAATTCTAAGCCAGGTCATTTATCTTGTGGGAAAAAAACAAGACTTTTGTTTTCGGATCTCCATCGGTGGCGCTATAGCATCTTGTTTTTTCAATTTTTTAGTTTTCATTTCTTGTAAATTGTTTATTGGACCTTCGCTTTGGAAGTGTTTTCTGAGAAATGGGATTGGAAAATTGACCGCAGGTGTGAGTGAGAGTGTGAATGTGTGCAGATTGGTTGGGAATCGAGGGGGTGTGTCCCGCTGTGATTGGCTTCAGTAGTAAAAGTAGTAAAAATGGATGGATGGATTATTTAGATAAATGTCAATATTTTACGCGGGTCAATTTGAACCGGGGTCTTTTATTATGCATATAAGTGTCATAAACCAAAAAATTCCCCAAAACAGTGTGTGTGTGTATGCGTGTGTGTGTGTGTATTTGCAAAGAAACTAATAGTATTTGATCTTTCTGCCTCTTTTTAGTTTCTATTTTGTCTGAAGGGTCAAATTGACCCGAACATTATCTTTGTAACACAAACATGTAGCGGTTGTTACAAATATGTCAACTGAAATGTTTCTTGTTTATATGTAGTTACATTAAGACAAGCAGGAGAAAAGGATTTTGTAATTGACCCAAACAGTATCTTTGTAACATAAACATGTAGCGTACAAATGCAAATATTACAAATACAAAAATTATTAAACATTATAGTGAAATATTATAGTACAAACATGTCAACTGAATTGATACTTTTCAGTCTTTGATAAATACTCTAAATAAGCCAAGCAGGAACGTTTCAAAGTGGAAAAAAATACTTTTAAGTATTTAAAAAAATATTATGAAACTTTTAACAATTTAACCCGGACATAACAGGAGAGTTTTTCACGCCCGTCAGATTTTCTCGCTGCTGTTCAACACACGGCCAGAAATAGGCCGCAGACGTCACACGAGTCTAATAACAACGACCAATCATGAGCGAGATCGCCGTGAAGTTCAGATCACGTTGCACTTTTATTTTCCCGCCTCCGAGGGAAACCTCCGGAATGGCGTGACGCTCGCCGCGGGTTTCTTTCTTTCCCAGAAGAAGCCTGTCGCCGTTTCCGCGTACCAGGATAATGTCACTTTGCATAAGCGCGGTCCGGGCAGATTCCTTACTCTCCGAGTTGATGTAGATTCATTAAAGCAGGCTGGAGGAGAAGTTCCTCAGTGGATCCCATACCAGCAGAACCGATGCTGTAGGTTTGATTCCCACCACGCGTGAGCTTTTAATATGTATGGCCGTGTTAGGAATTATTGAGTCAACGTATTCGCCGATAAATATTCATTCACTTGTAAAACTGTGGATCTTCTGTTTCTGGATGTTCTAACGTCTGGATCCTCTTTGGGCTGCTGGGACTTTTATTTTGGCAGGGTTTTGTTGTTGTTGTTGTCCACTCTTACGCTCTGTTACTTGATTAGTCTCCCCTGTTTGTGGTTTAGTTGCCCCGCCCCATATCTTCTAGGGCTCCGCCCTCATATGCTTCTCCAGTTTAAACTGGATTGCTGTGTGTGATTTGTGAATAATTTTCTTTTTTTCTCTTTCTCTCTGCCACACACACACACACACACACACACACACACACACACACACGGGAAAACTGGTGTTGAGTTGTGCCACGATGTGAATTGTGCAATACCGTGATACCGTCACACATTCATGAATTGAATTTTTATACACGTATATAAACACTTTATTACAGTATAAAACATTTGTTTGCGTTACAACTTTTAATGACGACAGGGAGACATTACTAATCGAGCACAGAAAGCTGTAACAGGCTGAATTAATAGATCACACTCAAGACCGCGAGCAGCTCTGAAGTGTGTACTGTGTCTTTAAGAGCGGCTCTACTATGAAAGAGAATCGTGAAGTCACGTGCAACGCTGCTTCTGCTTTTTTTTTTATCTAAGTCGTTTGTAAACATTTGTTTCATGCGTCAGATTCAGACTCATGCTGCATTGCGAGCGCACGAGAGGGAGAGAAATAAAGAAAGCGTGACGATGTAAACTTTCTCTCTCTCTCTCTCTCTCTCTCTCACGAGCTCTCTCTGCCTCTCTCTCTCTGTCTCTTTCTCTCTATTCTCTCTCTCACTCTCACTTTCATTCTCTCTCCTTTTCTCTCTTTTTGCCTCACTTTCTCTTTCTCACTGTCTTTCTCTCTCTCTCTCTCTCTCTCTCTATTTCTCTCTGCCTCCCTGTCTCTCTCTCCCCCTCACTCTCTCTTCTTCTCTTTCTCTCTCTCTCTGTCTCTCTCTCTCTTCCTCTACCTGCCTCTCTCTCTCTTTCTTTCTCATTGTCTTTCTCTCTCTTTCTCTCTATCTCTGCATCTCTCTCTTTCTCTCTCTCACTGTCTCTCTCTCTCACTCTCTCTTTCACTGTTTCTCTCTCTTTCTCTCTTTTTGCCTCGCTTTCGCTCTCTCACTGTCTTTCTCTCTGCCTCTCTCTCACTGTTTCTCTGTATCTCTCTTCTTCTCTTTCCCTCTCTCTCTCTCGCTCTCTCTCATTGTCTCTCTCTCTCTCCACCTCTCTCTTTCTCTCTCTCTCTCTCTCTCTCTCTCTCTCTCTCTTACTGTCTCTCTCTCACTCTCTCTCTTTCACTGTCTCTCTCTCTCTCTTTCTGCCTCTCTTTCTCCCTGTCTCTCACTTTCTCCCTCACTCTCTCTTCTTCTCTTTCTCTCTCTCTCACTGTCTCTCTCTCTTTCTCTCTCTCACTCTCTTTCTCTCTCTCTCTCTCTCTCTCTCTCTCTCTCTCTCTCTCTCTCTCTCTCTCTCTCTCTCTCTCTCTCTCTCTCTCTCTCTCTTCAATAGTACAAATAATGTAATTAAGGTCTACTAAGATGTAAACCCCCCCGCTGCCCAAAACCGTGATATACTGTAATACGGACACCGTCTGGACGCTAGAAAATATTGTGGTATGAATTTTCACCCACCCCGCCCACCCCTATGTAATACTATTATCTAAATGATAACAAGAGCTTTCCTCACAGCGTAACGTGATAAGACAATAGCTTCTCCTCACGCTCTCGGGGTTTGATCTGTGGTTTTCTGGAGTTACGAAGGCAGACGACTGTGTATCTGTGGTGGAGTTTGTGTGTGACTGACCTGCAGAGACGCCCGGAGCCGTAATCAACTCCAGCGTTAATCCGCCTCGTGTGGAACCGGGTCCCAGCAGAACCTCACGACTCCAGATTGATCGCTGCGATAATGACACAGATGGGGAAATCTGATCTCACGCTCCAGTTCTGACCGACTCAGAACACACAGCGAATCACAAGAGCGGCCACTTTATACGACCAATCACACTCGCTTAAACACACTGCGCCAAAATAATCTGTTTATCCTAATAATTCGCTTTTCAAAATTACCTCTAATAGAACTCCACCTCTAATGGAACGCCACCTCTAGTAGAATGCCACCTTTAGTAGAACACCACCTCCAATAGAGCGGCACCTCTAGTAGAAAGCCACCTCTAGTAGAACTCCACCTCTAGTAGAACGCCACCTCCAATAAAACGCCACCTCCAGTAGAACGCCACCTCTATTAGAACCCCACCTCTAATAGAACGACACCTCTAATAGAACGCCACCTCTAGTAGAACGCCACCTCTAGTAGAACTCCACCTCTAGTAGAACGCCACCTCTAGTAGAACGCCACCTCTAGTAGAACGCCACCTCTAGTAGATCGCCACCTTAAATAAAACGGCACCTCTAATAAAACATCACCTTGACAGAAAAGTTAAAAATTAGATCGTCATGGCATTCTATTAGAGATTTTATGGTAGATTACAAAAGAAAATGAAATGTATGAACGGATTTGTTAGAAAAGGAAGCACAACACTTAAAGACAAAATTGTAACAAAATTGTCTGACTTCTTAAAAAACAAGAATTAAAGTTACATTTGAAAAATGTCGCAACGTATATGGTATGATCAAAAAGTTGAGATTTAATGTTAAATGTTAAAATTCGGAAGACATAAGGTCGTCATTATGTTATATAAAGTCAGAAAAAGAAGAGATTTAAATACCAAAATGTCAGGATTTAAAACAAAAATTGCAACTAAAAAGACATGATTAAAACTTGTAAATAAAACACAAGATTTTCCCCCGAAAACGATAAACCGACGGCAGCGACGCTAAACGGTGGGAAGCAGGAAAAGACACATCCATTTACCGGCAGAATTGAAAGGTGAACTGTGCATTTTAAACTTCACTTAATGAATAATTGGTGAAATGTCACGGAGGTCAGGGGTCAGACTCTGTTTTCTGATAATGATCTTATCAAGGTTGCGTGTTCGGAGCTTGGCAGTGGTTTTTTAATATCGTGTATTATGCAGCGTTTGAATCCTCCTGCACTTACACACCAATCTGCGCCGTGACATTTCGACCGCCGCTCTTCTGCCTGTAATCCCGTTTCTCTATCGGGTTACACGTTCTCTGAATTACGACCCAAATCTGTTTACATGTTTAGTTTGGACACACTCTCTGAAACAGCACTGGCGATTAAAGAGCTGCTCTTTTACTACTTTTATCGGACGGTTAGTGAGGAGGAAAAAGACGAAATAGAAAATGACGAAATACCAACAAATATTATACATTTTTCAGAATTAAACCAATCAACCTATGTTGAGCATCAAAGAAATGTCCAGGCAAAGGAAATTTGACACAATAGTTTGCTATACTGTATATAGCCGTTATAAAACATGTTGTAAAGTTGTGTATTTTTTCAGTTCACCTTTAGTCGTCAGTCAATCCATTTGATGGATTTCTACTTTTTTACTTAACTGTCTGGCTTGTACAGTTACCTAACCAGTAACTTAAACAGGTCAAGTCTGTTCTAGTCACGTCAACCCAGTTCTAGTTCAGTTGAGTCTGTCCTAATCAAGTTGAACCTGTACCAACCAGTCGAGCCTCTACTAGTCCAGTCAAGACTGTTCTAGTTAGGTTAAGTCGGTTCTAGTTGAGACTATTCTAGTTAGGTTAAGTCGGTTCTAGTTGAGACTATTCTAGTTAGGTTAAGTCGGTTCCAGTCGAGATTGTTCTAATTAGGTTAAGCTGGTTCTAGTCAAGACTATTCTAGTTAGGTCAAGTCGGTTCTAGTCGAGACTGTTCTAGTTAGGTCAAGTCGGTTCTAGTTAAGACTGTTCTAGTTAGGTCAACTCGGTTCTAGTTGAGACTGTTCTAGTTGAGACTGTTCTAGTTAGGTTAAGTTAGTTCTAGTCAAGATTGTTATAGTCAGGTCAAGCCGGTTCTAGTCGAGACTATTTTAGTTAGGTCAAGCCGATTCTAGTTGAGACTGTTCAAGGCAGGTCAAGTCGGTTCTAGTCGAGATTATTTTAGTTAGGTTAAGATGGTTCTAGTTAAGACTATTTTAGTTAGTCAAGTCGGTTCTATTCAAGACTATTCTAGTCAGGTCAAGTCGATTCTAGGTGAGGCTGTTCTAGTTAGGTCAAGCCGGTTCTAGTCGAGATTATTCTAGTTAGTCAAGTCGGTTCTAGTTGAGACTGTTCTAGTTAGGTGAAGCCGATTCTAGTCGAGACAATTTTTGTTAGGTCAAGCCGGTTCTAGTCAAGACTACTCTTGTTAGGTCAAGTCGGTTCAAGTTGAGACTGTTCTAGTTAGTCAAGCCGGTTCTAGTTGAGACTGTTCTAGTTAGGTCAAGTTGGTTCCAGTCGAGACTGTTCTAGTCAGGTCAAGTTGGTTCTAGTCGAGACTGAATGCTGGTTTTCCTAAAACTAGTCAATGTAATCTAGTTTGTGGTGAAACACATTTGGTCCAACCGGGTCCATCTGCACGGCAATAGAGCGAATGAACAAAGTGGAAATCAAGGACTGAAGTGGCGCTGAAGCTTTCTGGATCCGGTCACAGCTACAAGATAAGCAGTGGCACGGCGACTTTGATAAGAAAGGGCTTGTTAATGGATCCAGTGGCCTGTGCTCGCTGCGGTATTAACCAGCGGAGAATATCAGCGCTCGGAATCTGTGCTGAATGGAGATCCAGGTCACAGCGAGACCGCGGTCCGACTCGGCCAGCTTCTGGTTATCTGGTTTACTCTGAAAATAGCCTCTGGGGGTGTAAAAGGCTGGATTAATACTTCTGTTCGCTGTATCAGGGTCTGCCGGTGGTGTAGCTGTGATCGCACAAATAAAAGCAGGAACTTATGGTGATGGATTTTGTGGAATGCAATTTCTTTATTATAATTTCGCTTGGTAATGCATAACTGAAAACGGAGGATTTAATTAATATTAAGCATTATTTGATTTATTATGGGTGTCAGGATGTAATAGATACAGACAGTATTTCCGGGAGGACATCAATTATTCAGATATTGAAATTAAATTCATCATTTAGTGTAAAAACGGCACAAACACAAAACGCACTTGCTATTGCCATGGCCACTAAATCTGGAAATGGCCAGTAGTGTTGCCCATCAAAAAGCTTTTAAGAGTTTTGGGAATGGAACTGGTTGGTAAAATGACAACATTGATAACCACTTATTTCCAGCATATCACACAATGGTCAACGGCTATACCAGAGATGTAAAGAGTACCTGAAAAACATACTCGAGTAAAAGTACGAACACCTTACTGTAAAAATAACTCAAGAAGACTTGAGTAAAATTCGTAATGTATCTAATTTTAAAAGAACTTTACTCATATTGAATCTAGGCTCAAAAAACACCAAGAAATGTGAAAAGCAATAAACTCTTTAATTATGAGCTTTTGTTTCCTTATATAAAAATTTTACTTACCATCTTGACGTTTCAAAAGGGCTGAACAAATTAGACAAAAAAAAAAAGTCTCAGTCAAACTCAAGTGTGCAAAAAGTGCAACTACTTGCATAATTAAAGTAAATTGACGCAAATTAGCTCATAAATAGCATCTATTACAGTAGACGACTGTAGTCTAAAAATGAGTAAAAGTTGGTTATATGTTTGATAGTTGTTAGGTATAAAACATTTTATGACCAAAACTGTATTTTTAATTATAAACACATTGGTTACAACACGATGGTTATAGTTAATTTCCAAATCAATGAGGAGTATCACAGACTGAGACCAACTCGTACCCGTTTCCTTCAGATCTCTCGAGCTTCTGTCTCTGCTCCTCAGTTATAATCTTTATTTAGAAGAGGAAAGATAGAGTGTAGACATAACATGTTGTGAAAAACATTACCCTATAAAGTCATTGTGAAAAAGTAATGAAGAATCTTAGAATGCGGTATAAGAACATGTGAGCAAAGAGACAGTTACGGGAAGTTTGCGAGACGCTTTTTAGTTCTGGAAAAATCTGGTTGAACAACACACACGCACACACACTTAGAAAATGTCAACAACCTTTGTTCGTCCGCATTTCAAGCGTACTTATTAATAAACGTTTAAGGCATTTTAAAACGTATTTTCCTCAACACTAGTACAAGTACAAAGTAGCCAAACAATACTCAAGTAACAAAGTCCATCTACATCTGGTAGTTACAAAGTCCATCGACATCAGTTACATCTGGTAAATATAAACATGCTGTCTAGTTAATCTGGTGTAATGTAACAGATCATTTCAGAATGAAGCATCTTAAGAAGACCTGTAATTTTGAAGAACCCCGGCTTGTTTTAATTTCGATCCAGTTGTAATTCATCCCGAGCGCGTCGCCTCGACAGCCGGAGAGTGTCATCAGCATCAATTCGCCGCCGTTCCGTTCTTATTTGTACAGCGGGGTGACAGAGAGAGCGAGGGATCCGGCCCACTTTACATGCAGATAAAACAAACGAGACACGAGAGAAAACACGCTGGAAAGAATAGACAGAACTGTGCGGGAAATGGAAATGTGAACGCAACGCCTGGTTGAGTTTGTTTGCATTATGCATGCGAACTGTAAAGTCACGGGAGCCGACGCCGCAAATGAGCCGAGATGCGAGAGAAGACGGAATTCAAGGCAAATTAAAGTGGCGACGGATGCTTTTCTCCTAAACGACTGTGTGTTAGAGACGCTGTGATGCATGCAGAAGTTTCCCCGTGGCCTCAGTATCACCAGCAAACTCTGAAAACCATCTAAAGTAGAGAAGAGCTGTCAGATCTCCAGCATCCATCCGTAGCCTTGAGGCGGAGACACGCCCTGGATAGAAAGATAGAGAGACTGATGGATGGATGGATGGATGGATAGGTAGGCAATAAAAAGAAAGACAGACAGATAATTGGGTGGGTGGATGGATAGAGAGAGGGATGGATGGATAGATATACAGATAAAAAGAAAGATAGATAGATAGATTATTGAATGGATGGATGGATGGATGATTAGGTGGAATAGAAAGAAAGAGAGACAGATTATTAGGTGGATAAAAGAGTAGATAGACGGATGGATCGACAGATGTGTGGATGTATAGATAGATAGATACGCCGTTAGATAGATAGATAGATAGATAGATAGATAGATAGATAGATAGATAGATAGATAGATTATTGAATGGATTGATATGTGGATGGATGAATAACTAGACAAGAAAGCGATAGTAAGAAACACAGGTTATTGGGTGGATAGGAGGATGAATAGATAGATAGATATAAAGCTAGATAGATAGATAGATAGATAGATAGATATACAGAAAGATAGATTAAAACATCAATTTTCTAAACCTATTATTGGCCTTGAGGCAGAGACACGCCCTTAACAAGGCGTCAACTAATCACAGAGCAGGACAAACACACCCACAGCTGCGGGCAATTTACTGG
>CM051493.1:11762440-11766371 GCA_028031935.1 Paedocypris micromegethes
TTCTTTTAAAATGCTTTGTTCTTGTAATGAAACATTTGTTGCTTTGAACAAAAGAGTCTGACAAACACACACCTATGTACTCTATTTTGTATGTACACACACACATGCTGCAAATTGTATTACCTAAAGCGCTTATCTCTCACTTTAATACTGAGGGATTGGCCGGCACATCATCCCTCTCTTTATTTTTCTTCCATCAGATGCGTTGATAACTATTCTGTCGTCCTCCGTCAGAGAGTTTTGTTTTCTAGACGTTGTAGCGTCTGCTGAAGTACTTGGGTACACTTTTTGTACTCATTTTGTAAATATTGTAAAAAATGTTTTACTTCTTATCATTTCGCGTACTTTGTACTTGTATTGAGTATCAAAAATGTAAGCAACTTCACGCAGGAATGTAAAGCAAATACACGCAGTCCCGATAAATTCACGCAATCAAAAAAGTCAATGTCTAAAGAGGTTTTTTTTCAGTTTCTTTACACGTTTGTCGTTTTTTAATTTTAATTTTTTGAATTTTACAAAACATAGAATTTGTAAAGTGTACTCAAGTACTTTACACCTCTGCTGGAAGTCCAACCCACAACCTAAATTTTCCGTTTAAAGCAGAGAGAAAAGTTCGATTATCAGTCAGAGCGTCTGACGAAAGCATAAACGTAAATGCCCTCGCTATCTACTGCTTTTTCGATTTTAAAATATGTTTTTAAAATCTTTTTTTTATTTTTTTATTTTTTTATTTTAAAAAATAATATCTTTATCATCTGGGTCACGGCACCACATTTTCTTTTTATCATAGCACGTTTATTAACATTTTTTTTTTAGAATCAATTGTATCACACAAATGTAGACATGTTGTACATGTACACAAATGTACAATAATTCATAAAGTCTACTCAAGTACTTTACACCTCTGCCGGAATTCGAGCCTTAATAACGACGCAGTTCCCGCTACACACATTAGCCGTTTTTACTCTTCCGTTTTTACTATTCCGTTTAAAGCCGAGAGCAAGGTGGAGTTTATTTACCGTCCCTGAAACGAGGAAGCCGTGTTCAGACAAAGTGAAGCTGGAGTGGCTTCAGGTTGAAGGTTTCAGCGACTGTAGTCGGTTTCCCCCGGCGCCGCGCGGTAAATAATTCATCCTTCAAACACGCGCCTCTCATTGCGAAACACAAGACGTCTCGTCTTCCGCTCGGCGGGAAGTGTTTGAGTCGCAGACAAATAGATTCTGGCGCTCAGGCTTGCGTGAAGTTTTCTCCAGCTAAGTGACAGTCGCACAGGGCCGAGCTTCTTAATTGACTGCGGCGCTGACGAGCTCAGAATGGGTCAGAATACTAAACGAGTGTGTGGCGGAGGAGTGCGGCCGCGGGATTTAACGGGTTAATGGCGGGTCGGAGGAACCTGCCGATTTACCTTCATCGAAAGACTATTTTTCATAGAATCACCTTTTTTTTGTAAAGTTAGACTATGACTAGAATGTATTTATTAGTGCTGTCAAAGTTAACGAGTTAACGCACGTGATTAAGTGCTTAATCGCGTCAATAATTTTTTAATGCCATTATTCACAGTTGCATTTTATTTTACTATCGGTTTGGCAACGCGCAATGGATAGAGCCAAGAGCGCTGCATCCAGGTGCGGCTCATTAAGATCAGCAGCTCACAGTCATTGAGTTCAGGTGTTGCCACTTAGGCGCAAAGTGTTTAAGTGACACTGATCTACTTTTCCCCTCTCAGCAGCAACACAGACATATGTTTCATGTTAGAGTGACACGTATTTATGAAGTTACAGTTCGTTTTCAGTTGACAAAGAGAAGGCAAAACATTCTTCGCATATTTTTTTTTACAAAAAGCACAATATCCGTTTTTTTTTAGTGTAACCTAAAAAAAACATGTACTTCAAACTTTCAATTGTTGGATAATGTAAGAACAAAATTTACTTTTTGTGTGTTTTGTCTTGAAAAGTGATCTTGGAGGGTTAAAAAGCAAAGACAAAACATTCCACATAAAAATGATACTAAATTATTTTACAGTATTTAAACGAGTGTTAATTTAGTGTTGAGTTTACATTAATTTATATATTACACCTCAATGTCCAATATTACAAGCTTCAGTCATTTAATTGCAATTAATCGCAATTAATTTGGTCAGGGAAGTGCAATTAACTAGTTAAAAAATATTAATCATTTGACAACACTAGTATTTAGTAGTTATTTGCTGTATTTCAACCATTTCCACCACATTTTTTTTCCCCATTATAACACGTTTATTAACAGCTCTCCTGCGCGTTTACCTTTGTTACTTCTGGAGAGCGTTGTGAGATTAAAACACGATGCCGGACTAGAACCTTGCCTGACTTCTCCAATTCCAGTTAATCAGAAATAGACTGAAAGTCATTAGTTTGTTGCTTGAGCAGAATCAATTACAGGACGGGTCAGATTCCTTCATTATTGAGTCTAGCAACGTGTCTTTCAATGTCTTGGTGTTTTATGTTAAAATAAAAAACAGTGTAATAATGTGTTGAAAGGTCTGGAAAAAAGTGTAAATTGAGTAAATTCTACTTTACTTAATTATAAAAACATTATATATTTGTAAAAAATTTCTATATTGAAATAAAAATAAATAATAAGCAACTTTTACTCTCTACTTGACTACATTTGTGCTTGAGTTTATGTATTATTACTCCGCTACATTTAAATGGACACCCACATATTAGGAAATAAAACCTCATAAACAATTAGTTTCTTGTTTTTCCACATTACTTGGTGTTTTAGAGCCTGAATTCAGTATGAATAATTTTTTTTTTTAATTGTGGCACTTTACAACTTTTACTCAAGTCTTCTTGGAATTGGTGACTTTTATAGAATTTATAGCGACTTTGCATTGGCTTCATAGATCCATAAAAAATAATTCAATTTAAATTAATAAATGTAGATGCAAGCAGCAATGACAGACAAGTGTAGAATCTGTGACAGAAGAAGAAGAAGAAGAAGAAGAAGAAGAAGAAGAAGAAGAAGAAGATGAAGAACAACAACATTGAGCAAGACTTTGTGCGACAGAAGAAAAAGAAGAAGAAGAACAGTGAGGAAGACTTCCGCCGACAGAAGAAGAAGAAAAAGAAGAAGAACAGTGAGCAAGACTTTGTAAGACAGAAGAAGAAAAAGAAGAAGAAGAAAAAGAAGAAGAAAAAGTAGAAGAGTGAGCAAGACTTCAGGCGACAGAATAAGAAGAAGAACCAGACCATGGAGGAACATTCCATCTCAGACACGACGGATGAAAACCATGACCGTCTTTGAGGGATGGAGACGTGATTAGGGATTCCCAGTGTCTCCAGAAAGAACGACCCGTAGTGTGGGACAGGAAGGAAGTCGGAATGATGAGAAGATGGCGGAGAACATCAAACACCATCTCAGGAGGACGGAGCGTTTGACGTGGCGCATTAAAACCTACAAATATCTGCCCGAGCTTCTGCACCGGGGAGGAATCCTTCTGAAGTGTTTCATTAGCAGACACAGCGTCAGGGAACATGTCCAGAGGATGTCCATCATTCTATTCCACGGGTCTCATCCATCATTAGCAGGTGAGGACCACCAGCGCTCCTCTGTGGAATCAGATCAGGGGCAAAAGTGTCAAACGTCAATTTCCAGGAATCGAACGAAAATGCTTCACATTTACGTTTTTTTCTTTCCGCTTCACAATCTTCACTTTTTTTCTTTCGCTTCAGGTTTTTTGTTCATTTTTTTTTTTTTGCGTTTTGGGTTTTTGACCCAAGCTTCACGTGGGGGCGGGCCCTTCTCTAATTGGCTGGTATTTTTTTTATATTTTTGACACTATTCTGATTCCACACTAATGCAGCTTAACACACTGATTCATCTCACTCTCTCTCTCTCTCTCTCTCTCTCTCTCTCTCTCTCTCTCTCTCTCTCTCTCTCTCTCTCTCTC
>CM051493.1:11772309-11784418 GCA_028031935.1 Paedocypris micromegethes
GTGTGTGTGTGTGTGTGTGAGCCCGGTGGTCCAGCTGTCCTTCTGCTGATCCCTGAAACCAGTTCCTCGCTCGACTTCCCAGCAGTAATTACAGTCAGATGCAGCAGAAACAGTCAGTCAGGAGTGAAATCCCTGTCAGGCTTCAGGATTCATCAGCTCACCCGGAAAAGCGCTCCGGAACATTCCACCTGTTTAGAAGAAGAGACAAGACACAGTGTCATGAGCGATGGAGGCAAACACAGCTCATGTGTGGAGGGATCAAGCCAGAGAAGTGGCTAAACCCTTGGACTGGACGGATGGATGGATGGATGGACGGATGGACGGAGAGATGTGTGGGCAAATTGATGTCGTAAAAACATTTCGTAATAAGTTCAACTTTATTTTTATAGCGCTTTTCTTAGTTCGAGACCAACGCAAAGTCGCCATGCAAAAACCAGTCTTTAAAAAAGAAAAATGTCCATTATTTATCCGTGTTAAAAAATGAGGGGGAAAAAGAGTCAGTTAAAAGAGAAAAATAAAAACAAACAAAAAATCTATCTATCTGTGTGTCTGTCTGTCTGTCTATCTATCTATCTATCTATCTATCTATCTATCTATCTATCTATCTATCTATCTATCTATCTATCTATCTATCCACCTGCCTGTTTATCTCGGTCTGGCTCTCTCTCTCTCTCTCTCTCTCTCTCTCTCTCTCTTTCTACCAACCTACGTATCTATCTACGCATCTATCTTTCTCTATCTATTTATCCACCTGTCTGTTGATCTCCATTCATCCATTCATTCATCGTCAAACACCAATAGAAAAACACATATTACTCTTTGCTTTAAATTAAAAAAAATGTAAGAAAAATAATCTATTACAGCGTAAAAGTAATGATGTGAAGAAAACATCTTTTAAATCTTGTATAACCCTTTTCATATCTGCAAAATCTTTCGTAAAAACTACGAGCAAAAATATGTTGCTCATCGTTTTTACACAATATATATTCACAATCTTGCACATTTTTACATAATATATACATTTAGAAAAATATATGTACATTAAAAATCTATATATATATATAGCTTTTTAATGTACTCATATTGTATGCTATATATATAGCATTTTAATGCACATATAATGTATGTTTGTACATACATGTATGTATAGTGTGTGTGTGTGTGTGTGTGTGTGTGTGTGTGTGTGTGTGTGTGTGTGCTAGGGCTGTCAAAGTTAACGCGTTAATGCATGCAATTTACTTTAATGCTTATTCACGTCATTTATTTTTACCGCGATTAAAAGTTCACAAATCTTTTATACTTAATGTCACTGTTTGTACTGTAAATGTGTCTTGCGTGTTGCGCTGCATAGAAGACGCTTTTAATTTCACCGCACATATGTAAAATCTACATTGTATATGTGCACAGTGACAATAAAGGCTTTCTATTCTATATTAATTCAATTGCTCGCATCATACTCACACTCCATTGATGAGATTTGAGCTGGAGGGGCGGAGTCTGGCGGACACACGTGACTTTCCGCGCACCCGCTGACCTTTGACTCGAGAAGCGTCGGAAACCCGTCGCTCGTGCTTTTATCACACCACGCGGTAAATCCACCCGCGCCACTCAGTTTAAAAGCTTCCCGCGGCTTATTTCCCACAGGTCAGGCCCCTCCAAGCCCCTCCCCCTCGGCCAAACTTGAAAAGAACATCTCAGTCTTTAACTTTTACAGAATTAAGTACACAGCTGTCAACATTAACAGTATTACACACTTAAATAAAACATTGAATAAATATTATAAATGTCAGATCACACTATAACTTAAAATATTGCAACACCCCACTATGTAAATTTGAATAATGTAATTTATTTCTCATGTTGTAAATTTGAAATATGTAAACAACAATGTACATTTCTCATTGTTTTCTTCTTCTTCTTCTTCTTCTTCTTCTCTTTCTCCTTCTTTTTCTTCTTCTGACGCAACTTACAATTCATTTGTGTAATTGGGAAAATACTTAGAAGGCCATTTAAACATGTTATTTAACATATAAACATTATTTTTATACCTTTGTTATATTTTTTATACTAACACTACTACTAAAGTGCGTTCTATTTCTACTTTTCAGTTGAATATATTTAAATGTAAATAGTATGGAAATATAGTTATTGTTCATATTCTTTTATGAAATTAATAAATGAAACAATGATCACATGTTTATGTTAAAAACACATCTAAAATGTCCCATATATTAGATATAAGCATTTAGAAAATATATTTTTAAATATATTAAAACAATGTGTCACGGAAACATTTCTTCTCCGTATGTGAAACACTTTATTTATAGTCTTTTATTGATGACATGGATACTGAACGCTGCTGCACACCTTTATCTTTCACTCGTTTTCTCTACTTTTCTCCTTTTTCTAAACCGTGCACCCGATAGCTTTACCGATTCAAATCAACTGTTTCTTCGCCTCCGTTTGTCACTTCCCTCTTTTTCCGTGCACGACTTTATTTCTCCATAAGATTTGAAAAAGTTCCGGATGCCGTCCTTTCCTTCCTTCGTTTCTTTCAACCTGGGTTACTGTGTTCCGTTCCTCTCTCCTTTCCTTCCATCACTCCTTCATACATTCCTCCTTTCGCTCTGTCAGATTAAACTTCAATTTGGCTTTTTGCAATAAAGTGCAAATTGCTTTGGATTTGCTGTGTGTGTGTGTGTGTGTGTGTGTGTGTGTGTGTGTGTGTGTGTGTGTGTGTGTGTGTGAGACACTTTCAGGGAAGGTTTATTCTGTAATAAGTGAGCGAGCGGGTCCGAGACAGAGGTCAGAGGTCGTGTGACTCCCGGGTCGGTCCGGCCTGTTGTTTCTGCCTGTGGCTGTAGAACACAGACACTCTCCAGTGGATCATCAGTCTGGAGAAAGAGAGGGAGAAGCAAATAAAAAGAGACAGAGTGAGAGACAGAGAAATCTATATTTTTTATCTTTTTATCTACCTGCCTTTATCTATCTATCTATCTATCTATCTATCTATCTATCTATCTATCTATCTATCTATCTATCTATCTATCTATCTATCTATCTATCTATCTATCTATCTATCTATCTTACCATCCATCCATCCATCCGTGTGTGTGTGGGTTTCTTTCGCTTTGAAATATGTAATATTCAAATATCGATGAGACATTTTTTATTGTCTATTTTTTTACTTTTAGAAATAACTTCCATATGTTTTTAAAACATAAACATGCTTAGGTAAAAGTGTAAAAATGCTTTTTCGCCGCGCAGGTGTTGAATCGACTGCTTTTGATTGATCGTTTTTCCTATTGCTAATAACTTGCGCTTCTGTGTGTTTGTGTCATAAATCTCATGAATCAAATTTTAGTCTCTAAACGGCGAAACTTGTACTTTATCAAAAACACAGAGAACGTTTGAGACATTAGTCTGAGTCGACATGTAACGTCCTGTAGGAAATAATCTCATTCGTCTGCTGAAGGAACATCAGGCCTTTGTGAAAGAGTTCAACTGCTCATACCACACACACACACACACACACACACACACAGACACACACTAGCTCTGGCTAATGTAAGTGTAATGTAAGTCGGGGGTGCTGCTCGCCCCTCACAGGTGGCTTTACTCGGGCAGGACATATGGCAGCGTGGCTTTACCATCTGCGCCGCTCATGCGTCCTGAGCTAATGATGGAGGGCATGTATTCTTGGCAGAGTTTCCGGAATCATCTCCAGCCCGCACGGAATAAACCGCTTCCCTCGTCCTTGTGTAGCCGTCCGTCAGCGTGATGCGTCTTTAACGGCGATTTAATTGTTCATTCTATTTTTAGAATTAACTATTCTATTTTCCATTCTCTAAAATTATTGATTTTTTATTTAGTTTTAGTCACAGTCCTTTGATTAAAACTCTACTTTGTTTTAGTCCCAATTTAGTCGTCTCAATTTTTTTTTAGTTTTAGTCCAATTTTAGTCGACTAAATACCACAACATTATAGTCAACTAAATTGCTGTACAGATTTTGTCAACTGAAATATAGGTGCTATATTTTCTATGCTATAGGTGCTATAGATCATATTAAATCATCAGCCAATCAGCTCACTTTAAATCGTCAGCCAATCGGATCATTTGTATCAGAATATTCTGATAAGCTGATGATTACTACAACAACAACAACAACAACAATAATAATAATAATAATAATAATACTAAAATGCATTTCATTATTATTATTAATGTAATCATCAGCCAATCAGATTAATTTTAGGGATATATTAAAAAAAGTAGAATCCTGCAATTGCTGCTTGCAGATCTATTACATATTATACATTCACTATTATACATGTTCTTTTTGGAAAAGTCAAGCAGATTAAGATGAGACAAGAAAGACAGAGGGAGGGATGGATAGACAGACATTCCAGTTATATAACGCGACAAAAAGAGTTGTTAGTTAAGAGTTAGATCCACTAGATCTAATTGAGTAGTTGACAAAAATCTCCACAGCGACAAGAACCAAACAAGCTCTGAAATGAGTCGACTTTAAAGTGTGTACAAGCGAGCAACACTCGAAAAAAGCAAGAAAGCCAGTGCGTGTAAAATATGTGCGTCGTTATAAATAAACTTTCAGGATTTAGTGCTGGTCGCACACACCAGCCATCATGACTTGTTCTTCTGGGTTCGGCTGTTTTTCAAGCTTCAGTCGGAGAGTTTTTTGCAGTAAACTTTTTTTTTTTGTTTAGGGAGACGTCAGGCTTTCCTGGATTCCACGAGTGATCGGAGCCGTTGTGAGATCTGCTTGTCATCTTCACCTCTTTCTACTGTCAAATCCACTTAAACCACCGAAGCCTTTGTAGAAGCTGCGAGGTCGTCTTCGCCTCGTCGCCACGTACAGCAAATCTCCAAAGACAATTAAATTGCGCCGCCGCTCTACGATACGCCGATGGAGTTTACAAATTGACTGTCAGTTCTGCGCCTGGGTCGAATCTTAGAGATTTCTAACTTGGTTAATCTGCGAAAGCTGTCGGCACCTTCCCCAACGCCGCTGTTCTCGGCTTGACAGGTGAAAGTCTCACTCCGTCCTGAAAGACTTGAGAAGAAAAGTCTCACCAAGTAATGTCTGCGTTTAAAAGCCAGCGCCATCTCCGAAGAACAATCTGAACCACTGGATGAAGCGATGAAGATGAAGCACATTTATAAA
This sequence comes from Paedocypris micromegethes, assembly GCA_028031935.1. Lineage (NCBI taxonomy): Eukaryota > Metazoa > Chordata > Actinopteri > Cypriniformes > Paedocypris > Paedocypris micromegethes. The sequence goes on from CM051493.1 coordinate 11,777,496, forward strand.
TGTAATAATAACATTTTCAATGACTAATGTTAACGAATAGAAAGGCTGCATAAGGTAGAAGCCCGGAACCGAACCCTGCTAGAGGAGACATACTTTCCTTATTCTGCGTAGGTCTGGGACTAAGAAAAGCGCTATATAAATACACTTCAACTTGAACTAAAACTTGTGCAAATTAAGGGGCGTGGCAGTTTACGACGGTGAAAACCAGCGTAAACCTAAAATCTAAATCTACATATAAATACCAACATGGTATGTCATGCAGTGAAATGCTTTTTACAACCATCCAACTTTTGGGTGGTGTGGGTTGGGGGGGGGGGCATCGATGAATAGAAATGTAGGAAAGAACAATAATAAGATAAATACAAAACTAAAGTAAAACTAGTGTCCAGAGAAAGTGACCAGAAAAAAAGTTAAAAACCTGGTAGAAAGTAATAATAATAAAACAAAAACTTGTTATTAGGTTGTAATAGACGACTTGTTACATAGAACTTTAAATCATATGAAATACTTTATTTGGGCACTTTATTGTCCAGGGATTTCTCATTTCAACTCATTTTCATGTTCCCAGACAGTGTTTTTGTTTCTTATTTAAAAAACAAAACAAAAAAAAATCTGAGTATTTTATTTTTTAAGTATCATGTTTCTTATTTAAAAAGCAAAAAAGTCCTAACATTGTTGCAGTTTTTCTTCGAGAATCGATTTTTTTTGACATATCGTGTTTCTTATTTAAAAAGCAAAAAGGGTCCTAACATATACTTTTAGAATAAGATATTTTTAGAATAATCAATACTATTTTTTACGTCTGATAGTTTATGACACTGGAAATCTAATTCTAATTTAAAGAGAGTTGTTTAGCGGAAGCATTGGCCAATTAAAAGCAAGATAGTGGATCCCATGTGACTTTACTGAGCCAATCGATTCTGTGGATATCAGGAGATGATGGAAGGTTTGACGTCGCCGGGGAATTAATAAACGGACAGTGAGAACAGTCGCCTGCAGCTGGATGAAGGAAAATGGAAAAGAATAATGGAGAAAAGGGGAAAATCGAAATTGGAGGTGTTTTTTTCCGAATGGACTGTCTCCGTTGTGTTCATGCTAAACTTGTCTGCTATAAGGAATGTGATTGGTTCAGAAAACGCCGCTTATTGATAGTGAGAATTTTTTAAAAGAACACGAGCCGCTAAAACCCCTTAATTGTGCTTAATAAAACTGCCCGTGCATTTAGTCAAGACTTTTGAGTATTTTTCCAAAGTTTTGTTTTTATTTTTATAAGAGGGAGGGAGTTTGTCTTTTCTTACCGTAATTGATGTAGCTATTTTATGATCTATTAGTCTATTACATTTTTGTGATTGAAATTGTAACCCTTTCCTCTAATACACATTGTATTTGTATACTAATTGTAAAAAAAAAAAAAAGAAAAACCTCCATTATTCATCTGTAACATGGTATCAAGCACAATAATCGTATTGTGAGGATGGAGTTTCTTACAGACCCCGAAACATCGATATCTCACTCTCTCTCTCTCGCTCGACAAATCCATGAAATGCTAATGCGACTCCCCTGACACGTATGAGCCCTGACGCCAGCGGATAAGAAGGTGTCACTCACCCCTGCGTAGCTCCGCCCCCCTCCGCAAACACTCCCCCATCACTCATGCGTCTGGCAGGTGCGTGGTGATTTCACTGTTGATTACCTCAGGGGTTGCGTCTGATTGCTTAACGCTGAGTAAATAGCGTGTGCCGTCTGACCAGATTACAACTAACGGCTTAGCGGGACAATGTAAATAGAGGAATAATTACTGCGGGGAGACGATATGAGCCCGAGGAGGAATAAACCACTCCAGCCTTTCCCCGCCGGGAGGCTCAAGGTCACGCTGATCTATAAAGTCACTTCACGCGGATATGGAAAATTTTGACATCTTGCCAAGTTGTGGCGCTGGAATAAACGATCAGCGTTCCAAATCGCTTGATTAAGCTTGGATACAAACGTAACGTATTTATGCGATTATTAGCACTGTCCTGATTTTTAAGGCACAAAATAATAATTGTAATAATAATAATATTTTTTTTGATTGACGTTTCTGGTTCAATTACATATTATCGTATAACGTACGTAAAATAATGTAATATTATCTTAAAAATACTATATTTTCTTTATTTAACAAACCTAACATGTGACTCGTATCCTTTTGATATTATTTTACTTGAATAATAGATAACAAAAAGTCGATTCGAGTGGTCAGGACTTCATTCCCCAAGATCCTTTGCTCTCCAGTCAGACTCTGCACACGCTCAGAGCAATAGTTTCAAGCTCCGGCATGTTTAAAGCTCTCTGTTTATCTGATGCCGTGCGAAGAGGAAGGATTATTATCCCCTGTGCAGTGACCCCGCGTTTTGATTCTGTCTGTTCCTTGGGTTTTTACTTCTTGCCCGTGTTCATTTTACACTGTTTCCACTCTATCTCGTTGACACATTAGACTCGTTTGTAGCCGGTTGTGCTAAGCTAAGTGGTCGTGGTTTGTAGTCTCTGTAACATGTTACAATATATTGTAGTTATTTATATTAGTATTCTGTTTTGATGTGTTTAAAGCGCTCTAGCTAGGAACAGCTACGCAGTGACGTTGGTGTAGGAAATTCTGAGCTTTAGGAAGATTTTTTAGAACACAGGAACCATTATTCAAAGAAATGAGCACTTATACTTTATTTACACTCATATTTGAAATCGGCGATAATAAGCACCCAGCAAGTCTCTGAGCTGCTAAAATTGGAATAGAAAAATCTGGTGCTTATAGTCACGTAAATACGGTGATTTAAATGATTTTCAAACGAGTCACGTCAAAAATTTAATTTTACGCGTTACAAATGTAACGACTCACACACCACGGGAATCCCAGCATCCCGCTACATCCAGCGCCCGCCTCATCAGATTACACAGCATCACGCACACACGATGCCAGCCAGCGATGGTTTCTCTCTCTTCAGCAAGAGCCATTCATATTTCAGCGCGTCCTTGAGGGCGACACCGTGTCCGCACCGGGAAAATAAAGTGTGAGCGCCACTCTATCTGCCGGAGGAAATTCAGTTTCTCGAGTCACGCCACGCTCTTAAAGTCTCACTCTGCCAGCTCACAGTACACGCTGGGGCATCCAGGTTAGAGCGGGAAACTTACGGAATCCCGGTTCGGTGGGCGTGTTCTGTGTGTACAACAATGATATCAATGCGAGTGTGTGTGTGTGTGTGTGTGGAGTGGCAGTTCTACATTGTGTGACGCTCTCTTGGCGCCCTTTTACAGTTTTAATGATAATAATAATAATAATTATTATAGTAATCATCTTCATCATCATCATAATAATAATAATCATCATCATCATCATACTAATAATAATAATCATCATCATCATCATCATCATCATCATAGAACTTTTATTAGTCCCTCAGTGGGGAAATTGTTTCTCTGCATTTGACCCATATCCGATCAGACACAAGCCACTTATTTACATAGTATATAGTATATATTTACAGTAACATCAACATTAGTGCACAATGTAAACATTGACAGTATTACACACCTAAATAAAACATAAAATAAATATTCTAGACGTCAAATCACACTATAGATAGCTTGAAATATTACAACATTCCATAAAGACAAAAACTGAAACTTAAAATCTGACGCAACGTAAATTGACCCTAATATTACCCCTTTTGAATATATGTACATAAAGTCTATTCTGTTTCTACTATACGGTAATTTACAAAATATTTAAATACATGAAAATATAGTTATTGTTCACATGTTAATTTATTTGAAACTGCTTTTAACAATATTTGCATGTATATGTTAAAGACTTATTAAAACATTTCCCATATATTGGATGTATGCATTTTGAAAATATGTTTAAATATATTAAAACAATGTTTTACGGATACATTTCTTCTCAGACACGTCGCCTGTGCTTGAAAAAAAAAACGACTGCGCTTTTTAAAAATGACATTAGAGTTTTGACATCAACGTCTCGTTTTGGTGCGTTAATGAGAAAAAACTGGCAGTCGAGTTTGAATAATTTCATTTTTTTTGTTTGTTATTGTTGCCCTTTTGACATTTGATGCCACATTCAAACAGATTCAACTCTGATACATTTTTCAAGTTAATTAGTGAATCAAACTAAATAGTACAGCACCGTAAAAATAAAGATCAACAATGTCATTAATCTAATGACTTGAAATACTGATTAAATACTGACTAAAATCTTACTAATAATTAATAAAAATTACTTACTAAAAATGATCAACAAGTAGACTAGTAATAATTATTAATATAACATAATGATTAAATTAAGTTATCTTGATTATTAATTAATTATTAAAATACCTTTAATAAAATGGATAATTTGTCATTTTGACTCGACATTTGAAGTGTGTTACATATGTAATAAATTCTATGTATTTACTTGATTGTTTCGGCACACCTGATTGGCTGATCAGTTTCCAGGCAGGAAGAGGCGGAGCAATTCTGTCTGCACTGTATTTGCTGTAGTTGCTGTGGTCAGACTCGCCTCGGGCCAAAACAAGAAGTGTCGGGGCGAGCGAGCAGTAGAACACACACTCCCTCACTTTCCACACACACTTCTGAACACGAGCTCGGTGAAATATTAAGGATGGAATATTGAGCACAGGGTTTAACTTTAATTCTTGCCTGTATTTCAAGAATCAACTTCATTTTGTGGAATAAAAATGCACATGTTTTATATTATAATCTATATTATGGATCATAAACCGTCTATCTACCCTGTTTCCATGGAAATGTATTTGACCTGCTACAAAACAGGTCTTATAGATAGATATATATGAAGCGAGACCCTCAACAACAGACACATTGAGAGAGAGAAAAAGAGAGATATGGATAGATAGATAGATAGATAGATAGATAGATAGATAGATAGATAGATAGATAGATAGATAGATAGATAGATAGATAGATAGATAGATAGATAGATAGATAGATAGAGACTAAGACAGGCGGATAGATAGATAGATAGATAGATAGATAGATAGATAGATAGATAGATAGATAGATAGATAGATAGATAGATAGATAGATAGATGGATTAGATAGGCAAAATAACAGACAGATACTATAAGATATTATTCTTGTTATATATCAAATTAGTTATATTAATCTTTTTTCTGATTCGGGTTTCTAATACACACACACACACACACACACACACTCTCTGAAACTTCGCACACACTCTTTATTAAATGCGTCGGCGACTGAGATGTGATTCTCCGAGTCGTCGGGCGCGTTGATAAAAGTCGTTAATGCTTCTTCAGTCGAATCTGAATATATAATTAAACACGAAGGCTTTGAGAAAGAAACTGAGACGTGCCAATTAGCAGAGCGTAATTAATGTGAAAGCGATAATAAGCAGCTTTTTTTTTTTAAGATGATTAGTGTAAGTTATGCGCGGCAAGTCAATCGCCAGCAGAAATGACGAGGATAAGAGAGTGTGACTAATGTTTTATCTGCTTAATGTGTGTGAGAGACACCTGAGGTGACAGGAAGTGACATCACAATTAGCCTGTCTGTCTGTATCATTTATTCATTTACTGTCTGTCTGATCATCGTCTGTCTATTATCTGATTATTTCTCTGTCGCCTGTCTATCTGCCTGTTTATCATCAATATGTCTGTCTGCCTAATCAATATAATTTACAATTTATTTATGTTTCTACAACTTTTTTTTTCCTAATTCTGCATAGAGGCTTTGCGTTCGTCTGGGACTGAGAAAACAAATTAATAATAGTAAAATATCTGAATATATAATTAAATATAATGCAATAACAATATAATAAAATTATAATATATTATCTGTCTGTCTGTCGCCTGTCTATCAGCCTGTTTATCATCAAAATAATATTTGTCTGTCCGTCAATCACCAGTTCATTTTCTGTCTGTCTAGCTTTCCATCATCTGTCTGTCTGTCTGCCTGTTACTCGTCTGTCTGAAATCAAACTGTCTGTCTCTTTCTTGTCTTTCTTTTTCCTGTCTTTCTGTCCGTTTTCTATTGTTCATCATCTCGTGCTTATTTATCTGTCTGTCACATATCTGTTTATCTGAATATCTGTTATCAGCTGTCTATCATCGGCCATCAGTCTATAATCTGTCTGATTGTCATCTGTGTTTCTTTATTGTATATCCATCTATCCAGTGTGTGTGTGTGTGTGTGCGTGTGTGTGTGTGTGAATCAATAAGTAATTGTGCACAAGGACGTTTGGGAGAGAAACCGTGTGTGTTTGTAGTAAAAGGAAGTGAGACAGATCTGAAGGACGCGTCGCTTCTCTTTCATCCTCATGTCTGTTTATTTTTTGGAAAACAACCATCTGTTTGGTAAAGTGAAGAGAGTGGAAATGATTTCCTGTCAGGCGGCGAGATCCGTGCTCATGGAAATCTGTCTCACCATCTCACACTGTCTGTCTGTCTGACCAGTCTCTCTTCGTCTGTCTGTCTGTCTATTGATCAATCTCGAAAAAGTGAGTGTGATTGTCAACGTGGCCACTAGGGACCATATAGAAACTGATGATCTGCGTTTAACCCATCGAGTGAAAGTGCACAAACACACAGTGATGTGAACACACACAAACCCGGAGCAGAGACAGAGAGAGAGGGAGAAAGATAGAGAGAGATGGAAAAAGGTGAAAAGACAGAAAACTAGAAGGAAAGGAGAGAGGAGGGGGTGAGAGAACGGAAGAATCAGAGAGAGAGAGAGAGAGAGAGAGAGAGAGAGAGAGAAAGACAGAAACAGATAGAGAGAGAGAATGAGGGAGGAATCAGAGAGAGAGAGACAGAAAGATAGATAGAGAGAGAGAGAGAAAGAGAGACAGAAACATAGATAGAGAGAGGGAGAGAAAGACAGAAACATAG
>CM051493.1:11796375-11811426 GCA_028031935.1 Paedocypris micromegethes
AGAGAGAGAGAGAGAGAGAGAGAGAGAGAGAGATGTATTCATACACCCGCCGGAAGCTGTGAGGAGCGCGACCGGAAGTGTGTGACCTGAGGGCGGATCAGATCTGAAGAGGTGAGTCGGTTCATTTCCCGCCTTCACCTCCTAATGGAGAAATGTGCTTCAGACGCCGCGGCCGGTAATAACCGGGGAGTTTGAATCGGCGCGTTTGTTCTCCGGAGAGAAAAGAGATGTGTAGGAGTTTGTAATAAAGCTTCAGACCGAAGGTGCGGGAGAGAAATGACTGCGACGTCTCCGCCATACGTTCCGAGTTACGTAAAGCCCCCGAGCGCGCGAAGCACGCGCACCTTCTTCCCCGTGAAAGGCGGGAATATTCCGCGGAAATTGATTCCATTACGGCCGCGTTTATTACCGCTTCATTCAGCTTTTGCATTGCGGAAGAAAAACCCCGAAGGCTTCCGCACTCCAGCTGCAATAAATCACCTACCAAGCCAAGGTTTACGCCATTTAAGGTGGTAAAACAATTAAAATTAAATTGTGCACTTGCGTGAAAAATGGCCTGTGTGTGTGTGTGTGTGTGTGTGTGTGTGTAGGTGTGTAGGTGTGTGTGTGTGTGTGTGTGTGTGTGTGTGTGTGTGTTGCTCGTCTACAGGCGCCGTTAAATTGGCGTGAGTAAACACGTCAAATTATAAATTGCTATATTTAGTCACACGTCATTCTTAAATTTTGCAGTTTGTTTTTACATTTTTGCGAAAGTACAGAAGAAATGAATTGTGAGACTTAAATAGAGATTGAGAGAGATTGGCACTGAGAATAATCAAGAGATGGAAAGAGTGATAGAGACTAGGGAAGAAAGTGAGAGATAGAGAGTGATGACAGACTAAAAGAGAGAGGGAGACAGAGAGAGTAAGGGAGAGAGACAGACTAAAGGAGATGAAGATGGATAGACAGATATACTAAAGGAGAGAGGGATGAACGAGAGAGAGATTGATAAAGACAAAGAGACAGATACAGGAATAAAGACATAGACACAGATACTGAGAGAGAGAGAGATATTAAATAAGAGAGACACGGACTAAAGGAGAGATAAAGAGAGACACAGATAGACACAGAGTAAAGGTGAGAGAGAGAGACTCTGAGACCAATGGAGAGTGAAAGAGAGAGCGAGAGACACGGAGAGAGAGACTAAATGGGAGAGAGAGATAGACAGAGACTAAATAAGAGATAGAGAGAGAGAGGAATAGAGACTAAAGGAGAGAGAGAGATAGACAGAGACTAAAGGAGGGAGAGAGAGATAGACACAGAGAGAGAGAGAGAGAGAGAGAGAGCTAATAAATTGCTACGTCACATGTCACTCTTAAATTTTGCAATTTGTTTTTACATCTGTGTTTTAAAACTGAAAGTCTATTAGAATTGTTGATAAAGTACATAGCTGGAATGATAAATGGACAATAGTGAGAGTCTCGGTGAAAGGAAAGACAGACAGACAGAGAGATGGATGACAGGCAGACAGAAACACACAGAATTGAGTTTTTTGCCGATTTCCTGAAATAGCAAACGCTCTCCAGACCCCTCGCTGAGACCCTCATTTATTTAACTCGGGTTCTGCCCATTTCTTCTGATCTTCCTCCCCGTGCTGGCTCTACGCCGCTCTCGGTTTAATTTCCCCGATTGAACTTTATTAGGAAAGCCACACACGTGTCTGCATAAGAACTCGGAGTGCAAGCCGGAAAAAATGAGCTTCACCCGGTCAAAGGAACTGCCTGAAGAGCTCAGAAGCAGAAGCTCGCTGGCCTCCATAATCCTTAAATGGAAGGTGTTAGAAGGCCACAAGCCTTTGTAGAGCTGTTTGTCTAGTCTAACGGAGCGTTCAGTGGAGAAGAGGCTCCGTGAGAGGCTGAGATGGAGGAACGTTGTGGAACCATCACTGCAGACCTCCATCAGTGGCCATGAAAACCACTTATGAGACACACCTCAAGGAGAGAAGATTGATGAGATCTGATGAGACCAAAATAAGACGTAATTGTCCTTAATTTTAAGTCAGAAGATCACCAGATCACCTGTCCAGTACGGTCCCAACAACATGCTGTGGGGATGTTCTGCAGTTGCAGGGACAGAAACTCCTTCTCAGTGTTGGGTGTGTTTATGGTAATTAAAAAAACGTTTTCACTTTTTCAACTTTTTTTTTTAAAATAATGAAATATAATATACAGTTACTAATAAATGTCATATACGGTATAGTTACTTATCATGTACTTCCACTACATTTTAAAATAATTATTAATTTTAATTAATTATTTAATAATTATAGTTGATAAACTCGCTGGATATAATTATTTCCTTTTATTAGTGTATCTTCTTGTGGTAAAAGTTTAGTAACTAAACTTTAGTTTGCCGCTTTGAAATTTAAATGTATTGTTGCAGAATATTTTTTGCTTATAGGCAACTACTGTATAACTATAAATATAACTATATTGTTGGATAGGCAACTATAAGCGAAGCTCCAGCCTATTTCTTTTTTTTTTGGTCAATTTTGTGTGAAATTGTTTGCGGGACGGAAAGTCTATTTATGGATTTAACAATACAATTGAAATGAATTGAATTATAAAAGGATTTATTTTTTTTATTTATTTTTTTTTTTTTGTTTCTTCTTGATTATTTTTTGTTTCTTACCTAAAAGAATTTCCCAAGAATAGTTTTCGATTTGATTAGATTAGATTCAACATTTATTGTCATTGGTCAAGGTACATGTACAGAGACAAAGAAATGCAGTTAGCATCCAACCAGGAGTGCATATGAGGTGTATTTACCAAAGATATAAATAAATATAGGATATAGAAATATACAGGTTCAAGGAAGTAGACAGTGATGTAATGAGAAATATACAGGTGCATGGGAATATGCAGTGGTTGGGTTATATACAAATTAATAGGAAGCAGAGTGTGCAAAAATGACTGATCAAAAATGCAAAAATGTGCCATGAACTGTGCAGCAAATTATAACAGTGCAAGTAAAAAAAAAGTTTAAAAGTTTTTAGTTATTAAAGAACGTAATAAAGTTGACTCGGAAAGCTACCGGGCTCCACTACAGTATATGACCGGCGAATGGACTGAAGTCTTATCAGAGCTGTTATCAGGCGACATTAACATGCAGATCTCTGCTCCGCCGTGAATAGAAGGTTGGAGCTAAACGAATTAATGTGAAAGTGCAGGCTGAGAATGAAATTGACGGGCAGGATTACACCTCGTGACCTTCTCCGCCGCTAAGAACACATCCGTCCCTGTCGAGAGGAGGAGAGGAGCTGCGCTAATGGACTCGCTTTCAGAATCAAGAGCCGGTCAGCTGATGCAGTTACCCTGTCATGCTCAGCTGTCTGTCTGTATATATACATACAGGAAGGACGTACAGACACAGTAAGGACGCCATCATGTATAGATCTGTCTGTCTGTCCATATACATTCAGGAAGGAAGTACAGACACAGTAGGGACGCCATAATGTATAGATCTGTCTGTCTGTTTAATAGTAGCTGTTGGTTTAGCCTTTGTACTGGACGTATGTCCATCAATCGATCTGTCTGTCTGTCAAATTTATGTCTATAGATTTGTCTATTAATCTATGTATCTGTGTGTCATATTTGTGTCTGAAAAATTGTCTATTAATCTGTAGATCTGTCTGTCATATTATTAATCTGAAATAAAATATTTATGCCTGTGTATTTGTCTATGAATAATCTATTTGTCTGTATGTCTGTCATGTTTATGTCTATAGGTTTGTCTTTTAATGTGTAGATCTGTCTGTGTCTGTCATATTTACATCTATAGATTTCTCTGTTAATCTGTACGTGTATCTGTCTGTCATAATTACGTCTATAAATTTCTTAATCTATAGATCTGTCTGTCAGTCATATTAATGACTATATATTTGTCCATTAGTCTATAGATCTGTCTGTCATATTTGTCAAAAGATTTGTTAATCTATAGATCTCTCTGTCATATTTATGCCCTCAGATTTGTCTTTTAATCTATGCATTTGTCTGCCTGTCATATTTATGTCTATAAGTTTGTCTATTAATGTGTAGATCTGTCTGTGTCTGTCAAATTTACGTCTATAGATTTCTCTATTAATCTATACGTAGATCTGTGTGTGTCATATTTATGTCTGTATATTTGTCTATTAATAATCTATATCTCTGTCTGTCTTAAGTCTATAGATTTCTCTATTAATCTGTCTGTCGAATTCATGTCTATGGATAGTCTGTTAATCAATAGATCTGTCTGTCTGTCATATTTACGTATGTCTTTAGATTTGTCTGTTTATGAATGTTATATGTCAATCATATAGCTGTCTATCTGTAGGTTTATCTGTTCATTAGTCACCTGTCTGTCTGTTTTTCATTAATCATATAACTGTCTGACTGTCTGTGTGTGTATATATATATATATATATATATATATATATATATATATATATATAGTATATATATATATATATATACATATATATATATATATATATGTCAGTTTTTTTCTTCCTGTCTCTCTCTGTCCGTCCATCGTCCTCCATCCATCCATCCATCCATCCATCCATCCATCGTCTGTCTATCTGTCTGTCTATCTACCAATCAGTCAAAATGCTGGAAACACACTTTTTTATGTGTGTGTGTGTGTTTTGGGGGAGCACCACACAGCTCCGCTCTCATTAAAATTCATTGGCTCGGCTTTGTTATGTAATATTCCGACATTTCGGTTTGTGTGTGTGTGTGGCCCGTGGAGTGTTTTTTTAGCTCTGAAGCTCAGAGAATCGCCATCGCCGCACTTATTCCTCCCGTGGCATTCTGCATCGGCCAATCAAAGGTCGCGCTTTGATTCCGTCCAGCGTTTTGATCCGCTGTATTTACGTTTTCGCTTGTTTCCCGGTGAATGTGGCGGTTTGAAAGGCGGCGTGATCTGCCCTCTATTAGCCCGCTCTCCTTGAACCGCGAGGCCGTCGCTTTTCATGACGCCAAGGATTTTTCTTTTTAAGCATATTAGACCTCACAATGAATTCCTCCGTCAATTTGTCCGCCAAGGTTGCATTACTTTTCACTCTGCGCCGCGTCCTTGCCTTCCATTAGTTATTTATTTTTTTTCAGCCATTCACATCTTTTTTTTTTTTACAAAATTGAGTGAGAGGCAAAAGTCGTTTGGAGGATTGGGACGCCGGAAGTTCTTCTTCTTGGAGGCTTTGGGAATATGTTGCTGTACACACAAACTGATGTTACTGTACACACACCAACATTACTGTACACACACCAATATTACTGTACACAAACCAATGTTACTGTACACACACCAACATTACTGTACACAAACCGATGTTGCTGTACACACAAACTGATGTTACTGTACACACACCAACATTACTGTACACAAACCAACATTACTGTACACAAACCAATGTTGCTGTACACACAAACTGATGTTACTGTACACACACCAACATTACTGTACACAAACCAATGTTGCTGTACACACAAACTGATGTTATTGTACACACATCGATGTTACTTGATGAGCTTGTTCCTTGGTAGAGCCAATGAGAAGCTAGCGTGTGTTGCTTGCAGTTCTTTAACTCTTTTTAAATTTTAAAATAAAGCATAACCATTTTTACATGAATTGTTACATTATAACAAGGATACATTGAAGCCATTTATCTTGAAAGATGACAAAATATGTTTAAATCACGTAAATCACCGTCTTACTATCGACTGCTCTTCAGAATGAGGTTGAGGCTGGAAGGAAAGTTTTAGATGAAATTTTAGACAACTTAGATAAAATCTCTGACCTTGTGAGGCTGTTTAATGTTTTAGTCTAGAAGATTATCTAATGAGTGGAATGTCTTTGTGAGGAAATATATGAAAACGTTGTTTCTCTGCCGATAGAGTCTTAAGAATTCAAATCATCAATGATCAAAAGAAAAAAAAAACTTAACATTTATTTCCTCAAATTAAAAAGCACAATCCACTAAGAATTGTTAAATTAACAATATCGGGCAGAGTATTTCAAGATTTTTTACTACGGTTTTGTATGTAGTATGTTCTACTTAAAAAGTAAGGTCTGAGAAACTGCGTAACTATAATTCATGTAATATGTCACCAAACTATTTTTTTTTACGTAATTAGTCACATTTTTTACAGTGCACGTAAAGTGAAAATGATTAAAGTGTAAAACAAGTGTCCATTGTCACCTACACGCTTTTTTTATTTTTTCTTAGCTAAACCAAACATCAAATCCTAGTATTACGTGTACACTGCAAAAAATACATTCTAGACAAGCTGAAAAATCTTGAAATTAGACAATAAATCTTGCTATTTTTTCTTACAAGACAAATGAACTATGTTAGGATTAATAGTGAGAGATGACTTTGCTTATTTCAAGAAAACAGGACTTGAATTTTCCCGCTTAGAAAAAAAATGCAAATGTTGATATTTTCAACTAAATCGAGACAATTTTCAACGTCGGCATTGTGTTTTAACACGGAACTTTCTGCAACAAGAAATGTCAAGTGAAATGTTCTTATTTTAAAAACACAATGTTTCCCAATTTAAGAAACTAGCTACTTTTTTTAAATATCAAAGCCAGTGAGAACAAGAAACACAGAAACAAATCTACCGCGTAACGAAATCTTTTTTGGGCTGGTTTTAAACCGTCTCACAGTCAAATGTTCTCACCCCATTGGCAGGTAAATGTACTTGATTACATTTTTTTTACTCAAGTTTTTTTTAATCTTCGTATTTTTTCACGTGTTTTTTTTTTTTGCCGTGTGAGACGTCGTTTGACCCGGTCACTCGCTGTGAAGACATCCGCGCGGTGTTTATTCACTTCTTCTCTGACTCACACGCTGGTTGATTGTGTAGTTCCGCGTGGGTGACATCACCAGTGACTAACCCTTCCTGCTGTATTAATCCTCACAATCCGTCCGTCCTGTCGGGCCGAGGAACCTGTCGTGGCCTCCATTAGGCGAGAAGCTCTGGACTGTTTTCTTCCGCCTGAGATGGAATAATGTGGGAGATGTTTTGGGGTCAGAGGAAGACGAAGAGGAAGGAAAACACGTCTAAATCAGAAAGCGTCTGAATGGAGCGGCGCTGCGGAGGCGAACGTGTCCTTGATTCTGATTATCTTCAAAGTTTAGCTTTGAAATTCTCCACGCTCGGCGGCAGAAACACAATTTATCAGCGGCGATGAAGTGCTTTTCCACTTTGAACCGACACGGATTCTCAAAGGCGGTTTTTATGTCGCGTTTTCCCCGCCGTGCGACCCGTATTCCGTGTTGGAAAGTAAATTGTAACACTCATAACGTTGACGTTTCATACAGAACATTTGAGTTCTGATTTTTTAAAACGCATCTAAATTTTTTACCAAAAATTATTCACACATATGACGGATTTGACTAGTATAGCAACAGTTAATAACTAGGAAAGTATTGAAAAAACTAATGAAAAAACTATTTAGCAAACATTGTTAATAAAACAAACATAAATCAAAGCCTCTAAATCATTATTGTTATTATTATTATGTATTATTAATATTGCTATTTATATAATTAATAATAATAATAATAATACAACATACTGAATCACCATTACTCCACAATATGCATAAAATTAATTTTTGTATAAATGATATTAGTTACATTTTTAATAAAGCACTTTGCATTTACAAGAAAATCTCAGATTGCTACAGAACGATACAAATGAGTAAAAACAAATAAAAGATTCAGTAAAAGTGTAATAAAAGTCCAAAAAATACACGTAAAACATACTAAAAAGTAAAATAAACGAAATAAATATATATATTTATATATATTGGCTCCACCACCGACATAATTTTTCTGTATGTTATGTTGTGTGATTATATAATTCTAGAAGTGTGATTGGACACTTATAACACAGCGGAACGAACTTAGTGAGTTGCTTATCGTTTATTATGCTTTATTCCCCCCAGGTTTATTCCATTGTTTTATAGATTAATACTGCATATACATGTAGGCATGTGGCTGGAGAAATGCTGATGTCACGTTTTTTTTTTAATTACAAAACTAATTGCAAACCTGCGGCGCTGCTTTCGCAATCGTTTCAGTCTGGTTCCCGTCGGACACGGACATCGTTTTTCTTCCCGTGTTAGAACGTCTCGGTGAAAACACGTAGAGCTGCACGATTAACCACAATATGCCGTTTGGGAGGAGTTTGTTTTGGCGTAAAACAGTCACTCATTTTAGTTTTGTGCACTTAAAAGTATCAATTTCGTAAATTGAAAGTCGCATCGCCATCGCAATACTTGCCCCGCCCACAAATCACATTCCTTTAAAGGCTTTAATAATACATAAAACAATCATATACATTTCTGAACGGTTACCTGGAGGTTTTGGAGTGAAAAGCAAAACGTCATCCAACCGCAAAATAAAGTAGCATTCGAACAAACGTCGCGATCAATTTACGACAATCGCGATCGCAAACACACCCAAACGAAAATAAAACGTACAGCAGTTGTGTGTAAAACGATAATTAGAAAATATTTAACCAAAAGTAACATCTTTCAATAACTTGTGTTTGAGGATGGGGCTCCATCGCTTCTCACTGGCGGCTGATGTCACTTCCTGCTGACTCCCGAGACTCGCAGCCCCCCCTACTGGTACTTATTATAAAAAACAACTAAACACCTCCAAGTACAAAGAAAACAGAACCTTTACTATATTTTGGAACAAATTCAAACTAAAATAACATTTTATCCTGTTACAATGACATCAGTCCCAACGACATCAGTCACAAAGATATTAGTCAAGATGACATCAGTCATGACAACATCAGACACAAAGACATTAGTCAAGATGACATCAGTCATGACAACATCAGACACAAAGACATTAGTCAAGATGACATCAGACTCAACGACATCATTCACGAGATCAGACATAGACACATTAGTCATGATGACATCTAACACAACGACGTTAGTCACGATGACATCAGACATTGAGACTCTCACCGTCATGAGTCTCGACAGCATCAGTCACACACTTAGCTATTCGCCGCTGTCAGTCACGGGCGTCTGATCTCAGAAGCACAAGCGCAGCTCGTTTGGACTGATTCGTTTCAACAGAGGAGGAAGAAACTCAGCTGGAGTGAAGACGTGGCATTTCATTAGTGGCCTTCCTCCTTCCTCCAATGAGACTTGACAATCGTGTGTGTGTGTGTGTGTTTCTTTAGGATATCGATTGGCGCTCTGCGTAAAGTTTACGGCAGCACCTGCTTCTCGGAATCGAGTCCATCGGAGAGCCGGTGTTTACTGAAGCCCCGCGGCAATCACACGCCTGGAACGTGCCGGAGCTGCAGAGATTCGCGCAAAACGTCCACGAAAATGCAAGGTGCGTTTTTTTTCGGCACTTCTCTCAGGTGTCACAGGTGAAGTTGAAAGCAGCTTGTTGGGATGAAAGGCGCCTGAACTCGTCAGAACCTGCGGGGAAAGTAGAAGGGGAGACGACGACTCCGCCGCCATCTTTAATTTTCACTGATGCTCTTTCATCTCGTCTGGGCTAATTAGAAGAATCACGCCACTTTCAAGTTCACCGGGCGTTTACGCCGTCCACACACACACACACACACTGATTCGCGCTCTAAACTCTCTAAATGTCTTTGTTTATCATGTAAACGTAAATAATCACCGTTTTTCCCACAAAAACTAGTGAGTGAAACACTTTTGCTCTCACGAGACACTAGGTGTTATTTTTATATGTTATATATGATTTATATATAATGATGTTATATATAAATATGTTATATTTTGTCCAAACCAGAATGCTTCGAATATCTACTCCTGATATTTGTTTGAGTAATTTAGGTACTTTTCTGAACAACAAGCCTAGCTTTTTCCCAGGGAAAGCATGAGAAATTGTTAAATTGTAAAAAATTGTAATGACTAGTAAGTCGCTGTGGATTAAAGTGTCTTCTAAATGGCTGTAAAGTAAAGGAAGGTAAAGCATAATTACTGAAGCGGCAGAGAAGCACAACCTCATCAGTCACCATGACAGTCATGACAACATCATTCATCACCGCATAAGTCACGACCTCATCAGTCATGACGACATCAGTCACAACCAGAGGTGTAAAGTACTTGAGTAAATGTGCTTCGTTACTTTACTTAAGGATGTTTTCAGCTACTTCGTACTTATACTGAGTATCAAAAATATAAGCAACTTTTACTCTCTACTCCACTGCATTTCTGGTTGAGTAACTGTACTTTTCACTCCACTACTTTTGAATTGACACTGTTACTCGTTACATTTTGATTGTGCGCGACGAACCGTAATCGATTTTTACCGCGGTTAATTTCTTAGGCTGACGAGGCGATTTTGCTGAAGATACTGGAAGCTTTTTGTTCTTTATTTATTTTGTTTTACAATTTTTGAAAAATGGAGATGTTACACTTCGTTTTTGTATTGAAAAAATGAAACCTCATTTACACGTGTATTTGTTTTATTTTAGCCTTCAGTAGGAGTAAAATACTCAAGTTCTTTTAAAAATCGATACATTGCTACTTTGACTCAAGTCTTTTTTATAGTGGTGACTTTTTACTTCTATTGGAGTAACTTATATCGTATGTATCTGTACTTTTACTCAAGTATGGTTGTCTGGTACTCTTCACACCTGGTACTCATCATTCACAACATCGATCATCATCGGAAAACACAACAAGCGTATCAACGTCATCGCACGAATGTTTCCTCGTCTACTAGCATCGTATCTTCCCGCTTCTTCAGTCTCCACAGAAGCCGCCACGCCGCGAAAGTCGCTCAATAACGAGGTGTCCCGCGTTCTGATGGACTGTGGCCAATTAGCATCGCTAATTGGATCCTTTCACTCAGCCGCGCCGTGATTGGCTGGCGGTGTGAGCCAGTGGCGGGGAACAGACGAGTCACGACGCTCTCATTAGGCCGCGCCTCCCACGCCCACGCCGGCCTGATTATCCACAGAGATACATCCCTTCCTCATAAATCCCTTCTGCTTCCATTCATTTTTTATTCGTCCTGTGGATCCTGAAGGGAGCTGTTAGTGGAGGAGTCTCCGCAGCCTGCCGTCCGCAGAATTAACCTTTCTTTTATTGGATAATTAGTTTTAAAGAATAGCACGGGCCCGGATACTCTGAGAATTATGGGTAATATTATAGCTTCCTCTGTCTGCGATGGTGTGAAACATAACGGTGTGTTCTGAATGGACTGCGTTGTGTATATCACGCTTCTGTGTATTCATATAGCTGTGTAGTAGAGCTGCACGATTCTGGGTGAAATGAGAATCACGATTTTTTTTTTGGGGTTAGAATAAAGATCACGATTCTTTCTGGATATTTTTTTTTTGTTTTACATGTTAATACATGTAAATGTTAATAATCCGATCAATTAAAATGTGCTGTTTGAAAGCAGTGATGATTGGACAGATTGTAAGGGGCGGGGTCCATGTAGATTAATGATGGAAACAGGAAGTACACACAGACTTAAGAACACACACCGGCACTGTGTGTGTGTGTGTGTGTAATCAAGCCGACATCAGAGTGAAGGTGACATGACGAGTTACAGAAACACAACCCGGACAATAATAAGAGCGCTGGTGTGTGTGTGTGTGTGTGTGTGTGAGTGAGTCCTGGAGCAAAAGCAGTGGAGGAGCGAGTTTAATAAGCAAACCTTCCTCAGGCTGACACAGATAAAGACGAGTGACCCACACACACACACACACACACACACACACACACACACACCGTTTCACTAAGTGGAAGAAAACACGGCTGAATTCTTCCTTCCTGCGGGCCGTACTCCAAATGATGATAGTTACACTTATGATGCCTGTGTGTATCTACTACGTGTGTGTGTGTTAGTGTGTATGTAAGTCTGTAATAGTGTGTGTGTGTGTGTGTGTGTGTGTCGAATATGTGCGTTCATGTTTGAGTGCATGTCCCTGTGTGTGTTTTGTGTGTAATTTGTGTCTTTCTGTGAGTGAGTGTGCGTGTGTGTGTGTGTCTAAATGTGTGTGTGTGTGTGTGTGTGTTTATGTTTGAGTGCATGGCCATGTGTGTGTTATTGTGTGTATTTAGTGACTTTGTCTGAGAGAGTGTGTGTGTTCATGTTTAAGTGCATGTCCATGTGTGTGTGTGTGTAATTTGTGTCTTTGTGTGAGAGTGTGTGTGAGTGTGTTGACGTGAGTACGTCGAAAAGTGTGTGTTCATGTTTGAGTGCATGTCAATGTGTGTGTGTGTGTGTGAGACAGAGAGCAAAAAACGTCTAAAAAGAAGCGAAACATCTCTTAATGTCAGGAGAACTTTCCCCGTAGCTCGATCAGTAGAGTATGAAAAAGTCACGAGTGTGTTTGTGTGGGTGTCACAATGTGTGTTTGTTTTCATGTTTGAGTGCATGCCCATGTGTGTGTTCTTGTGCGTAAGTTGTGTCTTTGTCTGAGAGAGTGCGTGTGTGTGTGTTATTGTGTGTGATTTGTGTCTTTGTCTGAGAGAGAGAGAGAGAGAGTGTGTGTGTGTGTGTGTGTGTGTGTGTCTGTGTGTGTCGAAATGTGTGTGTGTGTTCATGTTTGAGCGCATGTCCATGTGTGTGTTATTGTGTGTAATTTGTGTCTTTGTGTGAGAGAGAGAGCGTGCGTGTGTGACAGAGCAAAAAACGTCTAAAAAGAAGCGAAACATCTCTTAATGTCAGGAGAACTTTCCCCGTAGCTCGATCAGTAGAGTATGAAAAAGTCACGAGTGTGTGTGTGTGTGTGTGTGTGTGTGTTTTGTCGTGTTTGGTGGCTTACACGTGTCCTCTCCAGCAGATAGACTTTACTGATCCGTGAAGGGAAGCTCAGCTAGCGGCGGTGAAGGAGTCGCCATTACATAAGCCGACAAACTCTCGGAACACACTCGTCTAATTACACCGAGGTCGAGGTGAGGAAACAGACCGGCGCTGATGTTCTCCTCGCTAGGCTCCTCCTGTTTGCACAGATCGCTTATTGAAAAAGCAGAGGTGTAAAGTACTTGAGTAGATGTAATTTGTTACTTTACTCAAGTATGTTTTTGGCTACTTTGTACTTGTGCTGAGTATCAAAAATACAAGCTTTGACTCTCTACTCCACTGCATTTGTGATTAACTGTACTTTTCAATCCACTACATTTGAACAGACACTTACGTTACTCATTACATTGTGATTGTGAAATAGCAATCACGAATAATTCATGTGAAGTACTATAAATTGAATACTCAGAAGAGGATGAATGTGTTTTACTAATTGTATCATATCATATATAATTTTATTATATAGATATACATATAGTTAATTTACTAATTAGAATTTTATTTTATATCTACTTGTTTTTCTTTGCACATTTGAGTGATTGAGACTGACTTTTTGTTCTTTTTGTCTACTTTGTTCTACCGTTTTTAAAACAATGAGGCGTTAAATTTCATTTCATTTTGTGAAAAATACAATAAGGGATAGAAATCTGGCATAAATATACAGATAAAATATGAATAAAAAATACAAAAGCAGAAAAAGTGACTCAAGTGAATAGTTTTTCACTTTTTGGTGCCTATATTCACTGCGAGTAAAATACTCAAGTCCTTTTAAAATTGGATACTTTGCTACTTTTGAAATTGGTGACTTGTTACTTGTGATGGAGTAATTTTACCGACAGTCTCTGTACTTTTACTCAAGTATTGCTGTTGAAATGGCGGTGTGATGTTGGAGTGTCGGACTGGTCGGCTCTCATTACCGACACCGGATGCGATCCAGATAGCCTCTTCCTCTGGAGCCGATCTGATTCCTGCCGCTTAGCATTAGCATTACTGTTTCCATTACTGCGCTGCGCTTAATTACCGCTCTGTACCGCTATATATGGATTCCCCTCCTCAGAGGTGTAAAGAGCACGCACCCCAACACCCGGCTGTGAGAATCACAAGTTGATAGATTCCAACAAGAGTAAAATGAGTCAAGTATCCCTTTTTAAAAAGAACCCTGTTTTATGCGAATATAAGCAACCCCTTTTTTTCCCGAATTTCCGACGCTCAAAAACTTGCGGGGTGCTTATAATCGCCGATTTCAAATATGTGTGTAATTATAAGCGCCCGTTTTTCCGTATTTCAAGTAAGGAACAATCACAAATAAACGGAAACAGATACAAATGTAGTCAAGTAGAGAGGAAAAGCTGCTTGTTTTTATATACTCAGTACAAGTACAAAGTAGTCAAGTCAACTTTATTTATAAAAGCACTTTTAAAACAGCAGACTGACCAAAGTGCTTTACATTAAAAAACAATCACATAATCCAAAAACATGATCACAATAAAATTGACAAATAAATATCCTTATTAGTAAAAAGCACACAAAAAATGAAAAGGACTAAAATGAATGATTAAAATGATCTAAAAATAAAACCAAATTTCATGTTGGGTCATATGCCAAGTAAATTAGCATCGATTTAAAATGTCAGGTTAGGTGCCTGTCAAAAAGTACTTAAGTAAATCAGTGGACTTGAAATACTTAATTATTATACTTAAGTAAATCCAAGCACTCCTGGAGAAAATGTCTGATGCCACAGTCGCAGCGTGTCGACTCGGACAAAGCGGGATTTAAACGTAGAAAAACGGAAAGTTTACGAATAAGAAAAGTGTAAAATAGCGTGGAGGTTTATTGTCCTCCGGGTTACTGTTACCGTGTGATGTGGGAGTGAAGCAGTGTGTTCGCCATCATCATCTCATTCCCAGTGCGTGTTGGACTAATGGGACGGGCAGCTCAGCCTGGCAGTAATTGGACCTCGAGGGAGACGAGGGTCTTCAGCACTGACCGTCTCTTCACTCTCAGGCTCTCGTGCTTCGCCTCTCGTTTCTGGGCGATGTTTTCTTGTCTGTGATTCGTCCGACTGTGTGGAGGGCGAGAGGACTTTTAGTTTGTCGTGTGGATCCACGTGAAGCAAGGAAACTGAAGGCAAGGTGAAATCTACACACACACACACATACACACACACACACACACACACACACACACAC
>CM051493.1:11814122-11821622 GCA_028031935.1 Paedocypris micromegethes
TCTCTCTCTCTCTCTCTCTCTCTCTCTCTCTCTCTCTCTATTTCTCCTCTACTCATAATCTCCTCTACTTCTCTCTCTCCCTCTCAATATATATCTCTCTCTCCCTCCCTCTCTCTCTC
Organism: Paedocypris micromegethes; assembly: GCA_028031935.1. Taxonomy (NCBI): domain Eukaryota; kingdom Metazoa; phylum Chordata; class Actinopteri; order Cypriniformes; genus Paedocypris; species Paedocypris micromegethes. Next base: position 11,814,242 of record CM051493.1, read on the forward strand.
TTTCTTCTATATTTCTCTCTCTATATGCCGCCCAGTTCTCTCTCTTTCTCTCACTTTGTCTCTCTCTCGAGGTGTATATTCTGTCCAGATCGCTCTCTTTCTCTGTCTCTCTCTCACTCTGTCTCTCTCACTCTCTCTTTCTCTCTCTCTCTTTCTCTCTCTCTCTCTCTCGCTCTCTCTCTCTCTCTCTCTCTCTCTCTCTCTCTCTCTCTCTCTCTCTCTCTCTCTCTCTCTCTCTCTCTCAGGTGTGTGTACCGTCCATGTTTCAGACAGAAGCTTTTAACACGCTTTTCCTTCCCTGAGTAACTTTCCATCTCGTGGACACGTGGAGTGAAGGAGCGAGTGTAATTTCTAATTTCACACAAGCGATGGGTGAGTTGGATTCCAGGTCACGTCTCTGCTGCTGCTGCTCGGCTTGTTGTTGTTGTTGTTTCTCCTGTTATTTTTGCCTTCAATCTGGAGAAGTGGAGCAGCATTAGCGGCGAGGCCCGTGAATTATTTACACTCAAATGGTTTTTAGGTTTTATTTCTCCCAGGAGTCGTCCATCTTGCTCGTGAGTGGCTCGTCCGGCACATCCTGGCGCTCCGGAAGCTTCCGTCCTCACAGTTAAACCTCCTGCACTCAGATGTCGGCTGGAGCTGAGGAACCTGTCGGAGGAAACGCACTGGAACCATCTTCTGATGTGTCAGTGTCCTTAAACTCCTGCTGCCGACCAGTGAGAGAGCCACACACTCACTCACTCACTCACTCACTTATCATTCATTCACTCTCTCTCACTCACTCATTCACTCTCTCTCTCTCTCTCTCTCAGTCACTCACTCTCTCACTCACTCTCTCTCACTCACTCATTCACTCTCTCTCTCACTCACTCACTCTCACTCACTCTTTCCCACTCTCTCGCACTCACGCACTTATTCACTCTCTCTCACTCACTCTTTCACTCTCTCTCTCTCTCTCTCTCTCACTCTCTCGCACTCACTCACTTACTCATTCACTCTCTCTCTCTCACACTCACTCACTTACTCACTCATTCTCTCTCACTCTCACTCACTCATTCACTTTTTCTCACTCTCAATCACTCACTCTCACTTACTCTCTCTCACTCACTCTCACTCACACATTCTCTCTCTTTCCCTCTTCTCTTTCACTTTCTCTGAATCTCTCTATCTCTCTCTTTATCTCTCTGTCTCCCTCGTTCACTCTCAACAGCTCTGTCTCATTCTCTCTCATCTTTCACTCTCTCTCTCTCTCTCTCTCTCTCTCTCTCTCTCTCTCTCTCTCTCTCTCTCTATACCTTTCTCTTTCTCTCTCTGTCTCTCTCTCTTCAGTCTCTCTCTCTCTTTCTCTTTTACATACGTAATTTTCTATTTTTTTTTTCATCCTTTTCCCCCATCTCTATCTCTATTTCTGTTTTCACTCCCTCTCTATGTCTCTTCCCCTCCTCTCTTTTTTGATCTCTCATTATATGTCTCTGGTTTTACTTCCCTCTGTTCCCTCTCTTCTTTCTTTTCATTCCCATCTCTGGCTCTTCTCTTTCTCTCTATGAATGAATTAATGAACTTTATTGATCACACAGTGGGGAAATTCAATTGCCTGAAGAGTCACTAGTAACAATGACAAAATAAAAAAAAAAGTAACAATAACAATGACTAAATTTCTCCCTCATTCTTTCAACCTCTCCTGTTCTTTCTGGTTCTCCCTCTTCCTCTATTTCTCTTCCTTTTTTATCATTATTCCTTTTGTTCTCTGCCCCCCCCCCCACCTTTCTAACTGTTTTTGTTCTATAATTGTGTCTCTATATTTCTGTCTTTCTTCCTCTCTTTCTCTTATTCTTTGATAGAAAATGCATTTTTTGACTTGGCTCCTTCAGTGTTTCTATTGTTCGGGTCCATTTCTCTTTCAAATGGAAATAATTCTCTCATCTTATCATCATCATCATCATCTCATCCATCAAGTGTGGCCCTTAAATTCGCTCAATATCTGACTGCAGCAATTTCTTCCTGTCATTTGCAGCCATTATTTCCGAAGGAGTAAAAGTCAGTTGACAATCATCGGCACATTGACTTTCTCTCCGACGCTGTTGTAATTCACACTCCCTCGTTAAAGATCCCGATCTCACAAAATGGCCGACAAACGCATCAGTGTCAAACCGTTTCGTCCTCCAACGATCTTTACCGCTCATCACTTTCTTTTTGAACTGAAAGATTGTGACTTGTTTGATCCTCTCGGGATGAAAGAAATACGATCAATCACTTCGTATGTTGTGAAAAATTGTATATGATAAATGTATGCGTGTGTGTGTCTGCATATAATCAGGTGTTTTTTTTTTATTCTTTTCATTCTTTTTTATTTTGCGTTAGATCTCAGCAACTGTCAAACTTGCTCTCATTCACACTCTTCCTTTTTCTGTATTTGTCTTTCTCACACGCATTTCCATCTCAATTTCTCTCTCTCTTTCTCTCTCACTCATTTCTCTCTCTCTTCTTCACTCTCGCTCTCACTCATCTGTCTCTCGTTCTCTCGCTCTTATCATTTTCTCTCTTCATCTTTCTCTCCCTTTCACTATCTTTCTGCATCAATGTATTCAACATATTTCAGCAAAGAAAAAGGCATATTATAGCTATCTTAGCTCCACTTTATTCATCCTCCCTCTTTTTTTACAATTCTAATTGTGGATTTTATATTTTTCTCTCTACTCTCTCTCTCTCTGTCTATCCATCCGTCCATCCAAAACACTGTAACTATAACTTTCAACTTCTTTCTCTCACACTCCATTTCTCATCACACACACACACTGCACTTTTATTGCATATGTACAAGTTTACAGTACTCAAAAGTAACAATATAGCAGCATAGATGAAGTCAAATCTGTAGCAGTTAAATGTTACTGTCACAATAAAAAAAATAAATAAAATAAAACAAGACTCGTCTTCAGCAGCCGGACAGATCGATCTTCTCTTCTCCTCTCCTCCATCATCAAACGCCTCGTTAACAGCCAAATGAATCACATGATGAAGGCGGCGGCACGTGGCGTCATCTTTATTGATCCGGCTCCCGAGGCCTGATCTACGGTTAATTGACGTCTAAATGTGCCGAGTGAAGAGTTTATGGAGTCGATTAAATGTGCTGCTGCGGGCACGAGACGACCTGTCAACACACTGCTCGTATGGAATAAAGACATTAAAAAAGAATACCAATAGGAAACAGGAAGTCCAAATAAGGAGAAGGAAATCTTAAAACGAGTTGTAATTGGTTGTGGTAATTATTGAGAACAAATCCAGTGATTCTAATTCACTTCAACAAATCGACTCTTTAAGAATCAACTCGCTCGGGAATCGTTTGATCACTGAAAACGTCTGATTCGCCAAATTGAGAATTAAAAATGAGACGGGAAACAGGAAGTTTAAATAAGAAGAAGGAAATCGATAAAACGATAATGATTAAATCTATACACTGAATATCCAATATAAATAACATTTTATTTCTTTTCTTGTTCTTTTTTTCCTCCTAATTTTTGAACACAGATATATAATGGACATTTTTCTCTTTTAAAGACTGTTTTTTGCCCTGATTTGCATAGCGACTTTGCGTTGGTCTATATAAAATATTCAGATCTATATGAATAAAGGAAAGCACTTTATAAATGAACTTCAACTTGAATGAATTATATTAGACAATTGTTATATGAGCAGTAATTCTTCTGCGTCTGTGTTTAACAGCAAGACGTCGACTCGCCATCACTGGACACTTTCATTCGTTGAGATGTTTGTGGCTCGACGTGACGTGAAAAACACCGACTTCGTGAAACGACTTGTCGTGGCTTTACGGGTGAAATTGAATATGAAGGTATGGAAAAGTTGAGAGGGAAAATAATGGAAACTGTTGCCGGCGTGAAAAAAAGAAAAAGAAAAGAAAAGAAAAGATCCCTTTGAAAGGAGTTTGTCACGCGTCGTGATGGAGAGAGCAGCTGTCGGGACGCACATCTGTCGGGACAGAAAGATTGAATTATTTTCCTCTGTGAAGTCTGAGTGAAAACACGTCAGCGGAGGAAAGGAGGCGTTTTGACACGACGGTGCGAGAGAAAGTAAAGCTTCTTATATCTCACGACATGAATCTTCCCGAGGACACGGATCATCCTTTATTTCACTTACGGTGTTTCCTCTTCCCACATCTTGTTCTGTTCTCCGTTATTAAGGTTTAAACACACACACACACACACACACACACACACGCTGGAACCAATTAATCCTCCTGTTATGTTCGTTTCAGAGGAGCATCAATAATGTTTTGTGGGTCAATTTGACCTGGGGACTTTTATTATGTGACAGTGGTGTATTATGTCTCATTGCAAAGAAACAAGTAGTATTTGATCTTTCTGACTCGTTGTAGCTTCTGTTTGGTCTGAAGGGTCAAATTGACCTGAACATTGAAACATTTTTTGTCTATATGTAGTATTTTTTTTTTTTTGTATTTTTATATTTGTATTACATTAACCAAGACAAGCAGGCGAAGTTTCACAGTGAAAAAATACTTTTAAATATTTATTTTATTTTTTTTTTACTTGTGCAAAAAAAATTGGCCCGAATAGCATTTTTGTAACATAAGCATGTAGCGGGTGTTACAAATATTACTTTTTTTTATACGATATTATCACCAAATAAGCCAAGCAGGAGAAGTTTCACAGTGAAAAATATTTTTAAGGAAAATATTTTAAAACTTTACAAAGGGTCCATTTGACCTCAACATAACAGGTATTAAGTATTAAACACTTAAACTAAGGCCTGATCACGTGTGTTTAGTTACTCTCCCCGGAATGTCTTATCTATAACGTAAATTTTATGCTTATGTTTGATTCTGAAAATATATGTTTCATATATTTTCAAACCGGGAAGGGTTTTACTATTTCTTATAAAATGCCGGCATGAAAGATTGTATTTAATTTTTGGTGTAACAATAATGATATTATTAATAATAATCCTTCTCTTCACACGGCGTCAGATAAACAGCTTGAAACACCCCTGAGCTTAAAACTATTACTCTGAGCATGGGCGGAGTCTGACTGGAAAGCAAAGGATCTTGGGAAATGAAGTCCTAACAACTAAAATCCACTTTTTGTTATCTATTATTCAAGTAAAACGATATCAAAATGATACAAGTCACAGGTTAGGTTTGTTAAATATAGAAAAAATAGTTTTTTTAAGAGAATATTAACGTAGTTTAAAAATCGGAAAAAGGGGTGCTTATACTCGCGTCAATATGGTATTATAATATAGTATTTATTGCACACGGTTACACATAAAGCCACTCGATACGAGCTAAAAAAATATTTCTTTGATTACGTAACGAGTTCATTTGCTAAACGTGTGTGTGTGCGCAGTGGAATCCTGTGTAAAGTGTGTGCGGCAGCGTGTTGTGACCCGGCGTGGCGAGCCAATCGCGTCCCGCTTTCATTAACGTAATGAAAAATTAATCGAGCCTAAAACGAACAGCCCACCACGACGCGTAAACACATGCAGAATAGTGTGACGTGCATTAGGCGCCAATTACCTGTGGAATTGTGGGTCGGCGTCTCAGTCGCTTTGCTAATGCGCCGCGTACCTACGGATCGAAACCGCCGCAAAACACTCACCGTGAGCTTTTTAAATAAAGATAATTGGCGTTCTGATTACTTGTGCTTTCATTTACTCGTTAACGTAATTTTAATATTCAAATGGAGTCAAATCCGATGACAATGATAATTTTTAAAGAAGCTCGCAAATCACGTCCGAAGGTTGTTAGTTACGTTTTTCTCTAAAGTGAGTCTAAATCAGAATCACTTTTTTTTTATGTAACAATAAATAAAATGATTTTTTTTTTTTTTTTTAATTGGTTTATATCGCCATACTGTACGCCACTATTTTTTCAAATTCACATTTTATTTGTCACATACACATTCAATTTCTGATCGTCTAGCATTTAAACATGGGTTTTTTTTATTGCATTCAAGATATAAATAAATACGATAAATAAACAAACAATGATATATAATAATTAATGAAGATAAAAATGCAGTATAAATAAAATAAATTTTGAAGAAAACACAAAAAAAAAATTATGAAGATAAAAATACAGTGAGAATAAAGATAAAATGTGAATAAAAAATTTAAAAAGGTAATGGTACGTATTTCACCGAAGATTTTCTGAAATCAATTTTTTTATTTCATAAAATTGTGAAATCGAAATGAAAAAATATATTTAAGTCTATTTTTTTATTTTTTATTTTTAAACTCACGGGTCAATTTGGCCTGTACAGTATCTTTGTAGCATAAACATGTAGCGTGGAGTTACAAATATGTCAACTGAATCAATATATTTTTTATATGATACTTACACCAAATAAGCCAAGCAGGTTTCAAAGTGAAAATTACTTTTAATTATTTTAAAAATATTTTTAAACTTTGAAAACGGAGTGAACAGTGTGGTGACTGAGTTGATCAGATACGTGATTATTCAGTCTGATGAAAGTCGTTGAGAAGTGAATTTTGTCCAGATTGATTTATAGAACACGTTACAACAAGTGTAACAAGTACCAGACCACCATACTTGAGTAAAAGTTTGGATACTTAATGTATAAGTTACTCCACTACAAGTAAAAAGTTACACATTTAAAAAGGACTTGAGTCAAAGTACCAAAGTATCAAATTTAAAAGTATTTTACTCATACTGAATTTAGGGAAAAACAAAAACTTTTTATGTTTAATTAAAATTATTTTAAATTATTTGATGAGAACCATTTGTGAAGTTTTATTTTCTGATACATAAACGAAACGTAACACCTCAATGTTTCAGAAATGGTACAACAAAAAGATAAAAAGAACAATAACTCAGTCTCGATCAAACACAAATGTGCAGAAAAAAAAAAAATCTGATCTGCGGTGAATCTCAGTGACCTCTAAGTCACAAAGAGGATCAGTATTTTTATACATCTTAAAAAAAAATGCTGGTTTGTAAAGTTCTTGGCTTGATAACATTACAATACGATAATTTATGTTATTAATTACAATACGAGGTGAAATTACAATTACACCTCATCCACCCAAGAAACTAACTGCGGTCACTTGAGTAAATCACTTAGGGTTACACAACGTAAGGAGTGAGTGTCCATTCAAATGTAGTGGAGTAAAAAGTACAGCTACTCAATCACTAATGTAGTGGAGTAGAGAGTAAAAGTTGCTTATATTTTTTGATACTCGGCAAAAGTACAAAGTGGCCAAAATACTTACATTTTACATATAGTACGTAAAGTAACAAAGTCCATTTACTCAAGTACTTTCTCTCTCTCTCTCTTTCTCTCCCTGTCTGTCTGTCTGTCTGTCTCTCTCTCTCCTTGTCTGTCTGTCT
>CM051493.1:11826622-11844566 GCA_028031935.1 Paedocypris micromegethes
ATTCACTTCTGTGATGTTTGTTTTGGTCAGTGATTGTATTTATCTTTGTATTTATCACGTATTTGATGATGAGCTTTATAAAAAGCAAATTACATTTTTAGTCATTTGGTGGAAGAATCTGTTGGTGGATTTGTGCATGTTGATAGTGTTGTAGTTCTTACCTTGAGAGTGTGTGTGTGTGTGTGTGTGTGTGTGTGTGTGTGTGCGTGTGTGTGTGGTTCGAGGGTAAACGGAAGACATATATCTTTATGTACAGTATCTTTGGCAGACGCAGATAAACGGCAGCAGCTGAATGAACTCCAACTTCTCTTTCAATCAAATCCCGTGTCACGCCGCGCGAGATCCTCGTGACGGCCGATGTTCCGCGCGAGTGGGAGGCGTAAATAAACTCCGTTTCACACTCGGAGGCAGATGATGTAAATACCAGGATGAGTCGCGATGTTGAGACGCGCTGATAAACTCCTCTGAGCGTTTCTGACAGAGACACTCTCTCCGTCGCCGTGAAGAGGGCTGGATGTGTGGAGCGCGTTACCTTCAGCTGTGTGTAATAATAGTAATTAAAACGCCACTAATCCGTTCCAACTCTCTAAACGCCGCCCACTATTTTTTTTATATGCTATTTAATCACAATTGGTTATTAGCATGACAGAAAGAGAGATCGACAGACGGATCGGTGCTGCGTCCGCGATAATTAGGACGCTGCATCGGTCCGTCATGGTGAAGAGAGAGCTGAGCCAAAAAGCAAAGCTCTCGATTTACCAGTCGATCTACGTTCCTACCCTCACCTATGGCCACCAATTGTGGGTGGTGACCGAAAGAACGAGATCCCGGATACAAGCGGCAGAAATGAGCTTCCTCCGCAGGGTGGCTGGGCTCTCCCTCAGAGATAGGGTGAGGAGCTCGGCCATTCGGGAGGAGCTCGGAGTAGAGCCGCTGCTCCTTCGGGTTGAGAGGGGCCAGATGGGGTGGTTCGGGCATCTGGTAAGGATGCCCCCCGGACGCCTTGCTGCTGAGGTGTTCCGGGCATGTCCCACCGGGAGAAGACCCAGGGGCAGACCCAGGACGCGCTGGAGAGACTATGTCTCCCGGCTGGCCAGGGAACGCCTCGGAATTCTTCCGGAAGAGCTGGAGGACGTAGCTGGGGCAAGGGAAGTCTGGGCCTCCTTACTGAGGCTGTTGCCCCCGCGACCCGGCCCCGGATAAGCGGTAGAAGACGGTACGGTACGGTAGAAAGAGTGTGTGACTATATTGTGGCGATCCACTGCTGCTGTGTGCTGTGCTGGAGCAGAGCCCCAGAGGTGTGAAAACCCAGCAGGGGGTGTGGAGTCACAGCAAGGGGGGTTAGCCCAGTGCTTACCCACAAAGCACTGGGGTTTCTGTGTAAATTGTGTATATAAGTGTTATTTTCAGTGTGTAGATGTTTATTTTATGTCAATCTTTTTATATAAGTGTGATGTGTGTAATGTAGGGTTCATGTGTGTCTATTTTTATAACTGTTTTTGTGGTAATGTAAAATCTACCATTGTCGAAGTGTGTAGCCAGAGTAGTGGCCTGGCTACTTGTCTTGTGTGTTCTATAGGTAGAGTGGTAGTGTTGTGTGTATTAGAGAAAACTCTAATAAAGACCACCACCTCAACTAAGCTGTCTCTGTGTGTGATGTCAGCAGATACTCGGGGTCTTGCGGTGTATGGGGCACGAGTATCTTGAAGGCATCAGCGCTCTTCGGGAAAGCCAACGCCACCCACGGAAATCGTTACAATATTGTCGGGTTTAATACAGAGAAGGGACTCTGCACTGAGGGGGGAGGAGCTTAGAATGGGAGGCGGGGCTCCACTTTGGCTTTTAAATCTTCAGCGACTCCCGAATCCTCGATTTTACGAGGAGCTTTACGCACAAACACACACACACTTTATTCAGCGGGAACGCTTGAGATTCGCCGCAGTGATAACGTGAAAGGGCTTAAGCGATCAGAAACGTGTTTAGCTTAACATAAACCTCACCCACCTGAAGCCTGGCACCGGGTCTCGTGCCAACCTTCCGCCGCTCACGCAGAGCTGAAAGCGGCGGACAAGAGGTTGAGCGCCGGCCAGATTCCATAAAGCCACGGGTCGCCATCCGCAACCAATCCCAGCACGGGCCGCCATCTGTCCGCGAGAAGACATGCCACACGGGTTCCAGCCGCGACCCGAGCTTGTGCCACTCTGATGTTTAAGAACTGATCAAGACTCGGTGGCTAAAAAAAACCCTAAATTGTGTTAAATGTAAACATGGGACTGTTAGAAAATGCCTTAAACTTTTAATATTAGGTAAGCTTGAAATGCGGATGAAAAAGACCAAGTGTTTCTATGTGTGTGTGTGTCGAGGGGAAAGAGGGGATAAGGCGGAGTCAGTTCCTTGTTGCCTCAACTTAGTTCCTGATTCTGATTCTCAACTAGAATTTTCCAGAACTGAAACCTTGTAAGTAAGCAAACTTCCCGTAACCGTCTCTTTGCTCACATGCCAGGTCCTTGTACGGCATTCTAAGCTTCTTCTTTACTCTCTCAATGACAATATACGGTGACGTTTTTCTCAACTGCAACTGGCTGAATTGATTCCTCTATATTTCTTGTCTTGGGCGTAACAGCATGTTGTGTCTACAGTCGACTGATCTTTCATCTATGAATAAAGTTTATAACCGAGGAGCCAAGGCACAAGCTCGAGAGATCTGAAGGAAACGGTTATGAGTTGGTCTTAGTCTGTGCCACTGAAATTAGCTTCAACCATCGTGGCGTTTGATTTATTACTAATAAGAACGGGTCTTAAAAGGTTTAGACCTAACAGATACTGATTAGAAGGAGAAGTGACGCCAAAACCGTTGGTACAAAAATGAGATATTTTTATTTGTCATATATTTATGCTTGTACACCAGCAAAATAAAATGCATTTCTATGATCCCATCGCAATTTCAGTGAAAAAAGAGACCGCATTCCGTCCCACAATGCCACCCGTCATGACGCCAACGAAACATCCGGGGAAGAGTTTAACGCTCGTCTTTAAGCAAAAATGGTTGAGCATAAAAAACGGTTAAGAACAAACTCATCACTTTTGAAACGTAAAAGGAAGTGGAAAAATAAAACCGATCTTCTCTCTCTCTCCCCCCCGCGTCCGCCACATTCCAGCGTGCTTGCGGGTCCCCGGGAAAATGCTTGCAATTTTTTACCGTTGAATTTTCGTGGTGGCTTTACATACGTCACGTCCAGCTCGGTTGAGGTGATGGGAACAGGAACGTCTCCGCAGTGTCGCTTCACCACGGCACAGTAAAAGAACACCGAACAAACATTTGGGCACCTATGTACATTAGATCTCCTTGTATTCCGCAAAGGCATCCGTTTCTTACGTGTTTATTCCCAGTCATGCGGGAGAACGCAGCATCCCCCTCATTGCCCTTTCCTCCGACCGTCCTGGTTGGCTTCTTGCAGCAAATTGGTGTCATTGTCGAGAGCAAACTAATAGACGAAAGGTGTGAACTAGGAGAAAGCCAGGAACGACAAGAACAAGGGAACACACACGACTGCCAACGCTCGGGTGCTGGTGCCGTGACCCTTCAGACACGACTGGTCCGACTTGGGCTTTTTGGAGCATTTCTTTTTCTTCCGTGACGGTGCCGTGGAAGGTTCCAGATTGTCCAGAAGCTCCGGGTTGATTTGGTCCAGACTGTTTGAGATAGTTCCCAAAGGCCCGTCGTTGAGACTCTGCTTGTTGCGAGTGTCGTTTTTTGTTCGTTCGCCCTCCCGGAACTTGGTTTTGGAGATGTTCTCCTTCTCCTTCAGGGGGTTGTTGGTAATCTGGCGGCTGTTGTAGGACGAGGGATCGGGCAGGGACTTGCTGGAGATGATGGACGACTTGTCCTTGTCTGAAAGGCAGCACCGGGGAAGGCTTTCGGGAAGAGGGTCGTCAATGGAAAGGAACTTCCCGGACCGCGCCTTGGTGTGGAATATCGTGGTTTGCACCTGCGTCGGCGAGTCAACGCAGCCTTCCAGGTCGTCGCTCTTCAGCCGCTTCAGGTCTTTCCCCGTCAGGCTGGTGGGAAGGTGGCACTCCAGCTCGGAGCTCGACCCCTTGAATCGTTTGAACCAGTCCCACAGCGGCCGCGCCCGACAGTCGCAGATCCACTGGTTTCCGTTGAGACGCAGGTACTGCAGGGACACCAGCGGGTTCATGGCCTCGCCGCTCAACACGGTCAGGTTGTTGAAGAACAGGAACAAGGTGGTGAGGTTGCCGAGGTCCCCAAAGGCCCGCGGCTGCACGTGGACGATGCGGTTCTGGTGCAGGAGCAGGCGGTCCAGGTTGACCAGGCCGCGCAGCATGTGGTCGCTCACCACCTTCATCTTGTTGTTGTGCAGGAACAGGTAGGTGAGGTTGGCCAAGTCCAGGAAGGTGTCGTCGTGCAGAGCCAGGAGGTTGTTGTCCTGCAGGTACAGGTACTGCAGAGAGAACAGGCCTCGGAACACGGCCACCGGCAGCTCGGACAGGCCGCAGCGGTGCAGGTGGAGGATGCGCAGCTTGCTCAGGCCCCTGAAGGCCGTGGGGCTGATGGTGCGCAGGTTGCCGTTGTCCCCGATGTCCATCTCCTCCAGTCTCTCCAGGCCGTAGAAGGCCCCGGCTTCGATGTGGCTGATGTTGTTGGAGTACATCCACAGCACCGTCAGGTTCCGCACCGAGCTGAAGCTGGTGGAGCGCACCACGGTCAACTTGTTGCTCTGCAGGTATATCCTCTGGCTGCGGACGGGGATCTCGCCGGGGATGGAGAACAGGCCCTGCTGCTGGCAGGCCATCGAGGGCTTGGGCTCGCTGTAGCACGTGCACTTGGCCGGGCAGCCGTCGGCTGGGCCGAGACACAGCAGCAGCAGCAGAAGACCAGACCCTGCGAGACACAGAGCAGATGGTTAGAGGAGCGTCTCCAGAAACACACCCACACGATACGCCCTTCCCTGATTCTCTTATCTAGCGCCATTGTTCTTTAGTGGATGAAAACATTGGTGGATGTTTTCGTTTGTTTCCGTTAGTCAGTCCTTGCTTGAAGAACTTTCTTGGAGCTTGGAGAAAGTCTAATGTTCCTGGAGGTTTGAGAACAAAACTATGATGTTGCGAACTCCGGCTCTGATTGGTGAACTTTCTCTCTCACACACACCTCTCTTTCGCTCTTTCACACACACACGCCTCTCTCTCAAACACACTTCTCTCTTTCTCTATCTCACGCACATCTCTCTCACAAACGCACTTACACACACACACACCTCTCACACACACACACACACACACACACNNNNACACACACACACACGCCTCTCTCTCTCACTCTCTCAGACACACACCTCTCTCTCTTTCTCTATCTCAGGCACATCTCTCTCACAAACACACTTACACACTCACACACACCTCTCTCTCTCTCTCTCACACACACACACACACACACACACACACACACACACACAATAACTCACTCTTTTTTCTCTACCACACACATATCTCTCTTTCAAAGACACACTCTTTCACACAAACACAGAATCTCTCTTTCTGCCTGTCAATCTCTCTCTCTCTCTCTCTTTCTCTCTCTCTTACACACACACATACACACGACAGGCAGATAAACGTGGCGGCCATATCATTTGCATAAAGACACGTGTGATGTGTTTCACATTCACAGTCAGAATCCACATGACGGAAGCTTCCAGCTCGTCCATCTGCTTCCCAGAATCCTCCTCTGTCCCTCACGCCGCAGCTTGTTAAATGAAGCCTGCGAGAGGCTTGACAGCATGGCCGTGTTCGTCTCCACCAGCGAGCTGTCAGCCTTCCCTTCTGCTTCAGCGCTTCTCCTGCCGTCAAGAACATTCCAGAAGCCACCGGGCCTCCCGTTTCATCTCCCAGTCATTATCCGTCTCTGCCTCACCCACACAGCGCACGGCGGAGACGGTTTCATCCGAGCGTGCTAACCTTGCTCTTCCTCCGTCTTTCATCTCTTTAATGCCGATTCGGACGCCACTCGCCGCCGCCCAATTATTTCCGCGCATGGTCTCGTTCCTCGGACGCCTCGGGCTCGACCAGCGCCTTGCTGCCCCTTTATCCCACCCTAGACTGAAGTTCCCCCTTCATCCCAACCCGGACTGCTCTCCACCCTAACCCTAACTCCAACCCTAATCCTAACTTTAAGCCCTTAACCCTACCCCTAAACATAACCCTAACCCTACCCCTAAACCTTACTCTTAACCCTAACTCTATCCCTAACACTAACCCTTAACCCTAAACCTTACTCTTAACCTTAACTCTATCCCTAACACTAACCCTTAACCCTAAACCTTACTCTTAACCTTAACTCTATCCCTAACACTAACCCTTAACCCTAAACCTTACTCTTAACCCTAACTCTACCCCTAACACTAACCCTTAACCCTAAATCTTACTCTTAACCCTAAACCTTACTCTTAAACCTAACTCTATCTCTAAACCTAATCCTTATCCATAACCCTAAACTAACCCTTAACCCTACCTCTAAACCTTACACTTAACCCTAATCAGACAGTGTTCTTACGAGGTTTTTAAGATAGCCTGTGCCCGTGCGCTGACTCCCCAGAGTTTTTGAACCTTTTGTACCTAACTCTATCCCTAACCGTACCCCTTAACCCTAAGCCTAAACCTAACTCTTAAACCTAACTCTATCCCTAAACCTAATCCTTAACCCTAAACCTAACTCTATCCCTAAACCTAACCCTTAACCCTACCCCTAAACCTACCTCTAACACTAACCCACGTCACCGTGGCAACGGAACGACACACGTGAGGTTATCGGATCAGAGGTACCCTCATTATTTTACTGTATTTTGTATTTTATTCGCTTTTTAAATCTTTATATTTATGGTATTTGATTGTATTATCTTCATCTTCATAATTTAGTATTTAATCCGTTTTTTCTAATGTATATCTACTGTATTATATTGTGTTTCTTAATTTTTAGGGTAACCCTAACCCTAAAATTTATTAAAATTTCTTAATTTTATTGTACATTTTCTGGAATGCTTTGTCATAATATGCACGTGACATACAAATTTGAAGGAGAAAAATGTGGAGGAGAAAAAAACGAATGAAAAAAAATGAAATACAATACTAAAACCGGCGTAAAGATACTACAGTAGTGTAAAGATACTACATGGTAAAAGTACAAATATGTTACTATACAAATTACTCCATTACAAGTTACAAGTCACCAACTCCAACGAAACTTCAGTAAAAGTTGTAAAGAATCTGACTTTAAAAGCACTTGAGTATTTTACTTGTACGAAATTTAGGCTCTAAAATGCCAAGAAATTTCACACCTCGATGTTTCAAAATAACTAAAAAATATGAAAAACTCGGTCAGTCTTAGTCAAACTCAAATGAGTAAAAAAGTGCCCATGATTTATCTGCTAAACAGCGTCCAGTATCTTCAGCATCCTGCAGATGGCGACATCACCTCATCCACACAAGAAATGAACCGCGGTAGAAAAAGCCGCTGACATATCGTGCACAATCACAACGTAACGAGTAACAATAAGTGTTCCTTCTAATGTAGTGGAGTAAAGAGTACAGATACTCAATCACAAATGTAGTCAAGTAGGGAGGAAAAGTTACCAATATCTTTGATACTCGGTACAAGTACAAAGTAGTCCAAATACTCAAGTAACAAAGTACATTTACTCACGTACTTTACAGCACTGATAAATACACTGGTTCCTACAAGCGCTTTTATATGCAGAGAACACACCATGTTTACCTAATGTTTACCTAATGTGTGTGTGTGTGTGTGTGTATCACATTAGGAATGTGTATCGAATCAAAATTTGAAATAACTGTTCCGACTGAAGCTCTGAACGTTTTCAATAAAAACCTTCAGATGAAAGCGAGGGAATAAAGCGCCGCTCGTTTCCCGAGACTTGACATGAATTAGTCACATTACCACTAGATAAACAAACGAGCGGCGGTGCCAAGCGATCAGCGCCAAACAGACGCATCAGAAGCCTCCGCAGCGAGCGAGTGTGTGTGTGCGCCAATTAACACACAATTAACCAGACAATTACCCCATCAATTACTGTCCTGAGCCACGAGAGCAATCACCTGCTCCTGTACACAACCCACACCACGAAGACATGAAGCAGAGTGAGTCAGTGTGCCAAGAGAGAGAGAGAATGAGAGGAACAGAAGAGGAAGAGGAGGTCAGTGATGATGTCGCACATGTCGGTGATGATGTCACGAGAGTCGTGATGATGTCACGAGAGTCGAAGATTATGTCGTGTAGTCGGAGATGATGTCACGAGAGTCGAAGATTTTGTTGTTTAGTCGGTGATGTCACGAGAGTCGAATATTATGTCGTGTAGTCGTGATGATGTCACGAGAGTCGAAGATTATGTTGTGTAGTCGGTGATGATGTCACGAGAGTCGAAGATTATATCGTGTAGTCGGTGATGATGTCACGATCGGTGATTATGTCGTGTAGTCGTGATGATGTCACGAGAGTCGAAGATTATGTCGTGTAGTCTGTGATGATGTCACGAGTCGGTGATGATGTCACGATCGGTGATTATGTCGTGTAGTCGTGATGATGTCACGAGAGTCGAAGATTATGTCGTGTAGTCGGTGATGATGTCACGAGTCTGTGATTATGTCGTGTAGTCGTGATGATGTCATGAGAGTCGAAGATTATGTCGTGTAGTCAGTGATGATGTCACGATCGGTGATTATTTTGTGTAGTCGTGATGATGTCACGAGAGTCGAAGATTATGTCGTGTAGTCGGTGATGATGTCACGAGTCTGTGATTATGTCGTGTAGTCGGTGATGATGTCACGAGTCTGTGATTATGTCGTGTAGTCGTGATGATGTCACGAGTCTGTGATTATGTCGTGTAGTCGTGATGATGTCACGAGAGTCTGTGATTATGTCGTGTAGTCGTGATGATGTCACGAGTCTGTGATTATGTCGTGTAGTCGTGATGATGTCACGAGTCTGTGATTATGTCGTGTAGTCGTGATGATGTCACGAGAGTCGAAGATTATGTCGTGTAGTCGTGATGATGTCACGAGTCTGTGATTATGTCGTGTAGTCGTGATGATGTCACAAGTCTGTGATTATGTCGTGTAGTCGTGATGTCACGAGTCTGTGATTATGTCGTGTAGTCGGTGATGATGTCACGAGAGTCGAAGATTATGTCGTGTAGTCGGTGATGATGTCACGAGTCGGTGATTATGTCGTGTAGTCGTGATGATGTCACGAGAGTCGAAGATATTGTTGTGTAGTCGGTGATGATGTCACTACAGTCGGTGATGATGTCACGAGAGTCGAAGATTATGTCGTGTAGAGAGTCTATTGTGCGTGTCAGTGATGATGTCACGGGAGTCTGTGATGATGTTGTGCGTGTCAGTGATGATGTCACAGGAGTCTGTGATTATGTCGTGGAGTCGGTGATGATGTCACGTGAGTCTGTTGTGCGTGTCAGTGATGATGCGTGAGCCGTACGTCGCCGCTGGTGACGTATCAGAGTTCACGGTGGCAGGAGCGACAGACGAGTGAAGTGAAGTCGATCAGAAGATCTGCACCAGATGTTCTCACCACCAGATGCTTCATCAATAACACACGGAGCAGCTGCCAGGAGACACACACACACACACACGCGTTTGCCTCGCCACTGTGAGAGGAATATTCACTAGACGGTTTAGATTTGAAAAGTGACCGGTTGGGCCAATAACTGATGATCAGTCAAACAGGCGTCAAACATGTGTCGTTTTTGTAAATCGTTTGCAAGCGCAGTCGTTTTCCAAAGCAGTCGTTTGTAAATGTGTGTTTCTCTCAACGTTAGACTCACGGAGCGAAAGAACGAGAGAAAGAAAGAAAGCATGACAACGTTTACAAACGATGAGCAGAACTCGATGACAAACTCTCATCACGTATAACTTACAAACTTTCGATCTATTTCTAACTCTCTCACTCAATCACTCTCTCTCTCTCTCTTTCTCACTCATTCTCTCTCTCTTCTCTCTTTTCTCTAACTCTCTCGATCTCTCACTTACTCACTCTCTCTTTTCTCTCTCTCTATATCTTTCTCTAACTCTAACTCACTCACTCACTCACTCTCTCTTCTCTCTCCCCATATCTCACTCTCTTCTCTCTCTCTCTTTTCTCTCCTCTCTGTAACTTCAGATAATAAATCAGTCAGTCAATCAAAATATAAACTTATCAAAATATCTCGCTCACTCTCTCTTCTCTCTTTCTATCTAACACTCACTTGTTCACTCTCTCTTCTCTCTTTAACTCACTCATTCACTCTTTCTTTTCTCACTCACTCTCTCTCTCTAACTCTCACTCACTCACTTTCTCTCTCTCCAACTCTCACTCACTCTCTCTTTTCTTTCTCTGTCTCTCTTTCCTCTCTATAACTTCAGATAATAAATCAACCAGTCAATCAAAATATAAACTTATCAAAATATCAACTGATTAATGAATCTAACCAATAATGTGACCATCAAGTCAAAATAGTAGCTACATTCTGGAAAACAAACAAATGACCTTTGACCCGACCTAATTTCTGGCAGATGCTCAGCAGATTTTATAAATGGTTAAAAAAAAAAAAAAAAAAAACATTGATCTGATGATTTGTTTTCTGTCCCGGGGACGAAACAATGGATTTTCCTCGTGTTGGACAAGCATGAAACCTGAAAAAGCTCATGACGCTCCTGTACGGCTCTGACATTTAAAGAGGGAAAAAACCCTGCGTCACACACACACACACACACACCCCACAAATCATGTTTGGTAGCGCACGGGCTCTTCATCATCCTGTCAGCGCACTGGTTATGTAAGTCGGAGGAGTCCCACTTTCTGGATCTCTGAGGGAGCGGAGAAGAACCAGTGACATTTCCATGACTTTGCTGGGATCGTGGCGTCGCGTTGCCTTGCGTCCGGCTCCTCGAGAGTGAAGGACGAGACCCAGAGACCATCCATCATCTCGAGCCCGGTGTTCTGAAAAATCTTCCTACATCTCAGAATTTCCTACACTGCGCGCTGAGCATGTCACTCATGTTAGAACATACGTCACTGCTCTTCTACTTTTCTAGTATTTTTTCTACATGAGCGTTAAAAAATTCGTTATATCTATTGTTTCGTCTCCTTGATCGTACAAAAATTCCTACCTGTACTTTTGTTGTGTGTACTTCTGATACTGTAGCATTGGATCAATGGATAAACATAAATGCACTAAATGAACACGGACACTTATAACAATACACAAGATATTCGTAAAATTAATTAATCATTAATGAATTAATTAAACATTAATCGTTACTATATTTTGTAGTTAATTATAGTATTCAGTTTTAACGTGTTTTAACGCGCTTGCGCAGCGCTCTAGCTAGGAACAGCTGAGCAGTGACGTCAGTGTAGGAAATTCCGAGCTGTAGGAAGAATTTTCAGAACACCGGCTTTTAAGATGCTTCTGAATGAATCGACACGCAACGTTCAATCCGACGAAAGCAGAAGACGACGCAAAACTATGCGGCGAAACGGTCAAGTTCCGTAAAAAGACAGCGGCCAAACAGATCAGAGGATGAAGGCCTCGCCCAGATCCAGCGTGAACAAACATGCCAGGTGCAAACAATCAGACCAAACGAGTCTAGTTTCTGCTTTATTTTTTTTTTAATCAAAGTCGTTTGTAAATGTGTGTTTCTCGCAACTCTTCTCGTTAGACTCACAGAGAGAAATAAAGCGCGACTCGCGGGAAAGCATGACAACGTTTACAAACGATGAGCAGAAGCAAAACTGCCGCTGCTTGTTGTCTCTCTCTCTCTCTCTCTCTCTCTCTCTCTCTCTCACGTTCTCTCTCTGTCTCCTGTTTCTTTCTCTCTCTCTGTAACTTCAGATAATCAATCAATCAGTCTCTCTTTTCTCTCACTATATATTTTTCTCTAACTCACTCACTCTCTCTTCGCTCTCTCCAACTCTCTCTCTCTTCTCTCTTTTTTCTCTCTCTTTGTAACTTCAGATAATAAATCAGTAAGTCAATCAATCAGTCAATCAATCAATCAGTCAGTCAGTCAGTCAGTCAATCAAAAAAATAAACCTCAACTGAAATATCAACTGATTAGTAAATCTAATAATCAATAATGTTTCCAACAAGTCAACATACGTATGTTTTTTTGGAAAACAAACACATGACCTTTGAACCAACCACCCAGCCTGTTTCTCTCTCTCTCTCTCTCTCTCTCTCTCTCTCTCTCTCTCCTCTTCATTCCTCTCTCTCCATCTATCTTTCTTCTCTCTGTCTCTCCTCTCTCTGTCTTTCTCAGTCTCTCTCTCACTCACACACTCTCTTTCACCTCTTCTTTTCTCTCTTTTTCCTCTCTCTCTCTCTCTCTTTCTCTCACTCTGTCTCTCTTTCCTCTCTCTGTCTTTCTCAGTCTCTCTCTCTCTCTCTCACTCACTGTAGTTAACACTACTAAAATGTAACCCCCCCCCCACGCCACCCAATATATAAACATTTATTTCCTCTCATAAAGTGACCCCTCTTCTCCCAGGAGTCCCAGTCCATCCAAAAAACAAGTTCCCGAACTTAAATGTGTCACAATTGTGCCACAGACAACAACCCCGAGACAACGTATTGGCGTCGATTAGACGAGTGTTTACACCAGCTACTCTTGAGTGTTTTCTTTATGTTAATGATACTCGAGTAAGTGACGGAGTGAGTCCGTGTGGCCACTAGGGGCGGAACCGAAACTGTGCCCCGCATAAAAAGCTTGAGGTCATACCTCAAACGAACGCTAAACCCGCTTTACACATCATTAGCGTGTAAAGCGCGACAATGGCGGACAGACTCGCGCACAAACACGGTTCCTCGCGTGAAGAATCTGATGCAATGATTCCACAGCTCTTGCACGAAGGCCAGTGTGAAAGAAGTATAGAAAATCCATCGTCGGGATTCAGCGAACAAACACATCAGAAGCCCCGCGAGATCAGCAGAGACGTGTCTGTCTCTCCGTCTGTCTGTCTCTCTGCAAGGCCATGTCTTTATCTATCTCTGTCTTCTAGTCTGTCCATCCTCTGTTCAGTCTCTATTTAAACCTGCTTTTTCCCTCCGAGGTCTGAAAATTCCTGCTTCTAAAACACACATTTACCGACAATGACCCGCATCGCCGGAACCGAGTCAGGTGGAAAAGTTCAATCTGCGGCGGCAAACACCAGATAGAGGACGAGATGATCGCAAACACATTTAAACAACCCGCTCAGATCAGCAGATCACAAAAGAATTAAGTGGAGAAAGAGAGACAGAGAGAGGGAGGGAAACAGAGAGAGAGACCGGATTAGATGCTGAAATAGAAGCAGAGCAAGACAGAGATGAGAGAGAGTGAAGAGTGATAGAGAGATAAAGTGAGATGGAGAGAGCACCAGAAAATGAGTTAGAGAGGAAAAGAAGGAGAGCGAAGAGAAGAGCAGCCGAGTGAGAGAGAAAGGACAAGGTAGATTGAAGAGAGAGAGAGAGAGAGAGAGAGAGAGAGAGAGAGAGAGAGAGAGAGAGAGAGAGAGAGAGAGAAGAAAAGCGTCATAGAACAAACAATAGTTGAAGTGAGAGAGAGACCAAAAAGAAAAAAGTGGAGAGAAAAGAACGGAGAGAGAGAGGTGAGGAAGAAGAAAAGAAGAGAGACGAGACAGAGAGAATTAGATGCTGAGATAGAAGCAAAACAGAAGACAGAGATGATAGAGTGAAGGTAGAGAGAGAGGGAGTAATATGTAGAGATAGAGAGAGTGACAGAGATATGGTGAGATGGAGAGAGCACGGATGGGGAGAGATGTTACAGAAAGTAAAACGACAGAACGAGAGCCGACAGAAGAAGTGGAGTGAAAAGAACTGGGGAGAACGTGCAAAAGAGACAAGGAGAGTGAGAGACGGCGAGACGATCGCAAGCACGTTTAAACCCGCTCGGATCAACAGATCACAAAAGTAGAGAAAAGTAGAGTTAAGTAGAGAAAGAGAGAGCGAGAGAGACGGAGAGAAACGCACACAGAGAGAGAGAGAGAGAGAGAGAGAGAGACAGACACAGAGAGAGAGAGAGACAGAGAGAGAGAAAGAGAGAGACAGACAAACACAGAGAGAGAGACAGAGAGAGATAGACAGGCACAGAAAAAGAGCGCGAGAGAAATATAGAAAGACAGAAAGAGAGAGAGTGCAAGAGAGAGAGACAGACAGACAAACACAGAGAGAGAGACAGAGAGTGAGATAGACAGACACAGAAAAAGAGAGAGCGCGAGAGAGAGATAGAAAGACATAGAAAGAGAGAGAGTGCAAGAGAGACAGAGAGAGAGAGAGAGAGACAGAATGAGTGAGATTTGAAGTTAGAGAGAGGGAGAGAAACAGAGAGAGAGAGAGAGAGAGAGAGAGAGAGAGACAGACAGAATTAGTGATATTTGGAGTTAGAGAGAGAGGGAGAGAAACAGAGAGAGAGAGTTGGAGAGAGAGAGAGAGGGCGAGCGAGCAGGAGCTGACAGCATCTCTGATGGGAGAGAACATGGCGGCGGCAGCATCAGCATCAGCTCAGAGTCTCTGCACTTGAATTCAATCAGTGACGGGCGAGTGTGTTCCAGAGAGAGATGTGAGCGGCACAACCATCTGTCGTTCGCTCTGATGTTCCTGCCTTCACACGGTAAGCCAGCAATTACACAGCAAAGCGGCGACTTGGCCACAGTCGACACGGGACGATCCACAACCCTCCGTTTACAGGCCGGTCACGCAGAGCACGACTCTTCCAACGATACCCCAGCCATCAGGAAAACACAACCCGTCTGTCTGAGAGAGAGAGAGAGAGAGAGAGAGAGAGAGAGAGAGAGAGAGAGAGAGAGAGAGAGAGAGAGACAGGAGACGTTATGAGAGAAAGACTGAGAGTGGTCGAGACGAGAGAGGAAATAGACATGGTGAAAAAGAGGCGACATGGAGAGAATGAAAGAAGACCAGGTTAAAGCGTAGAGGAAGAGAGAAAAGAGTGAGAGATGGTGAGAAAGAGGTGACAGAGCGAAGGAAAGAAGACCAGGTTAAAGCGTAGAGGAAGAGAGAAAAGAGTGAGAGAAGAGAAGAGGACGAGAAGAGAAGAGACATGAGACGAGAGACGAGAAGAGACATGAGACGAGACACGAGACGAGACTAGGATGAGAAGAGAAATGAGAAGAGACGAGATGAGACGAGAAGAGGAGACGAGACGAGACACAAGACGAGAGACAAAACGAAACGAGACTAGGATGAGAAGAGAAATGAGAAGAGACGAGACGAGACACGAGAGGAGACATGAGACGAGACACGAGAAAAGATGCGAAGAGATGAGACTAGAAGAGAAGAGATTAAAAGAGAAGAGATGACACTAGAAGAGAAGAAAAGAGGACGAGAAGAGAAGAGATGACACTAGTAGAGAAGAGAAGTCATTAGAAGAGAGGGAGATGACACTAGAAGAGAAGAAAAGAGGATGAGAAGAGAAGAGATGACACTAGTAGAGAAGAGAAGAGAAGAGAAGAGAAGAGAAGAGAAGAGAAGAGAAGAGAAGAGGAGAAACGAGACAGCCACAGTCCTCATCGCCACACACTTTTCCAACAGTGTTGGGAGTAACGCGTTACAAAAGTAACATATTACATAATATATTATTTTTGCTGTAACGCGGTAGTGTAACTTATTACTTTTGATATTTTCAGTAATATATTACTCGTTACATGCAAGTAACGCTTGCGTTACATCAAATCTTTCACATTCAAGACAATAAATCAAACATTTAATATTTCCTGTTCGTAATAGACGCGGTCATTCGCTGGTGGAGCGTTGTATTTTGTAACTGCGTGCACTGAGCTCGAGGTGTGCTCCTATTGGCTCTGAGCTCGAGGTGTGCTGCTATGGGATCCGTCTGGCTTGCGTAACTGCGGCTGCCCACGTCACAGGGCGGGTCGCGAACTCGCGGCAAATCCGAACGTACATTCGCGAGATGGTCTTATGCGCATTATTTCAGTTTTGTAAAAAACAAGAACATTGTGGTGAAATGCAACCTCTGTGTAACGCAAAACAATGTCGACATAAAAAAAGAGCACCAGTAATTAAAAACACGCTGGAGCTGCGCCATTAGATCGCTCGACCTGAAGAGAAAGAAAACAGCAACGACACTGTCGTTCTACACTTTATGGCCAGAAAGCAGGACAGTATTGTGTGGTGAGTCATTCAAAATGAATAAAACGGCACTGAACTTTACATAGTCATGTTGTGCTGATATAAAATATACCTGAGTATTCAGACTTTGGAGGAAAAATCGCTTTATGTCTATCTACTTTTACCACTTATTAATGTTAATTATTAGTGTTGCCAAGCGTCTTTTCCACAGACATCCGTATAGTTTATAAATTCACGATAATGTCCGGTTTTTCCACCTTTTTCAAAGGACCATTACACGGTAGTAGGTTGCCACCCGTGTTTTAAATTATTTGAAAACGGAAAATGAACTAATATATTGAAACTTTCTATATACTTAAATATATCTGTCAAATAAAACGTGCCTGCTAATTTAGTTCACTAATAGAGACATTTAGTATTATTAGATATATGCTTGAAGCTGGATTTTCCAACAAAAGAGTTGATATTTAGAACTTCATTTCATATTATTAATTTATTTATTGTGGAAAAAAGTCAGACTAAAATTGTACATATTTAAGTTTTTACATATTTTACATTTTACATATATAGAACGTTATAAATTGTCGTGCCGGTTTTCTCTTTTTTGAAAGTCAATATTAATCAGTATATTTAATATGATATATAATATATAATATATACTATATTATATATATATTATTATATATATATATATTGGTCACCCTACAATTATAGACTATGTATTATTGCTTGGACAGGCCATGGTCATTATAGGCTACATAACTATGCCTTCTACTGGATGTAGCAAATTACTGTACAAGTAAAATGGACGTTATTGTTTGTTACGACTCACCTAAATATTGTTATTTAGGAACGTTAATTTCGACTTGGTGAAAGTAACTTAAAAGTAATACATAAGTAATGTAATATATTACATTTCTGAGAGAGTAATATTGTAATGTAACTTATTACTTTTTACAAACAGTAATAAGTAATATGTAATGTATTACAATTTTGAAGTAACTTGCACAACACTGTTTACCAATGATGCAATATGGAAGATTCGCCGCAATTTTTTATCTGATCGTAGCTGCTTTTTTTCTTGAACTTGCACAATTGTGTTACAAATTGATCTGCACAAATTTGTATCTCAGATTCATCTCAACTAACGTGTACGAGTGGAACGAACGCTCAGTTTCCGTCTCCACACACTCCACCACAATTTTCCCGTCATTTTTTTTGCGTAACAGCTTTTTCCACCGCGAACTTTGCACAGTAACGACGTTTCGTTGAAGGTCTTGGTTTATCGCAAAAAACGATGAGTACAAAGCCACGCTATGAAATACTTATATTTGCAAACTCATTTGCATATGCTAATTTTCGTATCACTCTTAAAATGGCACAACCCTCCTCGTTCCATCAATGAATCGACGTTGGCGTTGACTGGCGTCGCTGTTTTACTGGTGTCTGTCTCTGTTAAAGGTCACGGCGGCGGAGCAGAAGCGGATGAGTTTATCTCAGAGGAAGATGAAGGTTCTGATAGAGGTGTAGCGGGGGAGGTCTCCAGATGAGAGGACACCACTGATTGGATTGAGATAAGAGCGTTTGAGATGATCCAGCGTTTCCCCGTCTAGCTGAAGACTCTCTCTCTCTCTCTCTCTCTCTCTCTATTCTTCTCTTTGTCTCTCTATCCTTCTCTCTCTGTCTCTCTCTCTACCTATTTTTCTCTGTCTGTCTGTCTGTCTGTCTGTCTCTCTCTCTCTCTATCCTTATCA
>CM051493.1:11844747-11852247 GCA_028031935.1 Paedocypris micromegethes
TCTGTCTGTCTCTCTCTATCCTTATCACTGCATCTCTCTGTCTCTCTCTCAATCTGTCTCTCTCTTTCTCTCGAACTGTCTATCTGTCTGTCTGTCTCTCGCTCTGTCTATCTGTCTATTTGTCTCTATGTTTCTGTCTCTCTATCTCACTAGCTATTTCTCTCTCTCTCTCTCTTTCTCAATCTGTCTGTCTCCATCTCACTCACTCTGTTTCTCTCTTCCGCTCTCTCTCTCTCTCTCTCTCTCTCTCTCTCTCTCTATGTCTCTTGGTCTCACTTACTTTCTCTCTATCTGTCTCTCTCCATCTATCCATTCGTCCATCTATCTGTCTCACTCTATCTCCATCTTTGTCACTCTCTCACTCCCGCTATTTCACTCTCTATTTTTCGTGCTCTCTCTCTATCTTTCTATCTATTTCACTCTTTATCTGTCTCTCTATCATCTGTCTTTATATGTATCCATCACATCACTTTCTCTCTCTAACTGACTCTTTCTGTCTCTCTCTCTATGTAAGTCTATTTCTCTCTTTATCTGTCTCTCATCATTGTCTCTCTCTAGCTCTGTCTCTCTCTTTCTTTATTTGTCTCTCTCTCCCTCTTGTCATCTCTAATTCCCGTTTTATTTTTTCTCTTTAATTCTGTTTCTCTCTTTCTTCGTCTTTTTCTGATTTTATCTTCTTTCTTGTATCCCTTCCCCTCTTATTACCTTGCCATCTCTCTTTTTCTTTATCAGAAAATGAAATGGTAAACTAACTCTCTCTCTCTCTCTCTCTCTCTCTCTCTCTCTCTCTCTCAGTAGCTAATGATAACGTGCCCATCATTCCGTTGAAAACACAAGCAAAGCAGCTGTAAAATGGCCGCCTGGGGTTCCGTCTGCGTTGGCTGCTCCACCAATCAGACGCTTCACCTGATCGTCTCACGCTAGCGAGCGCTCGGGCGTCACTGTCGGCTTACGAAGAGCGTCCAAATTTGGTTTTACAGTCTGAAAAACTCCACGACATGTTTCAGCAGAATGTTCCGGGCTGATTGAAACAGGTTTTCCATCCTCTTTAATCCAAAGGCGTGGAGAAATACCAACTATTAATCATCTTACAGCGGCTATAAGAAGCGGCACGTCAGCCAAACGCCATCGCCAGCGGCGGCTTAGGCTAAGATGGCGGCGGCTAACGCGGGTGACGGGTTTATCGCGCCTCGGGCTCGCGAGGAGGAAGGTCAGTCTCCTGTGCCGAGGTTATTCTTCCCTGCGTGGTATCGATTTCTTCACCTGCTCAGCATTCTGTTCTCCTCGAGCTCGTCTCTCCTATGGCCGTGTGGAGAAAGTGCTACGACAAAAGTCTCTAAAAACGCACGTCGATTTAAACGTCAAACGCTGTTTATCGCCACGCCGACGGCGAAACTCCAGAACTCCCGAAAACTCCAAGAACTCCAAAATCTCTGAAGCGCAAAACGGTCAAGACAGCAAAACTCCAAGAGACCAGAACTGCACAACATCAAAACTAGCCCAAATCAAGCAATCAGAAACACCAAACGTCGAAAACACCAAAACGCAAGAGAGACCAAAGCACAGAAACTCCAAAAGACAAAAACGGCAAAAAGCCGAAAGTCCAAAACATCAGAAAAAAAAAAAAACTTCAGAAAAACAAACTAAAACATTTTGCAAGAAAAATTACGTCTTATTACAGCCTTATAACGATTGTTTTATGTCTCAGCCGTGTCATAAGGCTATACTAAGATATATGGCTATAGTAAGACAATAAAAAATGTCGTAAGGCTATACTAAGACATAAGGCTATAGTAAGGCATTTTTATTTCATCATAAGTCAATACTAAGACAAGGCATTAAGACAAAATAATGTGGTCATAAGACTATACTAAGACGTAAAAAATTGTCATAAGGCTATACTAAAACATAAGGCTATAGTAAGGCATTTTGTCATCATAAGACTAAACTAAGACATAAAAAATTGTCACAAGGCTATACCAAGATATGAGACTATGCCAAAACAAAATAATGTGTCATAAGGCTATACTAAGACGTAAGACATAAAAAATGTGCCATGAGGCTATACTAAGACGTAATAATGTGGTCATAAGGCAATACTAAATACTAAACTGGATGTACAGTACTTTGTGATCCTGCTGGTGTTTTTTATAGCTGTACTGCTGCTGTGACAAGGAAGTTTCCCCATCGTGGGAACAATTAAAGGACTTTTTTATCAGTTCTTGTCTTAAGGCAATATACTAGGACATGAAAGACATTTAGTCTTAGGGCTATACTAAGACATGAAAACATTTTTGTCATGAGACTATACTAAGACATGAAAAATGTGTCATAAAGCTATACTAAGACAAAAAAGAACGTGTCATAAGCCTATACTAAGACCAAAAACAAGTGTCATAAGGCTATACTAAGACAAAAACAAGTGTTATAAGGCTATACTAAGACAAAAACAAGTGTTATAAGGCTATACTAAGACATAAAAAATTGTCACAATGCTCAAGCTAAGTGCTAAGGTTACATAAAGACATAAGGCCATACTAAGACAATTTTTGTCATGATGCTATACTAGTTTTATGCTAAGCTCTAATAAGGCACAAGGTACTATATAAAATGTTCCTTATAAAACGACAACATGAAAACGACTAAATACAAGTGGGAAAATCCACCTTGAAACGTTTAGGAGGGAAAAACATCAGGGAAAAAAAACGTTAAACTTGAAAAGTGCTGCCTTCTCCAGCAAAATGGACGCGAAACGTGGAGATAATTGATCGTGTAACCGGATTAATGGCATCCATGGGCTGGCGGTGACCCGGGGTCGCTGACCTCTGACCCCTAAAATGACCTCATGTGGTTATGTAAATAAACATAAATTCAGGGTTCACCACACAGTTGTGATAAATATATATTTAAAAGTCTGCATAAATACAACAAAAAAAATGAAACTTTGCCATTCTAATTACATTTAAAGAGATTATTATGCAAAAACAAACCAACACGCATATCGACAGTCGACTAGAGAAACGAATAAAGAGCACGAAATGATTCGCTCACTTTATTGTTCAAGAGTTAAAAGATTCGAGTCAAAATTATGTCCATTTTTTTCTTATTGTAAATTCTAAATTCTCATTTTTCGTATTGAAGTTTAAATTCCTGCTATCTTTTATTCTCACGTTAAAGTGAATAGTCTCGTAAAAATTTAACGCTGTCAATCCGAGAAGCTTCGACTGGAGGTTAAACACACAGATCGTGGTGAAAAGAGTGGTTTGTGATCCGACAAGGATCCGTCATCGGTACTTAACCCCGTCAATACACTGATTTAAAGTCCCGGCCGATCAATACTAGAGTGTGTATTAATACATGTGTGACACTGGAGGCGTGTGTGAGCATCTTTCACACTTTACAGACGCTCTTCGGAAATATTTTTACCATCCGGCTTCTTTAGACCAGCAGGGGGCTTTTATTTTGGCGGGGGTCCGAATGAGAAAGCAAAATGCGGAATCACTGCGATTTACCAACGGCAAATTATCCTCATCCGACCTGCATATGGAATTACATTTAATCTACATAGTTATATAGATTAATGCCAAATACATCACAAGTAAATTTCTAAGAACCTAAAGAAAAAGCTTCACATTTACGTTTGTTTTTTTTTTTTTTTCTTTTTTGCTGGCTTGCAATCTTCACGTTTTCGTTTGAAACGAAAAAATCCTAACTTTACATGGATCACTCAAGTCTTTTTTAGTATTTTGCTCTTTTTTATTGTATTTTATCTTTTTTTCCCATCTTCATAGTTTTTTTCCCTTGTTTTTATTCATATTTTTATTATTTTGTATTTTATTGCTTTTTTTTATCTTGATTGTAAATTTTTTTTTTTTTATTGTTTGGGTTTCTGATTGGGGGGGCCCTTACTCTGATTGGCTGGTGAGAATGTGATGGGCATTGACCAGGAAGTGTGAGCGGAGTTTAGCAAGCGCTTGAAAGGATCGATGCATCTTCATTATTGGAGTCTTTATTCGTTTGCAGTGATGAGTCGTGGAGATCACCAGCCAATCAGAGTAAGCACCGCCCACCGTGAAGCTAGTGCCAGACGTCCAAACACACAGAAAAAAAGAAACGAACAAAAAAACCTGAAGCGAAAAAAAAAAGTTTCTGACGACTGACAATCATAAACGTGAATAGTTTTCGCCCGTTTCGTGTAAATGTACGTTGAATCAGGAGATGTATTTCCCTCCCTAATATTCTACGGTATTTCCCGACATTCCTGAGCGTGAGACACTGATCGTCACGGACGAGAAACAGCTTCGTTTTTACATTTCGGGCGTTTATTTTAGTTTATTTCACGCGGAAGGGAAATTTTAAAAAATATTCCGCCGCCGTAATGAGTCCTCGCGGGAACGCGGCGGTTCCTGAGCTTCTGATCAGCGGTTATTAACGGAGCTCGGCCGCGTCTCTCGTCTCATTATGACTCAATAACGCAGAGCAAACACGGTCTGAGACGTGAAAGCCATTATCTCCACCACTGGAGAAGCTGGAAGTTCATCTGATCGACAGCAGAAGAGAGAGAAGAGACTGACGGGCAGAGGTGTAAGAAGTACCAGACAACCCTACTTGAGTAAAAGTACAGATACGTGCTGTATAAGTTACTCCAATACAAGTAAAAAGTCACCACTATGAAAAAGACTTGAGTCAAAGTAGCAAAGTATCACATTTTAAAACAACTTAAGTATTTTACTCATACTGAATTAAGGCTAAAAAAAAAACATTACAAAAACAAGAAATGTAAAAAAGCATTAGATTTTTTTTTCTAATACAGAAACTAAATTTAACACGTCCGTATTTCAAAAATGGTAAAACTACTTAAATAAAGAACAAAAAGTCAGTCTCAATCAAACTCAAATGTGCAAAATAAATACATTAAATTCACGTTCGTGTGGTTTCTAATTCACAATTAGCTTCCAGTACCTTCAGCTGATGGCAAAATTGCCTCGTTCGCCCAAGAAATTAACCGCGATAAAAAACGATTATGGTTTGTCGCGCACAATCAAAATATAACGAGTAACGATTAGTGTCAATCCAAATGTAGTGGAGTGAAAAGTACAGTTACTAAATCACAAATGCAGTGGAGTAGAGAGTAAAAGTTGCTTATATTTTTGATACTCACTACAAGTATGAAGTAGCCAAAAACATACTTAAGTAAAGTAACAAAGTACATTTACTCAAGTACTTTACAGCTCTGCAGACAGGTGGAAGAGAGAGAGAGAGAGAGGTGGAGAGGGGGCAAACAGTCAGTGATGGTGAGAGAGGGAGAAAGAAAGAGATAGAAGGGAGAAAGAGGGAAATAAAGAGAGATAGATGGAGGGGTGGAAACAAACAATCAGTGATGGTGTGAAAAAAAGAGATAGAGGGGGAGAGAGGAAGAGAGAAAGGGGGAGAGTGAGAGGGAAAGAAAGAGAGAGAAAGAACAGATGGAAGGAAAGTTTTGGTTTGACACATTATTACAATCCTCACTTTACACGGATCATTCGAGTCTTTTGTTTGTATTTTGCTCTTTTTTATTGTATTTTTATCGTTTTTTCATCTTCACAGTGTTTTTCCTTATTTTTATTCAGATTTTTTAACCATATCTATTTATTTTGTATTTTATTGCTTTTTTTTTTATCTCTTATCTTTATTGTTCGTCTTTCTCGCATCCCCCCCTGTACCCCATGTTTAAACGCTGGACGATTATTTCAGAGAAAAAGAACAGATAGAAATGAAAGAAAGAGCAAAAGGAAAGAAAAAAGAAAAGGAAGGAAAGAGAATGAAACAAACATTGGAGAGATTTCATTCACCGTGACATGGAAAAAGACGTGTGTTTATTCTCGTTTATAAATTTTCTTTAATTTTCCTGTTTACTGTTTATATTTTTTCAGTTATTTCTGTTTTTGTACAGCGTCCTTGAGTGTCCAGGAAGGCGCTAAAAGTCTAAGATATTATTATTATTTTTATTATTATTATTATTATTATTATTATTATTTGCACATGGTAATGAATGCGAAATACAGTTTTTAAGATAAAAGCCAAGCGTGAAAATGCTACAAGCTAATGCGGTTTGCGTCAGGTTCGCTAGCGCGTTAAACGTCTCGTCGCTTTGGCGTCTTTAACACAATCTGCGAAAGAATGAATCGGACGGAGCTGAACCGAACCACTGGTCTGAAAAAGCGGCTCAGAATTAAACTGTGATTAGCTTTACACGAGGATCCAGAACACAAGCCAAACCCACCGAGTCACACACACACACACACACACACACACACATGAGAGAGATAGAGAGAGAGAGAGAGAGAGAGAGAGAACGAGAAGGACCCGGATAACCCAGAAAACAATCGCCGCAGGTGCGAGAACATGTACGACAAGGGATTTGCGTCACCGAGCTTGATGTTCCACTCACAGACAGCAGGTAGATCACAGAGAGAGAGAAAGAGAGAGAGAGAGAGAGAGAGAGAGAGAGAGAGAGAGAGAGAGAGAGAGAGAGAGAGAGAGAGAGAGAGACAGGGAGAGAGAGAGTGCGATAGAAACACAGAGAGAACCTGAGAGTCTGGGAAAAAAGTGAGAGAGTAAAAAACAGACAGAAAGAGATATACAGTAGAGTGAGACAAAGGGAGCCACAGAGATGGAAAGAGTGATACAGTAAACGATAGAATATGAGAGAAAAAGATACAGAGAGATAGATAGAGAGAATGTAGACAGACACAAAGTGAGAAAAATAGAGACCAGAAAGACAGATCAGGAGAGAGCAAGAGAGAGATAGAGAGATGAAGAAAAAGAGAGACAAAGAAAGAGGTGTGAGAGAGAGATGCAAAAAAAAAAGAAAATAGAGCATGCTAAAAAAAACACTGGTGATGAATATGTAAGAAAGAGAGTGAAGAGTGAAAAAAAGACAGAAATGAGAAAGAGCAAGAGAACTTTTGGACGTTTTTTGAAAACTTTGCAATTATGTAAATTAAAATAAAAGCACATGAAATTAACACACAGACACACACACACACACACACACACACACACGGACTGTTAAAACAAAAGTTCGAGTCTTTTGCTCAAACAAATAAAAGATCGAGAAACCGCGCGGACGATATTAAAGATGAATTCAGAAGCGAATCCCAGTTTATCCCAGAGTTTTGTTATAAAATGTATGAATATATAAAACAAATATGTTCCCCATAAAACAAACAGGCCGAAATAGTGATGTGAGAGAGGGAAAAAGAGAGATAGAGGGGGAGAGGGAGAGAGAGAGAGAGAGAGAGAGAGAGAGAGAGAGAGAGAGAGAGATGGAGGGGGCAGACAAACAATCAGTGACAGTGTGAGAAGGAAAAAGAAAGAGACAGAGGGGGAGAGAGAGAGTGAGAGAGAGGGGAAAAAGAGAGAGAGGGAGATGGAGGGGGTAGACAAACAATCAGTGATGGTGTGAGAAGGAAAAAGAAAGAGATAGAGAGGGGAGAGAGGGAGTGAGAGAGAGAGATA